>CM038728.1:21710863-22205863 GCA_021613375.1 Megaleporinus macrocephalus | reverse complement strand
TGTTGGGCCCAGCTCGACAGATCAGTTTTGCTTTTACAGATGAGCTGCAGGACGCATAGGCATGGTCCACGCTTTCATGTCTGAACTTCAGAGAGACTCTGTCACTACCTTTCAAACCTGGCTCCAATACATGGCAAAGGGAAATATTTATGAGTCATCTGCACAACAAATATTCACCCTAGCAGCCCTGAGCATCAGACGCAGCATCTAGAAAGAGAGATACGGCTACTATAGTATCCACTGATGTAGAAGATTTGCTGCATAACCCAATTTGACCCAAGACTCATTCTGACAGTGCACTGTCTATGCACAAGGCAGAGCCGAAAACACAGTAATTCACTGAAAGCAGTAGATGAGATATCTGTGATGTCATAACCTAAACCTTTTTTATTTTACTTTCTTTTTATTTTCACTCTCTTTATTTTTTATTTTCATTTAAAACATTTTACGGCTGTTCTCTATTATACAGTCTTACACACATTCATAATATTCCTGCTGCAATTCTGCAATTAATGAAAGTAGTAAACCAATTTCTCTGCATGCTTTGGTTGGGCCCACCGCAGAGCAGGTACTATTTGGGTGGTGGAGCATTCTCAGCACTGCATGTGTTGTGCTGGCATAAGTGAATCAGATGCAACAGTGCTGCACCGTCCACTCACTGTCCATTCCTATTAGATACTCCCACCTTGTTGGTCCACCTTGCAGATGTAAACTCAGAAATTATAGTTCATCTGTTGCTGCAGTTTGTGTTGGTCATCCTTTCGTTTCTTTAGTTGTTGTTTTTTTTAAAGCAGTGGTCAAAAGATGCTTCCCGCACTGCTAGCCAGGATAGTTTTGGTTGGTGGACTATTTTCAGTCCAACAGTGACAGTAAGGTGTTTAAAAACTGATCCACTCATCCACTCCTATCAGCACAACACCCACTAACACACCACCACCATATCAGTGTAACATTGCAGTGCTGAGAATTCCCCATGGGGGTCCTGACCATCGAAGAACAGAGTGAAAGTATGACTAATACAGTATGCAGAGAAACAGATGGGCTAAAAAGTGCTCCTGTATGGTATGCAGAGCTGATAGAATGGACAATAAGCGTAAAAACAAGCAGGTGTTTCCAATGATGTGCTATTTTGACTGGAAATTAAATCAGGTAAGTGGTTAGAGACCCTCTATTACTAAAATAGAGGCAATCCTAGCTGTTTACACAAAAGACATAAGTGTAATTAGCAGGTGTTATAACAATTCTTGACCTGTTATAACCTTTACAGGTTTCAACTCAGTCATCGATTTCATTCTCAACCCTGCTTCTGGAGTAACCCCTGTTCTGTTTTCCCTTTTCCAACTAATCACTTGAATAGCAAGCTCTTCCTGAGCTGAAGTGGGTCTGTTGCAGCAGAAAAATACAAAAAAATATGCAGAACAGGGGGATCTCAAGGGCCACAGTCTGAAATCTGTGTCCTATCGAATATGACAACGGGTTAAATGAGTAGGAAAAGTGGCGTAGCGTAAAAGAGCCTCTTCTCAATCTAGCCAGAGTTCTTGGAAATGTTCCACGAAAGAAGTTAGGTAAATGGATAACTGTGCAGTCCCTAATGCGGCAGAGCCCCCCTGCTCATCCACTAGCCTCCGCTAATTACCATACTAACACACTCCATTAGATATTCACCATCTAATGCCTCATTAGCTTGTGCAGGCTAATAGCTAAAGAGATGGCAGTGAAATAGGCTGTAATCTGCATAGCTACCCAGGCTGAAGCACTGCCTGGGGCACTTCTGTCTGAATAGATTTGATTGGAGATAAGAGTGACCTCCTGGTTTTTATATCAGCTATTTAAGGGTACAACCCCTGCGGAGCCATTACTGTGCTCTAGTGTAGTTTCACTCCTAACCTGCAGAGGGCAGACTTGGATTGTGTTATTTCTATAATCTGGAGGCCAGAAGGAGTAGATGTTAGTACTGAGTGTATTGAGAGACAGTAAAGATGGTGAGGTTTCTGTAGAAAGGTTGTTCCGGTTTATAATAAAGTCAATTTCTTATATAACAAGCAATTAAAAAAAAGGTTGTGATGTCACTCATATAGTACATACCATAACAGTTGCAAACATTTGTTTGTAAGTAATGGCAATTTGAGAGGCACACATGAAATGTGAACTGTAGCTGACCTACATGACCTTTTGACTCATTTGCTTCAAGCAGATGTTCTGCTTTCTGAGACGAGCTCTCTCTCTCTTTCTCTCTCTCTTTCTGTTCTATTGCACATATCCTTCCAACTTCTTCATTTAAATTCTTAGCACTAGCTTTTCTTGCCATTTTTTTCCTTCCCCACAAGCATGTGTAACCGATTATACACGTCACATTCAACAATACTTTACAAGTGCATCTGATGAGGAGCGAAAATGTAGTTGGCTCCTTATCTAAAGGAAGCCTTGAAAACATTCTGGAATAAATCTCTGTGATCTCGGCAGAAGACTCGGGTTCAGCGCTCTTGATGGTGAATATTTTGGCCCTGTGTCTCTATTTATTCAGGTGAAATGGACTACTGTCAAATATTTGTGTGATTTAGTGCTCTGTTTTCATTGGCAGCCGCCTGGCCAGGTGATTGGCGGAGCGCGTCATTGGCGCCGTTTCCGGGCAGCAGAAGTTCAAATCACACCGTAATGCCTTTACGGATATCTACCCGTCGCTGCAGCTGCGACATCTGCTGAAACGGTTGTGGCGGATGCTCGGCTAAGGTTTAAATCGGGGCAGGCTGCCATTCCTGATTATAAGGGGGAACGTGGCTAGGTATGACTGTGGCTGCTGGGTGGAGTTGACCTTAAACGTCAGAACCAATCATGGCCCAATCACTCTACCTGAGGAAAACTCCTTGGCCAATGAGATTGCAGTGGGACCAGGGGACGGTGGGCTGTTTCAGTGGCTCATGAAAAGTCAGAGCAGTGTGTATATATACCATTAAGGTCTTTACTAAGCAATGACGATGCGTGTGGAGAATGGAGAAAGAGTATGTGTGAGGAAATAAGGTGGGATTGTGGGGGGCGGGGGTGCATTAAGGATTTATAAGCTGCCTGTTGGGGAGTAGTGTTAACAGTGAAAGCACTGATTCACCCGCAAGATGTTTGATCATCTTATGCTGTACCTCTGTGCTTTTACAGAAAGTCTTAGGAAGGCAAATTTCAGAGAACTCCTTTCAGCTGTAAAGATCTAACTACTGGGCCGTCACGCTTATGCCAGGGGAAAACCGGTCCATAGGCATACTGTACAAAAATCTATCACTGTGATTTATGTTGAGTGTAAAAATAAAAGATTCATGAAACTCGTGTAATAAGATCGTGTATCACTAACCTTTAAAATTCAGGAGTAATTGCTTTCATTTTGATGTTTTTTCACATATGCAATTACACATTAACTACACATCGAGTTACACCAGAGACGTTATAAAGGAGAAGGACACTGTTCACTGGTTGAAAAATGAATGGGACAGTTCAGTTCATGCTGCTCACAGTGGTAGCTGTATTATGTCCCGCCTTTCAATAAAACCAGCCTGTCAGCTTGCTGGTAAAGTCACAAGTGGGAAAAGCCCACCTTGTTTCGGAGATATGTGCATGCTTATAGAAACTTAATGGTGTTTGAAAGCTTATAGTTAGCACTTGTGAAATAATTTTTCAATTTATTTTTTTTTTCTTACAACCTATTGTCAAAAATGTTGGGATGCTGTGCAAAATGCAAATACAAACAGAAAAAAAAACTCATTTAAATCTTGTATTTAATTAAAATAGTACAAAGACAACATATTAAGTATTGAAAATGAGAAATTGCATTTTTTTAAAAGAAAAAATAATAGTGTTTTGAATTTGATGTCAGTAACGTGTTTCAAAAAAGTTGGGACAGGTTCATGTTTACCCCGGAGTTGATCACTTCTTTTAACAACACTCTGTAAACGTTTGGGAACTGAGGAGACTGACTGCTGTAGTTCTGAAGGTGAAATGTTTTCCTATTCTTGCTTGATATAGAATTTCAGCTGCTTAACAGTCTTTTTAGTGGGTGACCGGTCTGGACTGCAGACAGGCCAGTTTACCACCTAGACTGTTTCACTTTGGAGCCATGCTGTTGTAATGCATGCAGAATGTGACCATTCCTTGAAAAAATGCCATCTGAATGGCAGCATATGATGCACCATATCCTGTACATATCTTTCATTAGCTTGTTGCCCTGTCCCAACTTTTTTTTGTTTAACATGTTGCTGGCATTAAATACCAAATGAGAATGTTTTTAAAAAAAAACAAAAACAAAAAAACCCAATAACGTTTCATAGGTTCAGCATTTAATATATTGTCTTAGTATAATTTTTAATTAAATATAATGTTTTAATAATTAGCATTCTGTTTAATGTACACCCAACACCCCCCCCACACACACAATTTTATCAGGGCCAATTCCCACGGGCACATACTGCTACCCAGCCACCCAGCTGGGACAATGAACATGCTTAGAGGAGAACACTAAATGCCAGTTCTGTTATATCAGCTAACAGATGCCTAGTTGGATAGCATTGTGCTGGATGATGGAAGGAAAGGAGCACCATCCTTCCAATTCAGAGAAATTTAGGCCAATTATGCTCTGTTTTACTCCCAGCCACAGATGCCAATGATCAAACTTGGGATCTCCTGATGAAAGGGCAAGCATTTAGATGGCTGCACCACTCCAAGGATTAACAACTAGAAACTGGGTATGTATTCTTACTCTTCTTGCTTTACTCATTCTCCACATGGCCAGCGCTGAGCTGTTCCAGTATCTGATCTGCTGCCCTGATCACAGTACACAGGAGTGTAGTTAGATGTAGGCCAGGAGAAAACGAACGTTTAAAAACGATAGAGAGCATGCTGGAGGCCTCCATTTGGCTCTGATCAGGCTCCGTTTGAAGCCCCAGTCTTGTGGCTTTGGACTCCACTCAGTCAGGTAGAGTTCCCGGGACTGAGGCGCACCGGAGGCCTTGCCTTTCTTCTCCGAGTGGAGTGAGAGCGAATATCAAAAGGCGTACAGGCCCCCTTTGTGGAGAGCGGGGCATAAATTATTTGGGTCTGGCAGATGTTCTGCGATCGAAATCTGCATGAATTAGAGCCATTGGCAGCGTGTCCCACAACTTATTAGTTTTCATGATGCATGCTGGAGCAGCCTGGATCCTGGCGCTTTTACAGTGCTCGTAAATCTGCGCCTGTCGTCGTCTCAGCCACTTTGGTAGAGATTATTTCACTCGGCTAATAAAGCAACTCCGGCTCAACTTTACAAATGCCCGCAGGTTAACAACCTTGGCAGCTATGTGATCTCAGCACTCTCTCTCACACTTCAGAGGCTCAAAGGGGGCTGGGAATGGAGTAGATGCGCCAACCATAATGGAGCCTGAAATGGATCCCATGTGGTTGTTAGATCCAAGCCCACCTGACTTTTCCACGCTCTGGGGAGCAAAAACCTGGGTCAGCCCATGTCAAGTGTTTAAGGTTTCTGAATTCATTCGTTTCCCCTTTTGATGCCTGTGTGTAAGCATACTTTTGCTACATGGGTTTTTTCAGGAACAGGCCACATTTCATTGGTTAAAAATGTATGTCCTTGTTCGTGCTTTCAGCATGACGAAGTTCTTCACTGATGACTGTTGCTGGAATTCTTTAAGCAATTCCCTTTACAATTCCAAGATATTAGTCATTCAGGAAACATTCTTTAGAGTGTTTTTTCCAGAGCTGACGCCCGAACTGTTCAGACGGGCAGCTCATTTCGGTGTAAAGGGGGGCCGGAAGCAAGAGGGTGGGAGGTGTGGAGAAGGTTAATGCTCCAATAAAACACTAATTCATCAAAACGCACCCGAATACAACATGCTGTGAAAATCTGTGTTATTCAAACTTTGCAGGCTGTCAAACAAAGTATGACACAGCCAGTGCTCACAAACGCAGGCCACATCATCAGCACCTCCTTGAAACAAACTGTGCAGCTAATGTATATCAGAAATAACCACAATGATTTCTCCACAGCAGTGTCAGTCATCGTAACTGTCAACCATATAGGGAAGTGAACAAACACACTCACCATTAGGAAGCACCAAGTGGCAGGGCTGAATCTTCTCAGGATCTTGTCCTTCAGTTAAGTTCTACATTTTCATGTGAGGTCTCTCTCACTCAACAACAAGTATGTCTGTGGTCCATAAAAACATTCTTCAAGATGAAAAATGACTAAGTTCCATTATAAACTCTCATCATATTAAGTACAAATTCAGTCAAATCAAAGCATCACATGTAAAACAATGTTTTGAAATATCTAAACACCTTTTTGTATTCGTTCAGCCTCTTGTTTTAAGGAATGCCCTAATGCCCCACCCCCTCCACCCCTTTAGGAACGGCCTTATATTTTAAATAAATGTCACAGAAATGACATGCAAGCGGCGTGGCAGTGTTTAATACATGGCCTTTGTGGTGAAAGGTGAAAGACAGTACTATTTGTCAGTTATTTTGAGTCATCAAAGGAAACCACATGCTGACTGAGCTGGCCTCTATCAATTGCCCAACAGTGGCTGTATCAGCAGGCTTACTGGTTGATCACACAGCTCACTTCTGTTCCCATTCCTCAGCCCTTTAATTTCCTTTTACATCTTTCAACATCACCTCATGTGAGGAGCTGTTTGTTAACTCTCTCTTACCTAATGTTGGCCATATGCATGCAGAGACGTTGTCCTCATTAAACTCATTAAAAGTCTGCCTCCGGATTAGTCTGTAAATTTAAGCTTTTTGTGTGCTACTGGTTTTCAGTAGTTCAACGCAAAAGCTCTCTGATGTGAATAGACTGTTACTATAAGTGGATTGTTATTTTGCTCACATGGACCACCCAAGTGTATTAATAGATGAAGAACCCGATAGATGAAGAACCTGGTTTTGATTAAACTGAAGTATCTTTTTTTTTTTTTGGACTAAACTCAAGCAGGCTCAAAGATAACCAACAGCCTAAACTGCATCTACATTAATACATAGTGGTAAACTTTGAGTTAAGGCATTAAGGCCCACTGAATAATTAACTGTAAAAGTGCAATATTTATAAAGTAATAGAAGTAAAGAATGTTCCACCTGCCTCACACGTCTGTATTTTTAGGTGGAACTGTCTTAAGTAGTGTTAATTTGCAAAAAAATGATGCTAACACAACACAGGAAGCACATAGTGTGAGTGTAAATTAGCATTGGTGTTGCGGTGGCAATCTGGCAAAAACTACATATAAGGCAAAGATTTCTACAAAAAAACAATACTGCAATACTGACATATCTTAATTATTAAGTGATAAAATAGTGACGAAAAGCAAATAAAGATTCATAGTATATATTCATAGTAAAGCAACGCCTATTGTGGTTTATTGTTTTATCATACGCTGGTATGGTAAGTGGTAGTTTGCAGCAGACTTTACTGTAAAAATCTACACACTTGTTGCTTATTAGATCATGTTTTTGCATATTTGGATTACGGCTACGGCCTTGAGGAATCACATCGTTAACAGAGAAAACTAGATTCAAAGGCCACATTTTAGCCTCTGCCTTAAAAGACTAGTGTCTTCATATAACAGCTGTGGAGGTGGTTTTAAGGGCTCATATCCTACAATTGTTCTGTACCTGGTCTCCACTTACAACATGCGTAACCTCTCTTTATACTTCAGAAGTAAACAGGCTATTTTTATTACTGCACCTTTAAAACAAGTGTATTTAAATAGGCTCTGGGCTGATTGACTGCCCGGCATTGTGCCTCATTTAAGAAGCAGTCCAAGGTGAAGTGCTCCTTGGAACTTCAACATGAATTGGCATAACTAAACTGCTGTATGCAGAGTTCGTTTCTGTGACCTAGCAGAAATAATGAATCCAATAGAGTTTGTATTAAACAGCAGAGGTGACAAGTAATGGAGTACAAATACTTTGTTACCTTACTCAAGTAGAGATTTTGGTTATTTCTACTTTACTGAAGTAAATATATTTCAGCTGACCTTTTACTTCTACTCCTTACATTTACACTCTATTATCTGTACTTTCCACTCCTTACATTTACACTCCATTATCTGTACTTTCTACTCCTTACATTTTAAACATAGCCTTGTTACTCCTATTTCATTTCAGCTTGTTTTCATTCATGTACATTTACATTCCAGTAAAGGTTATTGATAACATGCCTTTGAAGTTTGACTTTTTTCACCATTACAAAACTTATAGACAACCAGTCATCATATCTTCTGCTCCATGAAACACATGTTAATACTCAGTAGTACACAGATATGCTTCTTTAATATATTTAATATATTTACAATGTAAACTACATTCATTTTCAATGGGCGTATATGCGGCTGAAACAGGAAGCCTAGCGCATCCCAAATTTATCTACATTAACATTTTAATATAACATTATAGTCATTATGGCTTTTAGAAAAATGTTTTTTTGGGGAGGTGGGCTGGTGCACTATAGACCCCTGTGGTACGGCCTAAGTTTTTGTCCTTAATGGCATTTTTTCCCCCTTACATTACTTTTACTTTATACTTTAAGTAGTTTTGATACTTCAACTTCTACAGAAGTATTTAAACCCTAGTATCTATACTTCTACCTGAGTAATGAATGTGAATACTTTTGACTCCTTTGTTAAACAGCAGCGTGAGCCCTGTTATAATGATACTCAGATACTTGCGAGGAACGAAATAATGAATTTTGGAGGAACAACAAAAGTAGCCCTGATATTTTGTTGTTTGTTTTATTGTATAATGTGAGTACACAATATGCTATATATGTTTTCTGGCCCTCAGATTAGTCTACATTGGGTTGGAGCCAATGTGCGATTTGTCTTACAAACCAGAAGCCTCTGACAGGCTCTGTGCACATGATCCACTGGCCCCAGAGAGAATGACTTCAGCTCTTTTCTTTCACACACTGCTGCCACTTCTCTATTCCTTCTGTTGGGAGCCTCCTTTCGTCCCCAAGGGATTGTAAATGACTCAGAGACAGAGGTTTGCGTGAAGGGGATTTACAGATTGTACAAACACTGACGAGTGAGTAATTAGCATTCTAGTGTGCGAAAAGACTCGTACAAGTCTGGATCTTCTATTAAACGCCTTTCAGACAGCGTCATTTATTTGTGTGAGGTATATGGATCAATTAAGTTATTTGACATTGTGCAAAACAAACATGATCTTTTGGATGTGAACTTTCATACGCAACACAAACTCTAGAACCACTGTTTTCTTTGGCATTGGCATAAAACAACCCTGATGACACATGGGTTTTCTCAACAGTCTGTACTTTTTTGACGAATCCCAGAAAAATGCTTGCTCTCTGTTTCATCATGTGTGGTGCTAGCGTTTGCGTCAGAGGTGTCTGAGGGTATCTGTGAACTTTAAAGATATAGTTTGGCAAATAAAAAAAATCGAACATTTTTTTTCCCACCAACTTACCCCAAACGCAATTGATCAGACAAGACATGTTTGGTGTCCAAGTGTTGCTTCTTTAGTTTAGAACTGGAGCTACCAATCTAACAACCACTGGACGTTAATAGTCCCCCAAACTGTTTCCAGACAAGAATGTCCCAAACTTCTCTCAACCTGTATCAGATACGGTATATCATGGTTCCACTGCATGGGATTTCCTCCTGCATCTAGACTGAAATCATGCAAACAGGTCTGTGTGGTTTAGAACTGTATATAGATAAACATAAAAAAATACCAGAATGACCATGAAAAATATGAAAATATATTATCTCTGTGCAAAGTTTACAGAAGAGGCCAAAGATGTTCTTTACTATCAATGTAAGTTAATGTATGGAGGTTTTATCCCAAGTCACTTTGGAGCATTTCTATTACAGGATATAATGGTCAGCTGTCGTGTTCATATGATACTGAAAAATTAACTCAGACAAAAATGGAGATGTATATTTTGTTCTTTGGACAGCGATGATATGTGGGCATTTTGGATACAGTCCTCAGAAAATGCTATGAGGAGAAGATTAGCTAGACGGACTGAATCCTTATAAACTGTACACCTCTTAAATTCAGAACATTACAATGTGTGACTATTAAATCTGCTATCAACTATCAAAACCAACTAAGAACTTAAATAATTAACTCACCCATATATAGAAAGCTCAAGTTAGCTTCTTGTTTGCCAACCTCTCATTTGAATTTTCCACCTTAAATGGTGCTTCATGCGGCTGAATCTGGTGAATACTTACAACAATCAATAATCCCTAATCATGTCAAACCACACACTTCTAAACTTTACCTACTACACTAATTTGTGGATTTCTAATAGTATATGTCTGTATATATGTATTTTTAGCATATAATCTAGTTTGGTTTGGGATGTGGTAATAGTAATGCAACAGGAGGTCTCAGCTTTCATTCACATAAAGTGTATCACTTAAATAAAATCACTTAAATATACTTTTTAATATGTTTTTAATATTAAAAACACACACAAGATTTTGTTTTTACAGATCTCATAATAAATCACAATTATTTCTAAAATAGCATTAGTGTGATTGCATAACGTCAATGGAATACTATAATTTTTTTCTGTATACCTCCAGTGTTTGTTAGCACTGTTAGCCTAGCAGCTCCACTTCTAAACTAAAGAAGCAAAATCTGGAAACACAGAAATCTCTACTGAATTTAGGTTGAGAGGAAAATCACATAAATTAGACTTTTCTTTGAACTATTCCTTAATTTTTCATGTCATGTTCATCATGCATACTTTTGGTTTACAAGTATTTTTTAATTATCATTCATTTATTCACATTGTAACAGCCCTGAGTGCACATATCTAAATGGTCTGTAAGAACATAAACTGTAATCTATCATGTATCTTGAATGCTAAAAAGTTGATCATATGTAGGTCTACTGGGTGGTCTGAAGTTATTTCAAGGGATTTTGGCTTGCTTCCTCTTAATCCTGTTGTATACTAATTTCTCTATTCCATACAGTAACAGTAAAAGCCCACAGACAAACAAAAGATTCCCTGGAAGGTTTTTAGTCAACATGTTAATCCAGGACTCGCTACGAATTTAGATTATAGGTAACAATAGTTGCACATGTGTCATTTTCCTCTTTGTGCTGAACAATAGCAAATCAAGGCAAAGTAACCTTTTTAGCCACATACAAACAGGGCACATTGAGAATACAGTACACAGTGAAACTATAATATTTTGATTAAGGGAGACAAATCTGTCAGTAGCATAATGCTGTTAATCTAACTTAAAGCATAGCAAGCTCATTAAAAGCAGCTTGAGAGGATCAGATACGGTATATCATGGTTCCACTGCATGGGATTTCCTCTGAACCTGTTCAACTTTTTGCCGCTCAAAAAGAAACCATTTGCTCCAAACATGTTTTCCATTAGCTAATTTCAGATGCCCCCCCTGAAATTCTCCCTCAGGAGAAAAAGGAAGTGAGCGTTTGGTCGCAGTGTAGCCATCGGCTGCCTTATACACAGTATGGACAAATAGACTGGAGGATTCTAATTCTAATTCTGAATTCTAAACCTACATTTGTTTACTTTTGTAGGTGTCATTCATGTATAAAAGTCAGAAACAGTGGCAGAAACCACATAAGCAAATCTATTTTCACCTACAATTTGAAATGATTTGACTATTCATACATTTTCCCAATTTTGCTAATAGGTTTAAAGCTTTAATTACTTATTAGCTACACTATTGTGCAAAAGCCTTTATCTTAGCAATACATGTATTTTCACCAGTAAGAACACCAGATGTCATTAGGACAGAGGTCAATAAGCATAAATACAATACAAAGTAGCATAAGTATCTTATTGTGAAAGAAGTAGATCATATCTTGCTTTAGTTTGAAGAAGTTTAGTTCCATCCTCCTGGACGCGGCAGATAATGCATAAACTTATGCAATTCTTTCAACCACAATCGTGATTTGTCAGCAATGTTCATTCATTTGGATTGCCACAGAGAAAGGCTAGGAAAGGGTTAAATAAATACACCAACATATGTACAAGCACCACTTACTGTATTAACAATATTTGAATATTTAAAAAATAATGACCAAAAAAAGTGATTAAAAGTAAATAAAACTGTCCTGTCTGGAAAAAGAGCTTTTTAAATATAATAATGACCTCAAGTGCCTAAAGCTTTTGCACATATATATATATGTGCAATATATATATATATATATATATATATATATATATATATATATATATATATATATATATATATATATCTCCAAAATTGCAACTTTACAGTAAAGACTTTACTTTCAATGGAAGTCAATGGAACCAGAATTCTTCCCAAGCTATTTTGGATCATTTTTATTGGTCCATTCATCATGAAATTTTCACATAATATAAACAACCATTGGTGGGTTCAAATGATGTAGAAAAATACATGTTTTTCATTGAACAACAATGCTATACTTATTTTACTTTATTTATGTAATGAATTTAACATATTGGGAAACAAAATATAAAATATTACATAATATGCCATAATGTTTGCATATGGCATATTTTGTTATATGTTATATTCTATATTATATATGTTATATTTTATCTGTTAACTTCAGCATAAACATTAAAATGTGCAAATGTGTGTTGTCTATAGTGTTAACTTACTTTCATTTAATCAAAACAGGCAGTTTGGATGCTCTAACCTTTTCTTTTTGCAAGATTTTCTGCAGCATGAAGGTGTCTCAAGTGTGTAACTCCACAAATACGCTTTGTAAGTCTCTCGACCCGAGCTGAGCAGGCCTGGAGGCAGTCCAGAGGAAGCGCTATGCTAGCCCAAGACCCTCAGTGCAGCACAGACACTGAACAACACTCCAGGGTCCAGAACAGCCATCCATAAATATTCAAGCCCATTTTTCGTTAAGGGTTTACTGTGGGCCACAGAAGAGGTGGGCCATCACTTAAGGGGCTGGGGAGTGGCTGGTTCCTTCAGGGCCCTTTTTTCATGTAACTGAGTCAGGAAGAAGCTTTGGGAAAGAGGGAGATTATGGTTGGGGAAATGAGTTGAGAAGTTAAGAAGCAGAAACCTTAGTGAGTTTCAAGGGACATGGTAGGATAGATGAGACCTTTGGTTGGATAGCTGCTGCTAAGCTCTGTTCTCTGCACTATAAGTCCTTTGTTTGAGGTTTAACCCCTTAAGTTTTCCAAATTTAAATTCATTTCTCTGTTATTAATCCTGAGATATATTATTCAATAACTACTATGATCCCAAAATAGTAGTAAGTTATGTATGGGCGTGAAGAATTGAAGCGTGTGCTCAAAACTGGTCTAGCTTAAAGGATAGTGCACACTGAACATGCTGCATAATATGTCATGTGGTGTAGCGTAACAACTATCCTATATGGAAATGACTCACAATGAGAGTGATGCTACTAAACATCAAATTTAGGCTCCATTCTACAGTCAACTCATAGATTTAAAGCAACAAAACTTTCAGCATCTTTTAGTAAATGTACTACATTTATGAGTTTATAGGCTTTTCACAAACCCGTTTTCAGGATAAAGCTGTAAAAATTCTAGGCTAGCAATGTCGAGATGACAGACCATTAACATTTCTCTGATTATATCTCAGGCTTTTCTTGGTGTAGGCTTCGAACCACCTACCCCCAGTTTCTGCGGTCTCTTTCTGGTTTATTTTAATGCAGTAAGAGCAAAATACTATGTAGCACACTGTGGTGCTCAGAGAAATTAAACAGTGCTGGAAGTTGCCAAAAGGCAGTGTGCATCAATGCATCCTTTTGAATTATTGAATGCTGAGTGATATGATGCATCTGTTGTGCTTGTGGTTCTCCCTCTCCCCGTCACTCAGCACAATGCAAGCCAATGTGGTTAGTTGACATAATGTCTGGGAGTTGCCGTCCTCCTCCAAGTTTTAGCGGCAGTTGATGTGGTGCCGCTCCACACATTTTGAAGGAGGCTTGTGCTAGCCTTCTCCTTCCAGCTTGGTAATCTCTTGTGATGGCGGAGACCTAGTTAGAATTGTCTGTGGCCAATTTGAAGGGGCTAAAAACAAAAAAACATACAAAAAGAGTGCACATCCTTCTGCTTATGTGTTTTAATAATGGGGGACACAACTGTTGTGACATTTTGAATATCAGGACATGCGCTGTGTGCTGCCCATAACCTCCAGTGCTGTCATGTTTACAGCTAGGGGGAGAGTGTTGCTTCATTTCCAGAGAGTTGCAGAACGCATCATCCTAAACCACTTTATCATAGTGAATCTTTCACAACTAGACCACAGCCACCGTAGACCCGCCCTGCTAAAGGGCTAACTGCAGTGCTTAATTTGTGCTGGATCTTGCTGGAACAAGATCCGGCACCTCTCATATTTCAGGTACCTGTGTTCCAGAACTTGTTTATGTGGATCCAAAAACTATTCCTGCAGTGGCATCTCTAAGATTTTATTGTTCCAGCTTCTTACTGCATTCACTGAAGCTAGGATTATTTTATCGTATAGAATGCTACTATGCTAGATGGACACTTGAAGCACTGTTGTGCCTATGCGTTCCAGGACCTTTTCCCTCACTGCCACTTGCTGGATCACCTCACCTTTAGTGTTCCATTACCTGATGTTTCACAAATTAAGCACTGGCTAACTGTAACCACAATGCTAACTGCGGCTCATCCTCTTTCCACCCATTACAGGCTCTCTAAGTCTCTCTCTGCATTCTTGCTAGCCTTGCTAGCCAAACTTCCCTGTTTTTTCCTCTCCTTCATGGTCAGTAGCCCTGAGAGTGAAGGCCGCAGTAACCGCCCTAATTGCACCCGGCTTCATTTCCTCTTTACAAAGCCACACTAACCATCGCTACCTCTGCTGCACTTATAACACAAGCAGTTCGGACCCATGCTAGGCGCTAAACCGCGCTAAACAGCTATTTTGCGGACGGCGCTAGCTGTACCGCCTTTTGTGCTGCTAATGTTTCCTGGAATCGATGCGCTATAAAGTAATCATCTGTCAGCGAGGCTGTGCCGCTGCATTGACGGGAGCAGTGGCAGGGCACCCAGGCCTCGTTTATTGTGTGGTTGGTAAGTAGCAGTGTGTGTGCGCGCACGCGCGCGTGTGTGTGTGGAAATGGTGGAGCCGTTTAAAGATGGCCCCCGCGGCTCTCTCGCCGCCTGATTTAATGTAATGGCTTGCGTGGGAGGCCTCTGGGCGGCCGGCCTGAGCAGACAGACGATTAGACTGACCCCCATCTCAGCCAGGCTCCCCTGAGGGCTTCTAGCACAGAGAGGAAGTGTGTATATGAGTGCGGGAACGAGAATGTATGTTTGCGCGGTGGTTGAAAGAGAGAGAAAAGGATTGTGTGTGTGTATGTGAGTGTGTGTGTGTGTGTGTGTGTGTGTGTGTGTGTGTAAAAGACAAAGTTGTCTGCAGAAAGCCCCAGAGGCTTTGGGTTTATGTGGGAGATATTCTTTTAACATCCCCCCCCACCACCTCCTCCTCCACAAGCCACAATCCTCCCATCATAAGATCCTCACTAGAGAGAGAGAGAGAGAGAGAGAGAGAGAGAGAGAGAGAGAGAGAGACAGAGAGACAAGAAAAACAGGAAGACTCGGATCCTTCATTTCCCATTCCTTCAACAGATTGCTTCTTTTTCCCATGGCTTTGAATAGAGATGAAACAGGCCTTTCGCTCTAGACTATACAACCTTACAAACATGTAGCTGTAGGGTGAATCCCGCTGCAATATTACAATATGGAGAGGCCTGTTTTGATGTGCATGACTCCGTGAGATGGCAGACGGGGGAGCAATAAAAACAGGACCAGTGGCGATGCTTTTGATGTCAACATGGAGGAATTATCAAGAAACAATTTCACTTGGTCTTAGGCCAAGCCTTGAGATTACACCGAGATCCTATCTGTCTCAGACCACGTTTAATGAAAGAGATTTGTCTCTGTAATAAGTGTGGATATTGGACAGTATTGGAGAAAAATGGCCCAACACTGCTCTCCTTGGCGGACGGAGACTGTTAGAAAAGCTACTTTGCATTAAAACGCAATCTGTCAGTCAGCACTCTGGGGGTGACGGGACTGAAATTATTACAGAATCTACCCCCATTAAGCGCTATTAGTGGAATAATCATTAAGCTAGCGCCGGTCTCGGTAAACGTTAGCTCGGATATCTCAATATTATTCACTGGTAATTCATTGTAGTGCTACCTTAAAAGTGCTGTTCTCGCTGCCAATGACAATTACAAGGCAAACGGAAACAGCCTTTAGCTAAGCCAAGAATTACGAGGGGTGTTTTGCTGTTCAGTTCGTTATTTGCGATGCAGATGAGTACAGCTGGAGGGCCATCTTCTCCTTTGTGTCAACAATCGCTCTTCAGGCAAGGACTTTGCATTTGTGCGCCTCCGTCACACACTCACACACAAGGAAAGAGGATAACGCAGCGCATATCAGCCTTCTAGTCCATCTGCATTCTCAGTACAGTGAGATTAGGATAGATGCTGGGTCATGTTTGCAATGTCAGTCATTTCCTCGTCCGTGCCAAAGGCTTTCTAGAAGCATCCATCTCCCATCTGCCTCCCCGTGTTATTATGCCCACAGACAGCACACGTCCAAACTCAGACACTCTCACCAGCCAGCCTTCGTAGCCAAAGCCAAGCACTGCTGCACGTTACTGCCAACTTCCGAAGAACAAAATGCTCGGCAAATATGTGCAGTTTTTTAAAATGTGTTCAGAATTGAAGGAGTCTGTTTTTGTTGCTGTTGATTTTGTGAATGCATCAGAACTCTATAGTAATGCCTGATGCAAGTGGTGCTAAAGCCTTTAAATGCTAGTGCTTTGTTTAATTCATACATATTTATCCGCTTGTTAAGTCTGATGTAATAGTCATTTCCCAGTCTAAACATTCTTTTATATTGCAAAATCAGACAGCAATGATGGAACCATTGTTTTCACAATCAGTTCCTTCCTTAGTGAAGCGTCATTGAGGGTTATAAAGGTCTGAATCTTTAATCCGCTTTTTAAGAAATGTAGGTTTAAAGCCGCTACTGCAATGGCTGAGGCTTTCATTCCAACAAAACTAACTAAACTAATAAAAACAAACATGTGGGTTCGTAGCAGGAAACGACTTATAAAACCCATAGCCAATATCCGAGGTATCCACACAGGACCAGGTTGGCTTTTGCCTGTAGGTGCTAACTTTGGCTAGGTTAGCATATTAAAGGTTAACATACTGTGGTGTACTGCTTTTTCTTGTGATAAGATCCAGTATATTGCCTTTGGCAAGACATTTCATGGCTAGGAAAATTTGATGTCATGACAAATATAGCCTAATCTAGACTGATTCATTGTTTCATAAGAATAAATATAGATATTTGAATATGGATGATTCTCCCAAATAAGTAGAATAAGATCAAAACAACAAAAAATTATAATATTTAATCATATTTTTCATTAAAACACAAAAAAGTACAGAAAACAAAGTGTTTCGGTAGTGACAATTCTTAAGGTTACACACTAATGTTCAGACTTTGGGGCATATATTTTAAAACAATAGACTTTAACTGCTCACCATGTAGTCATGAGACATGCAGTCTCATTGCCTGATCTAAAACACAGTCACGTGGCTAAAATAATAAAATTAAATATAAAATAATTTGCGTTGGGAACAGACACCTCTCAATAAAAAAGACGCATATAGTTTTTATTTTGTATATACTTTTATTTTAATTCAAGTCTTAGGTATAAGTTGGATAACAATCTTTGTAAGTGTCTATCAACAGAGCTGCTGTGAATGTAATATAATCGAGTGAGTAATGTAATTTTTCTGGTAACGATAGAAATCACAGACAAAAGAAAAAAAACTTTATATTAAAAGGAAATGTTTTAGCTATGTAACTTATCAATGAAAATCAGTGCAAGTCAGTGAAGAACACTTATACTGAACACTTACATCTGGTTAGTATGTTTTTTAGTATGTGTTTTTGCCTATTTAAAAGCCAGAAAATAGCAATACAGTGTACGACTCTGCACAACAGGTTCTAGACTCTGCATCAGCTAAAATAAAACAGTCTAGTTGTATATTAGATGCATTTTTATCCAAATAAAAAAAGAATTACAGGTGTCTACAGGTTTTGTCATCATAGATGAATGCTATTGGTATGTGTTTCACAAGTGTGTAAGTATGACGGTTAATCTGTTCTGTTCAGTTGAACTAATTCATATAGCTCTTTTTACAAAAGATATTGTTCCCAAGCAGCTTATAAAAATCCAGGCCCAAATCCTCAAAAGTCCCTAAGAGCAAGAGCAAGAAACTTTAGGGGAAACATTCCACTTCTGGGTGACAATGAAAGTATTCTTGGAACTGTACAAAAGAAGCATTAACCGGAGATTGACCTGGATCATGCAGAGGAAAGACTGGTGAGGTAAGCCAGTGACCAGTGGTGTAATTGCTGAAGATCAGGCAGACTACTGACTGTGTAGGACATGTACAAGCTGTAAGATATGAGAATATCACAATGACTGAGTACAAAGGATCAAGACTTAAAAGAGTTTAGAGAAAAAAAAAACAAACTTACCTCAGTTAACTAAGATACAGTATGTTAGGTGTATAAAGCCTGCTTCTTTAGATCTGTGCGAGAACTGCAGGTAAGGTAGCACAGAGCAAATTGCATGCCTAAATCGAATTGCCATCAAACAGTGGATCAGCAGTGGATACTCGCACAGTTTGAACATCAGCAAATGATACCATGAAGTACTTCTGGTGTGCATGAGCACTTATGTGACATTTGCTTATGTGCCAGTAGATGGAGCTTAACTAAGTCAAGCAACATGTTAGCAGTTTGGGCTTATTTCGAGCTCAAAACAAGGCGATATGAGAAATGCTCATTTCAAAATCTGTAACTGAAATGCATTTTGGGTAGACCTGTGAAAAAAGTGGTAAGGCCACCTTCAATGCAACCAACACTGCGGCATCCTTCACTATACAGCATGCATCCACTCAACACGTTTGCCTAAAGATGATGAAATGAAGATTATGTAGAATGCCTGAGATTGCTAAGATTCAGACAATTGTTAGTGTTTCTTTATATGACTAAATATTGATGAAGGCTTTAATATGAACACAACACCAGCACCTTCGCTTTTTGCATAGTGATGCATTTGTAATTATGATCTTTATGTCAAATGTATATTATCCCGTCTTTGTTTTTACTTAGTCTGTCAACATTAAAAAAAAAAAAGCGTTTCAAGCTAGTACTTCTGATGGAAGTTGAAGGCAATTCTCAGCGTAACTTTGTTTTTACAATGTATGTTTGATCATGTGGATGTGATTGGCAACCTGCGATTTTTGGATTTGTAAATGGATAGAAAACAGCATCACACTACTCTACAGGACAGAGTCTCACTATTAAACATGTGGGCTGTCGTGGCCTGAAATTTAGGGATCTGGTCTCGTGACTGGAAGGTTGCCGGTTCGATCCCTAGGACTGGCAGGCCACAACTGAGGTGCCCATGAGCAAGGCACCTAACCCCAACTGCTCCCTGGGTGCCTAAATAGGGCTCCCCTTCGCTCTGGGCACATGTGCCCCCTAGTGTGTATGTTCACTAGTGTGTGTATATGTGGGTGTTTCACTGCACAGATAGATAAATGCGGAGGTTAAATTCTGCTGTGTACAAACACATGTGGCTAGTTCTAAATTCCTAAATTTCCAGTTTTTAACCACCATAAATGCTCAAATTTAAACGTTGGCACTGAAAACATACTAATGACTTGGTGAAGGAATTGTTAAAGTAAAGTATATTATTGCTGTGGGAACAAAAATTATATCTTAAAAATTATAACTTAACAGGGGAAGAGAAAATCATGGAAGTCATTTTGAGCCATTTGTTTTGGTCAGTTCATTGTGAAACATTTAAAGTAAAGGGCAACGGACATTTTCAAATCAGAAACTGAAAAATGACAAATATGGGGATACATAGTTTTGTTCTGACAGCAGTCATAAGCTACTTGGAGCCTATGTTCTTTATAGCACCACTGTAAAATGAAAGAACCAATCTCTGAACATGAGCTGCGTATTGGCTGATTGGCTCCATTTGGGCTAAAAGAAAAATTGTCAATTAAATTATTTGTCAAACTATCTCTTTAATATGTCTTAATTATAATTTTTAAGATCAAGAACTGAATTAAAAAGCCTGCAGTTGAAGTTTGAATCCGTGATTACTGTGACTTAAATCCCCATGCGGGTTTGACCCCTTCAGCATCCTGCTTTGCCTGAGATGGGGTCACCCTCCCATCTCTGCCACATCCTCCCCACATCCCCTAGAAAGCTCATTATCCTGTTAACACTACATTTATCTGACAAGACAAAAGTGAGTGGGTGACCCAGCCACCATTAAAGATTAATAGAAAGGCATAAAAAAGGAGGGGGACAGAGAAACAGAGGGATAAAAAAAAGAAGAAGCTGAGCCGTAACCAGGCTTTTCTCTTTAAAGTGTGAGATGGGTCTGACAGGATTATTAATCAGACTGGAGGCAAGATCAGACCTGTGTTCCAGCTCCCTCACTTAAAGTCTTTAGTTAGCATGGCTGGAGAGCAGGCCTGGGTCAGGAGGGCCGACGCTAATTGGTTCTACAGGGTTTTGAATAACAATGAGCCTGGGCCCAATTATGAAATCACTCACAGAGAGAGAGAGAGCATATGTAAATTCAGTGTAGTGAGAGAGAGAGAGAGAATATGAGGCTGAAAATCTATGGAGAGGAAGCAAAAGATTCTGAACTTACTGTACAGACAGATTGAGAGGAAATAAGAGAGAGAGAGAGAGAGAGAGAGAGAGACTCCTTTTCTCAGCCTCTCTCTCTCCGTCTGTGTGAGGCTATTAATAAAATTTATAAATCATCGGTGGTATAAATTTTAATAGCAGGTTGGTGGAAAACATTGGATGTCCCCGAAGATAGCTTCGCCTCATTTTAAATTCCATTTGCATTAAAGATTCACATAAAACAGCGAGATTTGAGGGAAATCTTTTTCTTTTTTATCTCATGTTCATTTATTAGTAATGATTCGTTTTTTCCCTCTCTTCCCGTCTGACTCTGACACAAGCGCTTTAGAATCTAAATCAGTGTCTCTCCATAACAAACACTCTGCTCTTCTCTTCCCTTCTTGTATCATGTATGTGTGTATGCGTGTGCGAATGTGTGTGGGTGAGTGAAAGGAATAGAAAAGTGGTTTGGTCAGTCCAATGGCCATGCCACGGGAGACCTCGGCTTTTAAAAAATACACCAATAGAGGGAATAGAGAGTTAATGTCAATATAAATAAATAAATAAATAAATAAATAAATAAATAAATAAATAAATAAACAAACACCTACATAAGCTGGCCATGACAACTGCCATAACCCAGCATAAATATTCATAAGCACTTATTCCAGTAAGCAGCATCTCTCATAAAGACTACGTTTCCTAACATTGAACAAAACCTGCAAATGTACCCTTATAGCTATTAACCTTTACTGGAATAAGCATTTATACACATTTATGTAGGGTTATGTCGACTGTCATGACTAACAAATGTATGTAAGTGTCATGTAGCCTTACAAACAAACCCTAGAAGTAACCGACATGACTTGTACACATAAATTGCTTATCACTGTTCCTCAGGACCACCAGAGCAGGTATTATTTTTTGTGGTGGATCATTCTCAGCACTGCAGTGACACTGACGTGGTGATGGTGTGAGTGAATCAGACAGCAGTGGTGCTGGAGTGTTTTTTTTTTTTTTAACAATGTGTCCACTTACTGTCCACTTTAATAGACCCTCTTGTCTTACTGGCTCATTTGTTGCTGCACAGTTTGTGTTGGTCATCCTCTAGTTCTTTATCAGTGGTCAGACGATGCTTATAGAATAGCTGGGTGTTGCGGGTTGTTGGACCATTTTCGGTCCAGTGATGAAACTGAGGTGTTAAAAAACTCCAGCAGCACTGCTGTGTCTGATCCACTCATACCAGCACAGCATCAGTGTCAGTGCTGTGCTAAGAGTGTTTTACCACCCAAGTAATACCTGCTCTGTGGTGGTCCTGTGGTGGTTTCAGGCATTAAGGAATGGTGTAAAGGTGGGATAACAAGTAGTTATTCAAGCAAACAGATAAAAAAAGTCTGTAACTGTAGAACTACAAAATGGATCTATTTGTTTAATACCTAGTTTATCTATTATTAGATATTCAGGTCTTCATTAAATGAACGTTCAGATGTGCTGCAGATGGAATTCAACATATGTATTAAATGGCTGGAGTGCAGTGAGAAGTCAGGGAGTCAACATGTTAACTCTCCGGGGTCTTAGACTATCTTTTTAAATTCACCTTTTGGCATGATATAACATGATTTGACATGATATCCATATGTTTCATATCAAAATGTTCAGAACAGTTTCAGCTTTCTTCATAATCAGAACCCGCTGCAGCAACTTTTTGCAGTCCACTGGCTGTGTGTCTGTGATGTCGACATAAGTAAGGACCGAGTTGGTAAGTCTGAGTCATGTCCAGTGGTCAGTTTCACTCAAAATGTAGGCGGACAAACAAATCTACTATAGTCACAGACTGTGAGAGGCAGATGACGTGTACGTTAACTTCTCTCCACAGGCTCATAACTCTGGATGGGGGTACAATCTCACAATAAGATGGAATTGAAAGGGCAGACTCGACAGATTCAGGAAATGTTTGGACTGTATTTCTGCGCTCTATTATCGCCACGATAGAGAAACATATATAAAAACATTGAATGTGACACGCCAGTGAGTTCTGGGACCCTGGAGGGTTTAAATCTAATTTAAAAATCGTGTTACTTATTACTGTATTTATGTTTGTGTGTATTTATTCTAATGTTATAAAGCATTTACACAGGCAGAAATACTTACTGCTGAGATCAATCAAATGCTGTGTACGTGTATACATATATCATTTGCATCATTTGTGTCTTTGAATTAAGAGAAAAGCGGTAATATAAGTAAGCCTATCATATAAAAGTTGTACAAGTATTGTCTTGTGAATGAACACAGACTAATGATTGTTTTAAATTGACATCCGTTCAATAAGAGACCTGCGAGTGCTTGTGCCTGTTTCTTAATAAGCTAATGTTTATTTGAGCTCCTTAATTACCTAATTAATTGTGCCATTTTGATTGCACTGTTTGCTGTTTGCTTTTGCGGAGGCATGAACCTGTTCTATTTGTCTGTTTGAAGACCGAGGCGTCTCGCTGAATAATTCATGGCGCGCTCTGCCAACAGACAGCATCACCATTTAAATTATGAACAGATTCGTGAAATGCTAACCCTCTCTGACTGCCTGCAGCTACAGAGAGAGTGGGAGAGTGTGAGAGAGAGGGAGAGAAATGAATTTCTCAAAGCGTGCTACTTCACCTTTAATGAAAGGGGGATAGGGTGGGGGATGGGGGTCGGTTAAGGGCTTTAATGTGTATTATTAGACTCTGCAGAGTGAGGCTATGACCCCCTCCTATGCTTTGTATCGGTACAGCCCACTGCACAAACATGTGTGTTTATATATAGTTTCCTTTTTTTCTTGGGATGGTCCTCCGGCGTACGCTGTAGGGGTCGGCTGTGAATCCAGAACGCTGCTTTCAGAGGGAGTGAGAGAAAGAGAGAGAGAGCGCGCAAGAGAGGGCAGAAAAATAGAGCTGGAGGGATGGAGAGATAGGGAGATGGAGAGATAGGGGGATGGTAGAGGAGAGGCTGAACATTGAGAGTTTGAGAGTGGACTGAATATCAATCACTAAGTCAAGCTCAATTCCAGGTGTATCCAGAGTCAACCAGCATGAGAGAGAGAGAGAGAGAGAGAGAGAGAGAGAGAGAAGAAAGGGGTGTGAAGACTGAGTGAACAACAGAATCAGAGTAGAAAGGCAGAGAAAGAGGAACAGGAGAAAAGGAGAACAAGAGAGATTGAGGGAGAGTAGAAAGGCAGAGAGAATCAGAGTAGAAAGGCAGAGAAGGAGAAAAGGAGAACTAGAGAGAGAAACAGGAGACAACAAAACAGAAGCAGCTAAGAGTGAGGAGAGAAGCAAGAGAGTGAGTGGAGAGGGATAGAGAAAGAAGAGAGAGAAGAGAAAGGCAGAGAAGAAAGAAGGAAAGGAGAAAGAGGAGATGAAAAGAGGAGATGATATAAGGAGGTCATTTAGGGGGAAATACACTGAAACCCTTGTGTACAGAGGTTTATAAAATAAGAGCATATTATGCAGCACTAATATGTTGGAAACATAATATTATGTGTAATTATTATAAAAATGCATCTTATGATTACTAGAAAGCATTTAGTAAAATAAAAATCGACTGTATGCTTGGCATAAATCATATCTTAGTGTCACTGAGCAACAACACTTCTCATATAAAGCCTATAGCTACGGCACTAAACCTCACTCAGGACCTTAAACTGCACAGCAAGTTTCATAGGTACAAACTACAACATTCTAAATGTCTGTAAACTGGGTTTGCTGTCACGCTAGACACAAAGATCAGCCATTTAGATCCACAGGTAGTCGAGCTGAGATGCAGGAACCATCACATGGCCTTGTGTTGCTGTGCCGCAATTAAACAATGTCTAAAAGTGTATTTTTCCACTTCTGAATTTTCTGGAGTGAAAGGCTTCATTAATATTGGAGCCTGTTGCTCACAGCACGGCTCAGTGTGTCGTGTCGCACGGTTACTGGTTCTGGTGTGAAATGGACTGATTATTTCTCTGTGATTTGAGCCAAACATGAAGCAAAACTTGCTTACTTAATACTTTACTTTACTTTAATAAACTGCAGCAAGGAGTCAGCTAAACATATAATAGTATTAACTTATCTCATAATGATAATTAAAGATTGTCATGTTATTTTCTCACATGTTATTTTCTCACATTCATATAATTATATGATATATTAATTATAAATATATTATTTTTTTTTCCCTTGTAATGCATGTAATGCTGCAGGGCTTATTTTCAACAAACTGCTTCTTTTGTTTTTTCATCTTTAATCAGAGTTTATGTGCAAGTGTGTGTGTGTGTGTGATTGTTTTATAGGTGTGTGCGAGTGTATCTGTGTATTTTACTTAAACGGCCCCCCATACAGAAAGCTGCTGTTTGTTTTGAAAGCAGTAGGAGTTCGTTGCGGCCTCCCAGGCTTTTTTCTTTTGTTTTTTTGTTTTTGGTGAATCCTCTCTCTCTCTCTCTCTCTCTCTCTCTCTCTCTCTCTCTCTCTCTCTCTCTCTCTCTCTCTCTCTCTCTCTCTCTCTCTCTCTCTCTCTCACTCTCTCTTGTATGAATGCGTTTGATGGTTTGATGGTTTATTTATCCTCTCCATGTGTATGTTTGTGAGGGTCTTCTCATTCCTCCCACTATTTCTGCACACCATGCACACTCTGCATGAGGATTCAGTAAAAAGAGTTGTTAATGGATTTGAGGCATTCTTAAACATCTTCATTAGCTCCTAACAGACACACAGCCGCACAGACAGAGGCTCCTTTTTTACCCTTAAAGCCTCGGCTGCATTCTGCCGTTCCAGGCTTTGTAGCGACACCATGCGCTAGCTATGCTAATGCGGGAGGCAATTTGCATAATTAGAGAGAGAAATGGTGTTATTATTAAGAGAAAACGCCTGAGTGAGGTTATTATAACTCACGCAGCGGGGAGTCACAACTGCACGCGCTCAGATGAGCCTTCCTCTTTCACTCAGCAGCCCACATTCATCATAATTAATTACCCACAATACATCTTAATGATATTTACTCAGCTTTAATATAATTGTTTGAAAATGCTTTTCTAAGGAATATGTGTGTGTTTGTGAAGAGAGCCCATTTGCAAAAAGGAAATAGTGAAACCGAGAGCCTGTTATTTGGATTATTACAAACTTTATTTATTTATTTCTTCTTCTTCCTCTTCTTTTTTTTAACACACCGGCTGCATCATTAGTTTTATTCCCTGAGTATGTGTTTAATAAGGCTTCATCACTCTGACTGCACAGCACACACTGGGGAGAGATTCAGCTGGGCGCTGCTATTATTCCACTCCTCGTTTAGAGAGCAGATAACAACTATACAAGAGACTAGAGCGGGCCAATACCTGCTAATGAGGCGGAGAGGACCCAGGAGTGAGTCTGTACGAGCCAAAACTAGATCACTCTACACTGACTGCCAGTTGTATATATATTGTAACGCGAAATCAACAATGCAATGCAAATTTAACATTGCAGTTTAGTTGACTGTGCAATAATGTGACACGCCTCCCTTTACAATGTGATTTCAAATTGTGTTCACTGACCGTGTTATGCTGTAAACACCATGCGGATTCGCTGAAATGACTTCAGTTCCCTTTTGGGAGTAAGGCATTTTCTATGTTAGGAGATGTTGGATATACTATGAACTTCCTTCTACAGTTATACGTTACATTCATCATTCAATTACTTAACCTATAAAATTTTGCCACAGTGTAAAGATGTTTTACAGCACTAAAAGCACATTCCCACCATGTAGAGGGCAGCAATATATTATGATTTTGATTTAGTATATCAAAATAATCACTGACTTCCTCAAGAGTTTGACTTACTAGTGAAAACCTAACTACTAATTTTTACAAAAAAAAAAGGTATAAACTAATGATTTATTTTCTCAAAAGTTTAACTTAGAATCTGGAAATAAGGTCTGATTTTCTAATTATCTTTTACTTAGTAACTAATGACTGATTTTCACTTATTATCTCAGAATATTGGCTGATTCTCTTATCATTTTACTTAGTATCTGGAAAAAAATGCTAAAAATAATATTTTTTACAAATCTGGAAATAATGGATATTTTTTCTTCAAAGATTTGTACTCAGTATCTGGAAATAATGGTTGATTTTCTCAGACTTTAGATTTTGTATCTTAACAACTAATTGTAAATTGTGTCTCAAAAAATGTAATTTGGTATTGGAAACAATGGCTGATTTTCTAAAAAAAATTATTATGGATTTACTATCTCAAAAGTAATAACATAAAATGATACTGACTTGTGAAAACTGTTATCTATCTACTCAAAAAATATAAATAATGACCTATAAAAAGTTATTTTCTTAAAGATATTATAATAGGCCATTAATCTAAAATAATAAGTCACTATTTTGACATACATCTAGAATGTTTTGTCGAACCTACTTTATAAAAGACCAATGATTAATAGTATAATAGACAGCAATATACTGATCCTGTTACAAGTGTCAGATCAGTCTATCTATCTATCTATCTATCTATCTATCTATCCATCCATCCATCCATCCATCCATCCATCCATCCATCCATCCATCCATCCATCCATCCATCCATCCATCCATCCATCCATCCATCCATCCATCCATCCATCCATCCATCCATCCATCCATCCATCCATCCATCCATCCTGCTCACTCCCTCAGTTATTCTTGTGGGTCCTCAGCTGAACCTTTCTCTCTTTGGCTGTTTCTCATCTTGTCTGAGTGACACAGACGTTTTACAGAGGATCCACTGCGGAGCGAGGGAGCCCAGCTGGAGAGAAGGACAGGAAATGAGGCCTAGATTGCACAGGATACTTTGACTATTTTTGTGAGGGCTTGAAATGCCAGAGCTAATCTCAATATTGCATTTCTCCTGAGATGTTTTGTAAAAGGCTGAGCAAAAGAACTTAAAGGAGAGCATCCTTCAAAAGAGAGGGGGAGATTTCAGAAACTGGCAACTTCACTCAGTGAAACAGAAATACCCTTTAATTTCATTTTGATGTAGTTTGTGCCAAACAAAAACTTTACAGTGATGATTCAGCACAACGTCTAATGTACACAACTTTTACTTGTCTCAAAAGTTGGCGATCAACATGTTTGGTGCCTAAATTGTGCCTAAAAATTGTTTGTGTAAATGCATCCTCAAATCTTTTCTCACCTAGCTCAAACCACATCCAGATTTGTGGTTTAGGATGCAGTAGGACAGGCATACGGACACTACAGATAATATTTACACTTTCTGCTGTTTTCTACTACCGGGGAACTCGGCACAACGGCTGTTTTCAAAACTTTTTTCAACAGTTTTCTTCATTTTTAGTCATTAATGTGTTCTAAACTAATCAAGTCCGCATCCTTATGTGGTCTAAAAGAAGTCTGGTACATATACACAGACGTGTCTAGTAGTGAAGTACAAAAACTTCTTTAACTTACTTAACTAGAAATGTTGGTTATTTCTACTTTACTGAAGTGATTATTTTTCACATGACTTTTTACTTCTACTCCTTACATTTACACTCCATTATCTGTACTTTCTGTACTTTCTACATTTAAAAATAGTCTCGTTACTCCAAATTCATTTCAGCTTGTTTTCATTCATGTACATTTACATTCTAGTAAAGATTATTGATAACATGCTTTTAAAGTTTGACTTTTTGCACCATTACAATACTCTTATATCTTCCGCTCCATGAAACACATGTTAAAGCTCAGTAGTACACAGATATGCTACTTTAATATATTTACATTGTACTAAAATACATTCCTGTTCAATGGGCGTATATGCGGCTGAAACAGGAAGCCTAGTGCATCCCAAATTTATCAACATTAACTTTTTAACGCAACATTATGGTTGTGGTATGGCTTTTAGACGAATGGGGTTTTTGGGGAGGTGGGCTAGTGCACTATAGACCCCTGTGGTGCAGCCTAAGCTTTTGTCTTTAATGGCATTTTTTTCCTTACATTACTTTAACTTCTATACTTTAAGTAGTTTTGAAAGCAGTACTTTTGCACTTTTACTGGAGTAAAAAGCTTCAGTTGATACTTCAACTTCTACAGAAGTATTTTAAACCCTAGTATCTATACTTCTACCTGAGTAATGAGTGTGCATACTTCTGACACCTTTGCATATACACATAGAAAAGAGGTATGTTAGCATTATAGCTACAATGCTGGCATGAAGAAGCAAGCGTGGACATTAAACATGTCTAGGCTAATATAAAACTGTGTAGACTAGACTTTTTCAAAAAATCTTTCCTTTATGGTTACTATGCATTGTTGTAAACAAGATTATAAGTAATTTTGGATCAATTCTGTATGTCCTTTCATCATGATATGGTAATATAAGCTGCAGTTTTTCAATTGGTGCAAAGAGGTAGATGATTATATGCTGATTTTATATGCAAAGGTTTTGCTGCCTCTGGTCAAATTGCACGTTTTGGTCATGTACCATGTGAAAATAAAGCAGCGTCCCTCTACCGGCTAATTTAACCATGGACGTGCAGCAGGCTTGGTCATGTAGAGCGGCGAGTGTGAAGCACCACGGGTAGTTCAGTAGCAGCAGTAAGAGAGACTGAAATCTTGTAAATGCATTATGTTGTTGGCGAAAAGAACGTGTGAATGTGTTATTTGTGTAATGTTGTGCTGGGTTGTGGGATTGGTTAGTGGTGTGATGGTGCAATGTCGGTGCCTGCCGTCAGAGAGTGTTGCAAGGCTACTACTGATGACCTGCTTGCTAATCGACTGATCCATAGCGCAGAGTGGCGGGTCTGTCCTGCTGCGGCTGTACACAATAAAAGAACTGCCGTTTCCCACATCATCTTATTCTATACTGATCCCCCAATAAATGAACAGATCATATATAGAGAACACATTTCTATATAACTTCAACATGCAGGGGGGGGGGGGTTGGCATTAGAAGTTTTGCATGCAACTGTATAGCTTTATCTTTCATTTACTGATTATAGTTGCATCTTAGTGAGGTTGTATTAAAGAGGGACAGACAAAGGGATAAGTTAATGGCTCAGAAAGACATTCGATTGTTGCTCTCTGCTGAACGACTGCTTTATTAATTGAATTAAAATCTAGATAACATTGATGTCTTTCTTTCAGCTGTCATTGTGAAGTCTTTATAGAAAGCGTAACCCATATGTTTGCTCATTAATATGTCACTTCGCATTTCGGAGGACTTGACAAATTTTTGCCATAAAGAGGATAATGATGGCGGCTCTGACCCTTCGCTTGTGGTGTGCCAGCACAGCAGGTGGGAAGATGGAGGATCTGGGGGGCTGTAGAAGAGTATTTTAATGAGTTCCTTTGGGACTTTCTCACTTTCTTCCTCTTCTTCTTTTTTTTTATTCTGGGTACCCACATGCTACACAGTGCCCCTCTACATCACTGTCAGGAGGTTTCCCATCATGCTTTGGGGGCCTGCTTCATAACTGTGTCTGCGTTGTCAGCAGTATCTCTCTCGATCTCTCTCTCTCTCTCTCTCTCTCTCTCTCTCTCACACGCTCTATCTCTCTCTCTAACCGCGCAGACGATCTGACAATTTGTCATGTTTATCTTCTGGGTCGTCATAACGCCGCCACACACTCTGTTCGGTCTGGATCTTTGAAATGAACTGCAGATGTGGGCTGTGTTTTCTTTCTTTCTGTCGATCATTCTTTCTTTCTTTCTTTCTTTTTTCTTTCTTACAGATTTGATAGTCATAACTGCATTATTCATCACTGCATTAATGTCTTCAGATAACATCACCAGGCTACAACCCATGCTCTCTCTCTCTCCGTCTCTCTCTCTCTCTCTCCCTCCCTCCCCACACCCCCCCAAACACACACCCCTTTTCTCGTTCAGCCCTCTTGGGAAAACTTTATTATGCGGTGGTCTGACAGTGAAGTATACAGATAAAAGATAATTGCCTGGCTTGACTCCACTATTGATATGAAAATGGGATCTAAATTATTCAGCACGGTTTAAAGGTTAGTTGAAGGTTATTACTGAAGAGAGGCAACGAGTGCGGGGCGTGTGTGTGCATGTGTGTGTGTGTATGCGTGCGGATGGGGAGGTTCCACACATCTGAAAGCCTAATTTGCAGTGCATGCAGCTCTGCTGTCTCCTGAACAAACTGGAAGGCTCCTCTGGGACCCGGACAAGGGGAAGTCAATTATTTACAGGCAAATTAAGGCTGACATCTCTGCAGCAGAAACATGGTTAGTGCTAGCTGGAATAGACTGCTGTTTGTGCTTTCATCTGCCGCCATTTGACATACAGGATATCCCCATGTCCCTCTCTATAATTCGCCTGTTAGCAAAAGAGCTAGTGCAGCTCTATTAGCAGGGAGCGCAGCACCGAGGGGTGTGTCACTGCAGGGTGTTAGCATGTGCCCCGGCTAATGGCGAGGAGGCAGGTGGATTGAGATGTTAGTCTGGTTTCTACAAGCCACATGAAATAGTGATGCTAGTAAAGAGATAATTAGCACAAGAGAGCTTTAGTATGTAGAAATTTGCTGATCTTCTGCAGCTTCTCACTGGGATAAAACACGGTCTAATAGAGCATGCCTTCAGAACTGCTAATCTCTTAATATAGTTTCTTCCGTCTTCAGACATTCTACCAGAAAAATAGAAATATCTCAAGTAATGTATTAAATTTATTTTACATTTTTTAAAAAGATACTTTAAGGAAATCAACATCCAACTGAGATGATGTAGCAAAAAGATCCCAGATTTTAACACAGGGGACTCATCAGGCCCTTCTACAAATATGTGTCTGTATTGTTTCATCAATAGAATGGACATCATTGTACTTAAAGGCCTGATGTGTTGCAGTACTACACATATTTTTATCATAACGCATTGAAAAGTTTGGGTGAATCACTGTTAACTTAGTGCTAGCTAAATACTAGAAATCCCATAGCAGCACTAGCAGACATTAGCATTTTCACTATTGTTATCATTATTATTATTGTTTTTTGGCCAAGTCTCAATGTTTATGGCACAAACTGAAGACCCAATTAAATTAAGAAATGCTGTCTAGCTTTTATTTAGCATTTTTTGGAATCTGTATTGGCTATATCCATGACAAAAGCAGGAAGAGCCATATAGATGAGTCTTAGACTGAAGCATCATTTATGTTTGAGTTTTGCTTAAAAGTGATACGGCCTATACCTTTATCATATCTTTGTTGATTCTGAGTCATCCTGCTTCTCAACTACTACTTATTCAAGTATAAATTTTGTGTCCTGCATCCTAAAACTTGCATAATGAACAGACTACACGGATGGCATGATCATTTAAAGATTGAGGCTGTGGTTAGCCAATCAAATTTTAGCAGGTATTTGACAGACTTAACATTGACCAATCATTATGAAACTTGAATGTGTCAATGCAGAGACTCTAACAATACTTTGTCTTTATAAGTGGTTTTAAACTGTAACCAGATTTTTCTGCTGGATTGTGTTAAACCTAGAAGATCAGTTTGTCTATAAGGTCTGGGTCTGTTGGCTGTACTATATGAATAAAAACAGCCCAACCAAATGATGGCTAACATGGCCATTAATTAGCATCTTTGCTTTTGCTCTATGTTAGCAATATTCGTGTGTAGAATGTGGTCTTATTTGCCAATATATCTTTCAGCGTGTATGCAGGTCGCGTGTGCAGGGATGAGCGTACTTTTTGCTGAGACCAGCCGTGTATTAAGTTGTGCAGCAGTGTGTGTAGGCATATTGAGTCGTGCAGCAGGCTGTGCAGTGAGCTGATTGGCGCGCCGGGGTGTCTGGGGGAAATTACCTCGCTCGTTGTTGTCTGCTCCCTCTACAACCCTGCTGTTAACAGCATGGGGGAGCATGCAGTCCCCAGCATATTAGCACAGAAAGTTCCACGCCTGCTCTATGCTGAAGGGCACATTCAGCGTGCTCTCTCCTATGAAAGCAGACAATCAGCTCCTTTCCAGCAAACTCCCACACTGACTCCTTGTATGTAGCATGAGCTTCCTCTAAGGCCGTGGCACATAGGAAATTACTGTGCAATGGTCTCAGTCTGAATAGATTGTACATTATCTTTTAGAGATAGCTGAACAAGGAAAAACTCTAAAAGGCAATTCTACCTGATTTGTTTCAACATTTCTTTATTCAGTCGTCAAGTGTCTGTTTTATATGCAATGAGCCAATGCACCAGCGGGTCACAGACAATGGGCCACTAGACAGGGAAGCGTAGAACGGCACTAAAATTAACATCACATAACAATGGAGCTACATATATAAGACAATAGTAGTAGCTGTTGTCTAAAATGTGTTTTTGAAAAATTATTAACGACAATGAAATTTATATGCAGGGCGTGGGCATAGGTGTGTATGTCCCTATCAATATGTTGGGAGGAAAGAATTGTACCCACCAACATTTGAGTGGGATTGTTTGCATTATCGGGAACAAGATAATGTTTGGATAATTCAGGCTTGCTGACATTTTATTGGCTGGAAGGGAGTGATCTATCCGAAGTTTCCTGTCACGATGTGCATATTCTGTACAGATCAGTATGCTAAAATCGAGTTATTGGGGCTGTCAGTCCACTTACCCCAAGCACTGGCAAAAATTGAGTCTTTCAGTTGACTTGAATTGCCTGCGCTACCAACATGATTTGTACTTTGTAGACACACAGGGTTAGTAATACAATGAAATTGTTAATTTACAATGAAATGTTATTACATTACTAACCTTTTTTACTGTAAGAAATAACATCAGCTGACATTAGTTAAACATGTAATCTATCATTTACTAGAAAACCTGGATATTGTTAGTGGGGAAATAGGCATACATGATTATAGATTGCTGGCATGAGTTAGTAAATTCACATTAAATTTAGTCATGGGATGTTCAGTAGATATAACCATTGAAGGTCAAAATATTTGGTAATGAGTTTATAAAAAATCTAGTTTCAAATGAATGGGACCTCAAGTTTGATCTTATATCGTATGTATCTTATTTATAATGGCATGGTTTGCAGTGGTCACAGACGTTCACTAATCATTAATTTGGCCCTAGTCATTTTGACATTTTGCAGTGTATACAGTCCTGGAGTGAGGGGCGAGGGGTTGTTGTTGGATATAGCGGGTAAGGGGTGGGTTGCTGTTTCTCAACTAATGTTGAGGTAGAACTTACACCCGTGATGTAGGGTTTTCTAAAGCAAAATAGTCCATAAACAGTCCTTAAAGAATAAGCTACATATTTTTTCAGTTTTCATCTTAAAAGATACTGATTGTTGGTCATATTGGATTGCAAATAAAATGATTGTGTTAACATTAACATTAAGTTCCAACCACACTGTGGTAAATAAATAACTGGTAATTTTATATAGGCAGAAAACTGATCATAAATATAAAAAAAATATATCATTTATTTATTTAATTTAAGTGAAACAACACCTACATTAACATCACAGACCACTATTCTGATTCACTACTCCAGTTTTTCCTCCTCAGCATTTTTTTATGTTGACCCATATCTTTCATTAGTGTGACCAGACCTGTACTAAATGACATATATGCATATATTTGATCAAAACTCATAACAGAATGAGCACTGAAAAAAAATCCTAACTGACATGCGGGTAATATGATATAAAGGGTGTCCCCAACACTTATCAACAACATGTTTAATTAGAAGCAAGTCTAAAATAATCTTTCAAATGACAAATGTCCACAGGTTTTTAGGCAACTGCACATTCAACACTTCTTTTGAAATGAAGGGCATTAATATGGAGTTTGTCATTCCTTTGTTACAGTGACGCCAGATTGTTGTGAGGATTTGATTGTTTTGTTAATCATATCTGTGTCACAAAATTGAGTTTGTGCCATTTCAACCCTACAATGTAAACATCAATCTTTAGTACACACGTATTCAAAAAATACAAGCCTAAGTCACAAGTGAAGAATATAACAAGTAAGCAAAGTTGTCTTGAGGTTCATCCTTTAAGAACTATCTCTCCAAACAAAACTTTCCATTTTCCTAGCCTACATTTATTGAGTCCGGAGCGGTACACTTCGAAAAGGGAGAAAGCTACTGAAGAACTGTCACTGAAGTCAGCGTGTCCCAGGAAGAAGCTGCCATCTGAGCTATCCCTCTCTTGAGCTCTCTGTGCAGAGGCATCACAGCACTCGGGCTCCGTAAGGCCTGTTTAATGTTCCCCTCTCCTCCAATGGCCTCGACTCCTCACGTCAGAATCGCCCGGCTCTCCTCTCTCAGCCTACAACTCTGCTTTCATCCCCCCACCAGTCCATCCCACAACATTCAATAATTCATCCCTCCCCTGCACCCAGTGTATTTGTTTTTATTTAAAATTCAGTCTTGTCTTGTCCGCTAACGCTCCCCACCTTCCCCGGGGGGATCACCTGGGACGGGCTGATGGGCTGTATCGATCACCTGCAGCTAATCATTCCGCGCTGCTTCCACCGGGAGCAGATGAGAACCATTTTCCTGCTTCTTTTTTAATTAGCGCCAGGACCCCGTGGGCTCTAATCTATGAGTCCTACTCTGATATTCCTCTGATGTGCGCTGCTTTGATTTCTCTGACCCTACAAGGAGCGAGAGCTGGGATCTAGGGATGCTGCCTGAATCTTAATGCAGCCTCCTCTCTATGTATGGTGAGAGGAGCTTGAAGAATATTGGCGAGGGACGATGTGAAAGATGAAGAGTCTCTAAATTTAGCCTCCCTTTGTCATGAATCAACGGCACTGTCTTTCCTTTATTGTTTAGGTTTAGGCCTACATACAGAGAGTACTATCCTCGCCATTCAGGAGAGCTTACACGGCCCAATATCCCACATTTTCTAGTATTAGATTTTATTCTTTATTTATTCTCCACTGAATACATTTGTGTGGTGTTTTGTTATCTTTCTCTCTTAAACAGGCCATTTTTGTTGTTGTACCTTTACAACTGATATGTATAGACCTTAGGCTGAAACATTCCTTTTAACTTCAGTGTGTATTGGTGATATATATATGGACTTTATGTTAAAATTTAAAATATTAATTAACATTATATTTACAATATATTTTACAAAATTTGCATATCCATGTTGGTATAACAAGTATTTTGGCATATACAGCTTTTGACTGAGGCATTATTGGAACAGAAACTCTGCAAAATTATTAAAATTACAGAAGGAAAAAATGGAACTTGGAACGAAAGTTGTACTGTAATATGATTTTACTTCTGTTTTTGGACCAATAATAATGGTCAGTTCATTGCAAGATAGTAACACAAGCCAAAAACTATTAAATAATGAAAACACAAGAAATAAGAAAGCAAAGTTTGCCACTCAGAAACAACAACAGCCTTAATTTTAAAGGTGCTAAATTTTGAAAAAGAACTGTATTTGCATTGGCATTGCTAAATTAGTACTCAAGCACTGTTCTAACACAAATCCTGCATTAACAAAACAGGATGCTAAAACAGACCGATATTAATATCTACACCACCATATTTACATCCGACAACAGTGAAGCAAAAGTAAGGAAAATGATGGGCTATGTTGCGAAATCTACAATTCCAGGCTGTATGGGGGATGTTGGCACATACCATGCCCTTTTCAAGGAGCCAAACTGTCAGCAGGCATGGTTGATGTTCATCTTTGAATGAGGCTGAAGTCGGTTTCCTATTTGCCCACTGCTTAATCAAATGTTTTGTTCCACCTTAAATTCTACAGCTTGTACCGGCTTCAGAGTTTACCAGTGGCTCCATTTAAGGTGGGACCAGAATATTAGCTGGTGAGTAGGAATTCAGCTTCCACATCTTTAACAAGATCCTAAGCACCTTTAAGGCAAAGCTGTTAGTTCACTCTGCACACTCCAGACAGTTTCTCAAAGCTTGAACAATATCGAGCAGCGCTGAAGAGACTGAATAGAGCAGCTGTTCCACCTTTATGAGCATCACAACCCTAACCGCAACCTGTGAGTAGCAGCCATGCATTTGTTGGCTAGTATAGGTAATATTAGGTACTAGCAAGCTCCAAGTATCTAGCAGAGCTCAATACATAGTATACCGACCCAGCTTATTACACTGAGACTCATTTGGTTTTACTGTCTGTGTGTATTTAACATGTTGCTTCTCTGTGTCATCGCAGTGTCTCACTGTAAACCAGCAAATCAGAGCAAAGCTCATGTAATTTTTTATAAGCCCACCAATAAAAGGAAAAGCAACTCGTTTCATTCCAGCACCAAATCATGGTACATGTAAAAATGCATCTGAGCCATATTTCACCCCAACCAAAGTCACATACCTTCAGATAACATTGTAAAGTTCTGAATATCTGCATTTTACGGCACCTTCTTGGGGAAAAAGAGGTTGTAAATAGGTCATGTAAAAAGATTGAAGGTGAATACAAAAAAAATAGAAAGCTATTTCTTCAACAACTTAAAATGAAAGACTAATCAGAGTGTCAGTAATGATGTATGCAGCCTATAGAATCCGTCAGTCGTTACTCTGGAAAAAGAATGAGAGCTGGTTTTACAGGGGCTTTAATGAGATGAGTAAGCTTATCAGTGTGTTAGCTCAGTCCCTCTCACTTCCGCAGTTCTGCACTAACCTAATTAGCACAGCCTCGCATCACTTGATAAAGTTGTGACAAGCAGTAGGCTAGTTCAAATTATGATATCAAATTGACCTGAATGAACTTAAACAATTACCAGAATCTAAAACAGTGATGAACTCATGAACATGAATCTCCTTAACAATGATGAAATTGTCTTCTAGCTCAAAAAAATATGTAAAGACTGTTGTAATTAAATAGTATAATGTTTATTTCCACACAAAGACTCCTGCTAATTGGATTTGTCTATGTCTTTTCATCAAATCTTAATACATGTGTTAATACACAGAAGAAATATACTGTGCCAACCTTCAGTGAACCATGTCTTCCAGGTACTGCTGATTCCGTTCCTGCTCTGTCATCTTGTGCTGGTATATGTTTTTTATAGTGTTTCTAAACACAGTAGAGAAGCAGGAGAATGTCACTTCATACGCAGTCACCTGCTGCTGCTGCTGTTGTTGTACTGGATGATCCTCTCTCTTATCATCTCTTCCTCTGTTCCGCTGTGAATAGAAAGAGACAGATGTAAGGGATGAGTGGAGATCACAGGAACTGAGTCAGCTCCATTCAGCCCACTATCTCCAAACACAGTATGTAGAACCTAAAAACATAAAACAATTCTTTTTCTGTTGTGATCCTCAAGTGAGAGTTCTGAACTGCTGTTTTTTCTGAAGCTACTAAAAAACCTTGGACATCGGAAGCACAGTCGTCATTACATGCCATTTCCACCTGTTTTAGAGGTCCAGCAGTTGAACTGCATGGGCAATGTGTTTTCTTCAGTGACTTTGATGGATTATATTTTTATTTTTGTAGGTGAGCAAGCAAATGAATGTTTTTATTTCTCATTCCAGACGTCCAGTACGTTTTCCCAATACTGTAGCTCTACAGAAGCAGGTACTTCACCACATTCACTTCCATGTGTTTCTACAGAACTCATTTTTTGTATTTGTTGATAAAGGTAAGAAATGAAATATATCAAATATTTATTTCTACATACACAAATGTTGAGCAAAAGTTTTATGTTCAGTTATTCGGGATAGTTGGACTAATTTAGTAAGTTATAAATGCTTTGATTTGTGTAACAGACCTCTGCATTACATCTGTATATATGGGCTAGAGACTTAACCACGAATATAAAATCTGTCTCAATGGTCTGTGTGCATTGTCATGGAAATGTAAACAAATAAGCTTGTGCCAAAGTCTTGGAGGTCATGTGCGATCAGCTGCTGTTTTACTTTTGTACATGTACCTTTTGGTTTGTGATGAATCTTGTTTCTTTCTGTGTGGGTCAGTGATGCAGATAGAGTGGAAGGGGACCACTCAGTGAAGGAGGGTGAGTCAGTTAGGGAGAGTGAGTAAATGCTGGAGAGTCAGTGATGGAGGGAGAGTTAGTGATGGAGGGAGAGTCAGTGATGAAGGGATAGTGAGTGATGGGGGGACAGTCAGTGATGGAGGGCGAGTCAGTGAGAGAGGGCGAGTCAGTGATGGAGGGAGAGTAAGTGAGAGGGGATGAGTCAGTAATAGAGGGCATGTCAGTTAGAGAGGGAGAGTCAGTGATGGAGGGAGAGTCAGTGATAGAGGGACAGTCAGTGAGAGGGCGAGTCAGTGATGGAAGAAGTCAGTGAGAGGGGATGAGTCAGTAATGAAGGGTATGTCAGTTAGGGAGAGTGAGTCAGTGATGGAGGGAGAGTCAGTGATGGAGGGAGAGTCAGTGATGCGGGAAGAGTCAGTGAGAGGGGATAAGTCAGTAATAGAGGGCATGTTAGTTAGAAAGGGAGATTCAGTGATGGAGGGATGGTCAGTGATAGAGGGACAGTCAGTGAGAGAGGGCAATCAGTGATGGAGGGAGTCAGTGAGAGGGGATGAGTCAGTAATAGAGGGCATGTCAGTTAGAGAGGGAGAGTCAGTGATGGACGGAGAGTCAGTGATAGAGGGACAGTCAGTGAGAGAGGGCGAGTCAGTGATGGAGGGAGTCAGTGAGAGGGGATGAGTCAGTAATAGAGGGCATGTCAGTTAGGGAGAGTGAGTCAGTGATGGAGGGAGAGTCAGTAATGGAGGGAGAGTCAGTGATGGAGGGAGTCAGTGAGAGGGGATGAGTCAGTAATAGAGGGCATGTCAGTTAGAGAGGGAGAGTCAGTGATGGAGGGAGAGTCAGTGATGGAGGGAGAGTCAGTGATGGAGGGAGAGTCAGTGATGCGGGAAGAGTCAGTGAGAGGGGATAAGTCAGTAATAGAGGGCATGTTAGTTAGAAAGGGAGAGTCAGTGATGGAGGGAGATTCAGTGATGGAGGGATGGTCAGTGATAGAGGGACAGTCAGTGAGAGAGGGCAATCAGTGATGGAGGGAGTCAGTGAGAGGGGATGAGTCAGTAATAGAGGGCATGTCAGTTAGAGAGGGAGAGTCAGTGATGGACGGAGAGTCAGTGATAGAGGGACAGTCAGTGAGAGAGGGCGAGTCAGTGATGGAGGGAGTCAGTGAGAGGGGATGAGTCAGTAATAGAGGGCATGTCAGTTAGGGAGAGTGAGTCAGTGATGGAGGGAGAGTCAGTAATGGAGGGAGAGTCAGTGATGGAGGGAGTCAGTGAGAGGGGATGAGTCAGTAATAGAGGGCATGTCAGTTAGGGAGAGTAAGTCAGTGATGGAGGGAGAGTCAGTGATGGAGGGAGAGTCAGTGAGAAGGGATGAGTCAGTAATAGAGGGCATGTCAGTTAGGGAGAGTGAGTCAGTGATGGAGGGAGAGTCAGTGAGAGAGGGAGAGTCAGTGAGAGAGGGTGAGTCAGTGACAGGGGATGAGTCAGTGAAAGAGGGCGAGTCAGTTAGGGAGAGTGAGTCAGTGATGGAGGAAGAGTCAGGGAGAGGGGATCAGTCAGTAATAGAAGGCATGTCAGTGATGGAGAGTTGTCAGTCATCCACAGTCATTGGAATATTAATGCCACGCCCAGGCCATTCTCAGAAAGGAAGGAAGAGCAAAATGTCTCTTGTTTGAGGAAAGTTTTATTATTTCCCTTTTTCTATTTAAACTTGTTCGTTTACTATTATAAGTCGTATTATTTAGTATTATATTTGGTATATAAAAATCTTTCTTCTAATGTGTTCCCAGGGGCTTATAATGTGTTCCCAGGGGCTTTAAAATATTTATTCTTAAAACTCATTAGCTGCCCATTGGATTCCTATTATAAAGAAGTCTTGAGTTGTTCTCTAACTCAAAGAAACTTAGCAATATTATTGTTAGACTAATATCTCTAGTACACCTTTAACAGCACAGACAGTCTACATAGTGCCTTTAAAACTGCAGTGGTAACGGTCTGATTATGCTCCGATGAATGAATGGGTTTATACTAGCCCTTAAACTCTTTCAGACTTGGCTTTAAAAGTGCCTTGCAGTGTTTTCATGGTGATGAAAAACAGGAGGCTCATCCACAAGACACTCAAAACAATTCATATCGCTCGCCCACACCCTAAAGTGGACTGCGTCTGGGAGATCATCCAAAAGCAATGCGTACTGGAAGCTGTTAACAAGTCAGCAGCTCTGCATCCGTTAGCTCTCATCTCCAGAACATGTAGTAAGAAGTCCCTGGAACCTCATTAAGATCTCCAGGCTTTTTCCTCCTAAAGGAGCAGGTGTGTGCGCGTATGCCTGGCCAATAGCAAAGACGGAGGTCTATTGGACAGAACGCTGAGTATCAGGCCATCCGAGAGTAATGCTTGGCTCCATATCCGAGAGAACTTAATGCCTACTCAGCGTCTCGCAGAGCCAGACGCCACTATCGAGCGCTTTTATTGTAGCCTGCACTCTCCTCATTTGAAACAATATAGGCTGACTGTTGCTATTGATTTTAGTGGATTGTACGCTGGTAAGCTCTCCTTCGAGCCTGCCTGCTATATTAAGCAATCATTCGTCCTGCTGATGACAAAGCGCCTTCCCAAGGCAGTGGCCAGGCCTCTAATAGGCTGGGTATTACTCATGTTAATTGATTGGGTGACAGTGGAGGGCCGAGGAGAGGAGAAATTATGGCCCTTCTGAGAGGAAATCAACACAAGTGGCAGTAATTAGCGACGAGAGAAACTAGCCTTAATCGAAAAAAGCTTCACTCTGGAGAAACGAGCGGAGATGGGTGTAATGAAGGACTCAAGCTCAATTTTCGACAGCAATTAGAAGACGCTAAATCTGGTTGAAGACAGAATTGGGCAAAAAAAGAAAAGTTGGATATGTTTGTTTTCCCATTTGGATACAACTTTTCTGTCCATTTAACATATTTCAGCTGGCCTTCCTGCTCACCAGTGCTACACTGTGCATTGTGTAATCAATGTTAAGCCTATATCCTACATTTATCTCGCACCTTATTATTCCCCTCCTAAGGTCAAATTATGATGATTCCAACTTTTCTTTATCTTGTTAAAAGAAAGAGCCTATTTTTGTTGCTACGCCTATAACAGAAAATTCCACCAATGTTTTCACCAATTTTTCAAAAAATTAAAATTATGGGAACCAGTCGTCACAATATCGACATCACAAATAGAGGCATTTTAATTGCAAGACCATTCGTAAAGCTACATGTGTCTTCTGAGTTTTTATATGCAGTGTTGCTGATTGTTACATTTCTTTGGAGGCTATTTTGCATCATAACACTCTACAAGTACCCATTCAGTATAAAGCAAAACTCTTTTTTTTTTTTAAATGAACATGAAAGAATGTTTCAGACATTGGGCAAAGTATTTATAATTGTGCTATTACTTTCTGTGAGGCAGGCTTTTAAAGGCATTAAACTGTCAGACAGTTCTGTAAATTTCTCTACAACAGAGCATTTCACATCAAACCACTCTTAACCATTAACTTATACTGAAATTTTGAAAAATCAGTGGTATAATTTTTATGTAAACATTCTTGGTTTAGATTGGCTCTGCTGTGTTGTGCCTTATTCTAATTGGTGCCTCTTCTTAACATTCAATCAATCAATTTCCTGAGCTTAAATAGTCATTGTGTTGGGTTTTGGTGGGATCATGTCATATGTCTTTATGCGCAGACTCAAAAAAAAAAAGTCTGAAATTTTTTTTAATAAACCAATAAAGATATGATGACAACAGTAGACAATTCCCTCACATCCTCTGAAGACACATCCTTCACTGAACTTTGAAGGCATTCTCTTTCAGTACTCTTACAATGTGCCTGCAATCACCAGGTTTGTTCACTCTGGTATCCAAAGCAGAGCAAGCATTATAAACGATGTTTTCACACATTATATGCAGTTACACATTTCCTCCAGAGAGGTCTCCAAATCCCCAAAGCTTACATAGTGTAGTTTTAACCAAAAATGTAATGTGAAATACACCTTAACTTTACTAATGTTTGTATATATTTTTTTCAGTTTCGCAAATTTAGTATGAACACCCAAAAATTTGGCACAACGTTTTAGTTTATTAAAATGTGTAGAAGTCTCTGTAGATTTTATGGTGGCATATTTTTGTTTAGACAATCAAAAACGAAACATTTTATTTGACCCATATTTGCAAATGGCTGTATTAAATGTGTAGTATTTAGTACATAATATAGCTGATGCCTTATTAAAAGGGTTAAAAATTGTCCCTTATCAGAACTGTGGGCTTTATGCTTTAAAGGGTCCACATAGGAAATCTTTGAGATGCATCCCACCCCATTAGGCAGGAGAGCACTGTGAGTAGTTTCAGCTCGGAACTGCTTTTCAAATCAGCTGAACGCTGAAACTCCTCCGTGTCTCAGCGCAGCCAAGCGCCAATAAATCACCTCGCACACAGGGAGAGGACACATCTGGGGCCTATAAAGCACTCCGTAGTCACGCATATTTGGATATACAACCCCCTTGTATTGCTGTTGATTAGGACACGCATGGTGGCCGCTCAGATGCCAGAGAGAGAGAGAGATTTGATATTTCTGCCATCAGGGAACGGAGTGATTGCTAAACCTTCTGGCATTTGACTTCATGCTCTTATCCAATTGGCTGCGCTCCACAGAAGAAGTGGATGCCTTCACTTGTGTGTGAATCTGTTTGAGTTTGTGTCTTCCAGCTTTTGAAACCACTCGGCTGTTTTACACGTTCTAAGTGCTTCTGGTAAGGAGCCAACTAAACCATGACGATGTCTCAGTTTGTGTGTACATTATTTTATTTATTTATTTATTTTGTGTTAAAGCGCTGGTGTGTGGTGGTAGTGTGTGTTCACAGGGTGAACAGGGTGTCAGTGTTATACTCTGCTTCCTCTACTGTCGTATAGCTGATTAACACCAGTCTGCTAAATCTAGTACTTTCAAAATATACACTAACATCACAGAGGCCTACAAATGCCATTTTAACCACAAGGCCTTCTACATAAACACACAACCATAATCTATAGAAAACTATATGCTACATTACATACAGTAATCAGTGTTTTGAGTAATAGCACACCAAATTATAATATAAAGCTATTATAATCATTTAAATCAGATTATAAGACTTTGCTAACATGTTCATATAAAGTATATTACTACAACAAACTTTGTCGGTATAAATGTGCAATATGTTTAGTTTAAAACATTTCAAATGAACTAAAATCATAAGTTGGATGGTATGCCAAACATACCTTTCTATTTCCAGAGAAATCCACTAAAGCTACGGTGGCCTGTCCTGTCTTGTAACATTGTACCTAAAGAGGCCATATTGAGTCACTGTAGTATTGAGTCTGCTATCAGTCCAACATGAGAGGATGAAGAAGTCACACTGCTCCCACAGCTTATTGTAATGTCTAGTCAATCACATTGAGGGTCCTGCTCTTGGTTTGATCTTATAAGAAGAGTAGATGCTGTAAACAATGGCTGAAGCTCCTGGCAAGTGACTACTGTTGCCTGCTCTCAGCAAGAACCCACGTTCGGCAGCAATGATATGATATGACTGATGATTATGATATAGAAGTAAACCAAATGTTAACATTGGTGCTTCTTTCCATTGTTTGAGACACTCTTGAACTCCTATCAGCTGATCAGTAAACAAAGGTCATCACTGTTTGCTGTTTGATGCAGATTACTTTGCGTTGTCAAAATCAAAAGTAGCCAGTATACGTAACTTAGGCCATGAACAACCTGCGAGTAGGTAGCAATGTTATGGTCTGGAGATTGTGTTTGTGGCATTCTCTGGACCCCCTCATCCATGTGAAAGCCACCTTCAACCTATTTGAGTATGAGTTCATGCTTACAGATCTTGTACACCACACATGCTGACTTCTTTCCCTGAGGCAGATGGGATCTTCCTAGAGATGTCTGACATTGTTTGAAAGATCATGACCAAGACTTCCAAGTACTGTCCCGGCCCCTTAACTCCCAAGACTTGAACCCAACTGAGCATCTGCGGGGCCACCTTGATCGGCATGTCCGCTGTATGGATCCTACTCCATGCACTGCAGTCAGCATGGCTCCAGATACCTGTGACAACCTAGCAGGATCTTATTGAGTCTCCCAGCCCCTTGTTGCCCATGCTGCAGATGGCGGTTACTCTGGATATTAAGTGATAAGTCATAATAATGTGATTCGACTGGGTAGTATAAACACTACCACTCAAAAGTTTTGGATCACTTTAGAATTTAATTTCATGCCATTTTCATGCAATTTTCATGCAATTCACAAACAGTATTGTCCATTTCACAATGAATTTAAGTGTATCAGATGATTTTTAAAGAATACAAATGTTTGCATTAAAGCCTATTTTTGTATAGAGGCTTATTTTGCATATAGTCCTATTATCAGCAATTCTCAGTCCTCTGTCTAAATCTCCTGGTACGGCCGCCAATCCAAGTTAAGGATGTTATTGGACTGATTGGTTGTTAGGACACTCTTGCTCAACTGTGATGAACAGCTGAAAAACATTCTACTAATAAGTGAGTATAAAAGGGAGAACAACATTCTAGGTTAGTTTAGTATCTGAAGATCAGCAGTTGATGGCTTGCTGACCGACTCAAAATGGCCAGAACGAAGCAACTTTCTTTAGAGACCCGTCAGTCCATTGTTGTGTTAAGGAAGGAAGATACTCCATTGAAAACAAGAACATTTCACTGTGATCCCAAACTTTTGAGCGGTAGTGCAAATGGGCATGCGAAACCATATCTGATAACATCTGTGAGCAAAATCTCATATCTATGTAGACTGTATCTGTGCAAATACTGAATACATGTATTCTATGTATGGCTTTAACAAGTTTTCCCTAGAAACTAGCATTCTTGTTATGAGATCAGTGCTGGTCTAGACTGTTTTCTCTGGACAGAAGCTTGCCCAAACATTAGACCTAATACCCTCTCCCTGCATTAACAGTCTGTCCGGAGGGCCTGGTGATTTGGCTGGAGAGGCATGATACATATGTCATTTGTGGTTTTTGCTGCAATTCAGCATGACCCTAGCAGAAAATCCCCTTAACACTCAGTGTGTGCTACTCCAGCGTCAGAACGGCTATGTGTCAGTCAGGGAGCAGCTCGGCACCGCACTCATTTGCTAATGGAAGGTTAGCCTTGTGGGCTTTGTGTAAAGATCCATTATCGCTAGCTGTCTTATTCGTGCTGTGACGGCACGTATTGGCCTCGCACACGCGCGGTAAATAAGGCATAGCCTATGGACTTGGCCTGTGAGGTCAGACACCAGCCTGAGCGGGAAACGCTCGACAGAGGTTAGCGAAGGACTAACAGAGTAGATGTTTTCTCTTTTCCTGCCATTTTGCATCCCCTTTCACAGCTGAGTGGTACCCCTGCTCCTCAGTTAACAGCACGGATCATTTACATAGTCACAGAGCTCATTTTCATAATGTTTTCTTTATTATCAGAGGGAGAAATTAACCCAGGAATATATTTACATAGCAGGCGCGAACGGTAACAGCTTGCTAATTGCCTGTTAGATGATTAATAAGCTTACAGAGATGCTAATGAATGGAACACTCAGTGTTTCAAAGGTGCTCCGCTGGTGCGCGTGTTTTGGCAGCTTAATTACGAAGATAATTATGTACTTGTTGCATCTGCTCTCAAGCAACCATCAAATATCAAGGAATATGAAGTTGAATTCAATCAATAAGGGCCAATCAAGCTGAAGTGTTGACACTTGCGCTAGCTCGTGGGGAAACGGGACGGTTTGGGAGTTAGATCTCAATTTATTTTTCCAGATTTACGCACGCAGCGTTGATTTCCCCTCCTGAACTGGTTAGTTAGTCTCCGTCCTTGAACTCTGTGGTAATTTTGGAAAGACCATAAAGCTGCTTTTCTGGACCACCCCCCTTGTTTGCAGTGTTTAGCCATCGTTGTTGACTGAAGTGATTGAATCTGCGTACTGTAGTCTTATTGTGGGATGGCTTGTATGGAGCCGTGTTGAACTCCCCACTGCTGTTTGTCTAATTGTGCCTATGATTCAGTGGATATGTTCTATTTATTTAGCTGTTACAACAAAAGAGTGAATTTACTTTGTGTGGCCTCATGCAATATTGAACAGGGCAGAAGGCAACAAAGCACTCTGGAGACTCCCTCGGACGCAAACCAGGATGTGTGTGTGTTTTAAAGAGTGCTTTAGCTGTTATTCTGTTGTGAAAGCACAAACACACTGTATTCCCGGTTTGTGTATATGAAATAGGTATTAACAATAAACAACCATCACTCTCTATCACTCTCTATCTTTATCTTTCTCTCTTTCTCTCTCTTTACTACTCTCTCTTTTAGTCCTTATCTTCTCCTTCTCTCTCACCCACCCGCTCCCTCTTCTATCTTTCTTTATTTCTTTCTTTAATCTATCTATTTCTCTGTCATCTCCATCTTTAGCGGTCTCTTTTTCACATGCACACTACTCTCTTAATCTTTCTCCCCAATCTGTCTTTCTCTCTCTGTTTTCAAATGTTTTCTTTCTTTCTTTCTTTCTTTCTTTCTTTCTTTCTTTCTTTCTTTCTTTCTTTCTTTCTTTCTTTCTTTCTTTCTTTCTTTCCCACTCTTCTTCTCTTGCATGTTTATCTCTCTCTCTTTCTCTCTCTTTACTACTCTCTCTTCCTTCTCTCTCATTTTAGTCCTTATCTTGCTCCTTCTCTTTCTCTCTCTCACCCTCCCGCTCCCTCTTCTGTCTTTCTTTCTCTCTACAATCTATTTCTCTGTCATCTCCATCTTAAGATGTCTCTCTTTCACATGCACACTATTCTCTTATTCTTTCACCTCAATCTGCCTTTCTTTTTTATGTCCCACCTCTGTTTCTTCTTCAAATGTTTTCTTTCTTTCTTTCTTTCTTTCTTTCTTTCTTTCTTTCTTTCCCTCCCACTCTTCTTCTCTTGCATGTTTATCTCTCTCTCTTTCTCTCTCTTTACTACTCTCTCTTCCTTCTCTCTCCTTTTAGCCCTTATCTTGCTCCTTCTCTTTCTCTCTCTCAACCTCCCGCTCCCTCTTCTATCTTTCTTTCTCTCTACAATCTATTTCTCTGTCATCTCCATCTTAAGATGTCTCTCTTTCTTTTTTCTTTCTTTCTTTCTTTCTTTCTTTCTTTCTTTCTTTCTTTCTTTCTTTCTTTCCCACTCTTCTTCTCTTGCATGTTTATCTTTCTCTCTCTTTCTTTACTACTCTCTCTTCCTTCTCTCTCCTTTTAGTCCTTATCTTGCTCCTTCTCTTTCTCTCTCTCACCCTCCCGCTCCCTCTTCTATCTTTCTTTCTCTCTACAATCTATTTCTCTGTCATCTCCATCTTTAGATGTCTCTCTTTCACATGCACACTATTCTCTTATTCTTTTACCTCAATCTGCCTTTCTTTTTTATGTCCCACCTGTTTCTTCTTCAAATGTTTTCTTTCTTTCTTTCTTTCTTTCTTTCTTTCCCACTCTTCTTCTCTTGCATGTTTATCTTTCCTCTTTATCTCTATCCTCCTCTGTTTCTTTCACCTCCTCTCACTTTTTTCTTTCTTCTCTTTATACCTTTTTCTTTGTCTTCCTCCATGTTGCTCCTTTTCTCTTTATTTCTCCCCTTTTCTCCTTTTCTCTCAGGCTCTCTATTTTTTTCCTATAGTTTTGTTACATATCTGTTATTTCCCCCCTTTCCCTTCTCTCTATCTATTTTGCAATCCCTCTATTTTTCTCCCACTCTAGTTGTTTTCTTTTATCCGCTCCCTAACTCTTGTCATTCTCCCCCCTTCCTCTTCTTTCTTTCTTTCTTTCTTTCTTTCTTTCTTTCTTTCCCACTCTTCTTCTCTTGCATGTTTATCTTTCTCTCTCTCTCTTTACTACTCTCTCTTCCTTCTCTCTCATTTTAGTCCTTATCTTGCTCCTTCTCTTTCTCTCTCTCACCCTCCCGCTCCCTCTTCTATCTTTCTTTCTCTCTACAATCTATTTCTCTGTCATCTCCATCTTTAGATGTCTCTCTTTCACATGCACACTATTCTCTTATTCTTTTACCTCAATCTGCCTTTCTTTTTTTATGTCCCACCTCTGTTTCTTCTTCAAATGTTTTCTTTCTTTCTTTCTTTCTTTCTTTCTTTCTTTCTTTCTTTCTTTCTTTCTTTCTTTCTTTCTTTCTTTCCCACTCTTCTTCTCTTGCATGTTTATCTTTCCTCTTTATCTCTATCCTCCTCTGTTTCTTTCACCTCCTCTCACTTTTTTCTTTCTTCTCTTTATACCTTTTTCTTTGTCTTCCTCCATGTTGCTCCTTTTCTCTTTATTTCTCCCCTTTTCTCCTTTTCTCTCAGGCTCTCTATTTCTTCCTATAGTTTTGTTACCTATCTGTTATTTTCCCCCTTTTCCTTCTCTCTATCTATTTTGCAATCCCTCTATTTTTCTCCCACTCTAGTTGTTTTCTTTTATCCGTTCCCTAACTCTTGTCATTCTCCCCCCTTCCTCTTCTCTCTCTTTACTCTTTAATGCTTCTATTTCTCCATCTCTCTCTCTCTCTCTAATTACATTTTCTTACTCCCTTCTCTCTTTCTTTATCTCTACTTTTTCACTCTCTCTCTCTCTCTCTCTCTCTCAGTCTCTCTCTCTGTAAATTGGCAGTATCTTGCTGATGCAGCCTCTCTCTAATGCGCTGCTGACAGTAGCTGCTGCTAGCAAGTCTTTGGATTCTTGTCTCAATTCATTAATTCGGGATCTGGCCGGAGTCGGCAGAGTGTTGCCTATAAAATATTAACTTCAACAAATCTTCAAGGACTTGTACAAAAATATAATAGAGGGACCAATTAAGGAAGAGGCCTGGAGTGAGATTTTAACAGCTTATTTGAGTCGGCGTGAGCGGCCTGCTTCAATATGCCTAATAAAAATGCAACCTTGGAAACAGCACATATTTTATATAAGACGCGCACACGCAGCGTAAACGCCTTATTGAATTTATCCACGCTGTCTGAGCTCACACCCGCCCACTCCCACACACGCCAACATGAAGGTTTAATGTGTACAACATCGGCGGTGCAGGCGGGAGGAGTGCGTACCCGTCTTTTTTGTGCTCACCTAGCTGCTATTTTATTCATCTATTTATTCAACCGGCGGCTTATGCTCCCTGTCATATCTCCCAGGCCGCTCTTTAAGAGACACCGCTGTGTGTTTGAATGCTGTTGTACTCCAGCGAGTGTGTCAAGAGAAGCAGGCAAGGTGCTGTGTCTCTAAATTTAACCCGGAGAGCATGCCAGGCTGTTTGTAAAGAGCCTTTGTGGAAGTGTGCAGGCGCGCAGCTTCTTTCCTCTTGCATCATTTCACTCCCTTCCGATTGCCAGAGCTGTTGTAGTCATATTTGCACACAGGGATAAGAACACAAGCTGAGAGAGGGGGTTTGTGGGATTAAGTTATTACTGTTTTCACTCTAGCATTGAAAAGGTTTGGCTTTTTCTGCACTTCTGGTGCTTTTGCAATAAAAAAAAAAGAAGAGTATTGCATATCAGTAGCCAGACTGTGTGTATTTATTTATTTATTTCTTCATTTGTATTTTCCCAGTCTTCTCCCCAATTTAGTCATTGTTCAGTTCGTCCCAGTCATATGATACCAGAGCTTTGGACGGTGAAGGCTAGGATGAGCTTCCTTTAAGTCAGGGGAAGCCAACCAGCTAAAGCAACATGATTGGACAGCTGGTGTAGCTATAGTTTAATTGTAGGGGGGCCTCGCATTACAACTAGAAAGCTTTGTGTCCCAAAAACATGGCTATAACAGGGATGACAGCCTACTTCACTGTAGGTACTATAACCAGAGAGAAAAAAACAACATGCAACGGTTGATCTCACATTTAACAAGCTAGTTTCTGAGTACCATGTTGGGTTTTGGCTAATAATTGATTATTTAATAATTAAATAATTAAACTAATCAGCGCTCCAAAATATTAACTTTACAGGAGAAGCCAACAACTGTCTCAACTTTCAATGTAAGTCAATGGAACCAGATTTTTTCCAAGTGATTTTAAAGCATTTCTATTGGTCCTTTCATCATGCAATATTTACATAATGTAAACAGCAGCTGACACATTCAAACAATGTACAGTAGAAAAACAATCCCATTGGCCAGCAACGATAGTTAATAATTTGTTTTTTCTGTGTTAATAATGACATAACTTACAAAGCTGGGATTGATACTATCATTCAAACACACTTCACCAAGCGACGTCACTGGAAGCCTATTGGTTGTGTAGTTGTGGTTGGGACCTTTTGGGCTAATCTGCTTTTTGGGTTCAACTGGAGGATTTACATGCTTCAGTTTTCCCAAAAACAATATTTTTATACTGTACATCTGTATTTACCCTTTGTTTCTTTTAGGCCCTCCTTGTGATTTACCTGGTTTACCTTCGCAAGCTAGACTGCAGGACAGTGGTAAGTTTTTATTTTCTTAGCTCTCTGTGTGTTGTGTGATAGCTTCTCAAGCTTGCTGTTAGACAGGCAGTAGGGATTATGTTACATGGTGACATACACAAAAAGCTACATAACACAGTAAAGGAAAGTGGAAAACCGGTCTCCTTAAACTCTTATCGATTATCCCAAACATACAGTTACTGTATGTAGAAAAACATTCTTCTGTATCTCTGGAACACAATGATACATTACAAGTGTTTTTTGGGTATATTCTGTTGTGGAAAGACAAATCAGCAGAGAAACGTTGATGAACTGGTCGAACTGAAGCTGAAGCTGTAATGTTCTAACCCAGTGTTTAAATCCCACAACTGCAACTATACTATCTAGGAACCAATCATGAATCCCTTACTGAGTGTAAGCATATTTGCTAAAGGGTTATAAAGGGGAAAACCACAAGTATGCAAGAACTTACACATTTTTTAGCTCATCCTGCAAAATGCTACCATATTCCACTGAATCTGTTGGCATCTATGCAAAATGCCCAGTGTGTTAAATGATAAATGAGCCATATAATTCATTCCTAGATGGCAGGCAAATCTAGCCCTGTCTGTTCCGGCAAAGACACCGGAGCTAATTAAGCCTTACTGAGACCTGTTAAAAGGATACCGCCATGTTTGACTCCTTTAATGCTGATCTCTGTTTGTGTGTGTGTATGTGTGTGTGCGTGCAAGCTGAGTCTCTCTTTGACTGCTCAATGAGCTCAGTGCCCCCTGAGCTAGCACTCAGAGTGCTGTAATTCTCATTAGCCCTCATTAGGGAGCAGCAAAATCACCTTCTTAATCAAACTCTGGCTCTGCTCAAATGTGCTGCGTGTACAAGTCATTTAGACGCTGGCACACTCAGAGGAGCCTCATAAAACAAACTCATCCGTGAAGCTGTGCAGAAACTCCTGAAAAGAATGACCCTTTAGCTGCTGCTTTGTGAAGCGGCGGCCGTCCCCCTTTTTAATGAATAACTCTTGTGCTAACATGACACGAAACGTGGCTTTGCTAAATTGCATAAACATTATTGCGACTCATAAAACTCAACGACTCCTCTCTTGTTTGCTCCTGCTTGGCAGCCGCGTTTGCATAATGTAATGTAACGTGTCAGTTTTCTCTCCTTAATCAGAAACAGCTGGCGCTACCCAAAGCACCATGGAAAAGGAGCAACCTGCCAAACAAACAGAGAATGCCCGCCTGTACTATTTATTTAGCCCAGATACAGAAGAGAGTCTTAGCATTAGAGAAAGAGATAACACGGCTAAGCTGAAAACCCCTGCGGCCCTCTGACTAGCCCGTGGCCTTAAGCCGAGCTGATTGGTCAAATTTTTAATCTTAATTACTGCGCGGATGAGCCCAGTGCTGGGATTCGGCCTGCCTTTGGCTCTCCGCTGTAATTATAGATCAATCTGCCTGAACTGCTTATGTTTCTGGCTGAAGGCAGGATGATGGGCTGTACCGGGATCAAATGGCCATAACCTCAGTGCTAATCTAGGATATCAGCAGCTAAACGCTTCACTGATCCTGGATCTGTATTTCGAAAGCATTACAGAGAACTGCATTGGCGTGTTAGGTGTAGAAGCAGTTAAGAAGTATTCAAAACCTGCCCTGCATGTGTGGATGATGCTATATGAGTGTGTATTATAGCCATAATTACAATGTCATCACAAAAACATTACTGTACGCCTTCTGGAAGGCCTAGGTACGTTCCTGTCTGTGAATATGAGTAGTAGCCTGACCAGTAGGTTACAGTCAGTTGTCAGAAATAGAAAACATCAGGAGCAACACTATAAAAAGAGTTACCACAATAATAATATAATAATTTAATATAGAACAGCCAATAATTGTTCATGTCAATAGATGTTAGCTTAGTGCTACTAGAATCTCAGAGGAACGAGCATTATTGTTGGGGTGTTTTGACACATTTTGACATTTGTGGTCCATTTGGGTCAGTCTTGGGCTGGCGTTTAAGGAGCCCGGTAGCTGTGGATAAGGCTGCCCACTGCTCAGGTGGGAGTTAATTAAGGTGGAAGTGTACTTACTGCCCCCTAGTGCATGGATGCCAAAATTTTTTCTAATGGGGCCAGATTGGACAGTATCAAAACATCTAAGAGCTGGTCTTTTTTTAAAAGTATTATTCATAAATTATACATAATGCTGTATTCAAAATATAAAATAAAACACAAATGTACAGAAGAATGAATAATTATTTAATAAATGAATTTCATTTCATTTAATTGTTGCACCAGGATATCAAAAAATGTTACAACGTACTGCACATCTTGTCTGAACATGTGAACAACATTTCTGCCTCAAGTATCTTCAGTTTTTCTCATGTAGATTGTATATTTTCCTGTCACTATGCATTACCAACCTTATGAAACTCAATAACAGCAAGTCTTATATTTCTTAAGTCACATAATCTATTATGGAATGGATAACCTTTCTCTGACGGTGAGTTTAACTCAGTCTGGTTTCTCAGCCCTCTCATCCCCTGAGTATTTAAAATAATGTCCATGCTTTGTTTCATAATGTCTCTTGATATTTAACTCCTTCGTTACCACAATAGTCTCTTGGCATAGGAGACACATTTGCTGCGTCTCTCTCCGAAAGAATATTTAGACGTCCATCCCCGTGAAAATGCTGGTTCTGGACTTTTATGGTGTAGCCATAACTACATGCACTTCCGTAAATTCAGGATGCCCAGTCAGAAAAATAATGGCTCTTAAGTTTAGATAACTTTGTTTGCTAACACAGCGGTAAAGCGTATGTATGTACTGTACATACAGTGATTTACTACCTTACCTACAGTGGAATCAGCCTATAGGTAATATTTTAGGGGATAGGGTGGGCTTTGATTTATATTAGCAAATGTTCCCTTGATGCCTCATATAACAGTTTATCAAATCTCCACGTATATTTAATTTATTAAATAATTCAGTTTATTATTATATAAGATATATATTATCTATATTACCTATATTATCTATATTACCTATATTATCTATATTTATAAGTGCATGGTTGTATAGATAGATTCTTGTAAACTGAAGGTCATTGCAATGTATGTGTGTGTGTGAGTGTAAGCAGTGTACTGACATGGCTTTGTATCTTTGTGTTTTCTGTGAACCTGTGTGTGAGCAAAATCAGGTCAGTGAAAAGCCATCATGTCGCCGCGAGGCACGCTGAGTCATAAACAATACATGGCACATAATAGTGCGTGAGGCCCTCAACCTGGGCTAAGTGGTGACAGAGGACAATTACGTCTCTATCTCAGATGAGTTTCAGGACGGCCAGGATGTTGGCAAGCATCCATTACCTCAATTCAGCACTCTGCCAGCACCCCTGACCTTGTAAACACTGCATCAACGAGAGCAGGCTAGGCACGACAGAGGAGTAAAACAGAAACAGACATCGAAGGGCCTAACGTCCCCTTACCTTGACACAGCAGCAGCAGAGGAAACTCTTCCTACATTTACATTTAGTAATTGTTCTGTTGTAAAATGGGATTATGCATGTTGTCCCTATGAATCAGTTAAAAAAGCTTATATACAATACAAAAGTCTGAAACTACTTTGAGAACATACCATTTCTATAATTTATAAACAATTAAAAACAAATAAAAGTTGTGACCAATAAAATAAAGAAGGAATAAAGAAGATGCAGCTCTATTTCTTGGCCACGCTTTAGATTTAAACACATTTATAATTTTGATAATGTTGTAGTCTTTGTACCATTTTTGAGTCGTATTCTCACCACTGAAGCTAGTTTTCAGACAATTCTCAGAAGGACTTGATGTATTTAGAGGCAGGAGAGGCACTTGTGGAGTCATTAATGAGTTCACACTGTCATAAAGATAAAAAGGGAACTTAACAAATACTGAGAAATTATGAAATTCATTTTAATATTTTATGGATTCTGCTGTTCAGCCTAATTGCCTTGCTGTAATTTTGTAGTCACCAAAAAAGAATGTAAAATAGAAACATTTTGAATAATCTCAGACGTTTGGACTGGGATTGAAGTGAGTAATTAATAGTAACAAAGAGAGGTAATTTTATATCTTGATATTTATAGTAAGTCGCAAAGCCACACTTTCCCTGTAATGTTAGGCTTATTATATCCCAAGGCTACACAGAAACCAATGAAATAAGTTGATTTATTGCTATTACTAATTTATTATAATTCTATTACCAAGGTTTAATAGACGTTTGCACCCACCAGAGTTAAACCGCAAGGGCCCATATGTGCACCCACACATCAATTCCCTTAATAACTATATAACTTGCTTAAGAATTCATCCCATATATGTTACCAAATTATGAGCTTTAATATTAATGAAGGAGTAATGGACCAGTGGTTTAACCCTTAAAGTTATACACTAAACTACATTTACTTTTAATTTATATGCTGAGCTTATTGGTTTGAACCTTATTTATGCTTGTTTTAATATCAAGATATAACCAAATGTGGATAAAATGTAAAGGATTTTCTGTCAGCAAAACAAGACACTGCATACAACAATAGCCTTAAATTCAAATATAATAAAATACATTATATTTTCATATAAAACTGTTTTATCTAGTTACACCAAGATGTAGTTATCACTTGTGACCCTCAGTCCTCGCGAATACTTACATTCTTAAAAATAAAAATGCCCAAAATGTTTTTGGAGCAATGCTTAAAAGAGGAATTTCAAAGGAATGTTAAAAACTATTGCAAGTGTGAAAAACCCTAGTAGCCTATTTCTCTTTTTTTCTTGAACCATACACCATCCCCTAAAACCATTTAGGAGCCATTATTCTAAAGTGTGTCAGATCCAGCTGAGATTAAACTATTTACCATCTATGACTTTAGGACAATAAGAACTGGTGGCCAAGGTGAATAGGAACTGCCAGGACTGGCTCTGTCTTCATCATACTGACCCAGAGCTGAGCTGGACTCTCGGCTTGTGTCCAGGTTGTGTGCCCTTGGGGCTAATGGCTAGCATTGAGTCCCCAGAGCATTACAACGTTACAGAGCATGCAGCCATCTAAAAGCTTCCTTGGAAAGTGAGAGACAGGTTGGACTCTATCTCGAAGTACCTGACCTCTTTGTCTGACCTGGACTGATTGATCTATCAGTGCTCTAGTTGGTGATTTTGCTGCGGTCAGTCTGGAGGCAAGGCCGTGGATTCTTTCTGCTATTCAGACAAATGTTGTTTTTTGTTGGGCAACCACTGCTCCACCAAGCATTACTGCGTGAACATCATGTCTCAATAGAGCGCTGTATGCGCTGGGCAAGACCCAACAACCGTTCTGTCCGTTTGTAAAAAAAATCAGCATATAAAAGCCAGTTAAAGATCATGAGCCATGGAGCTTTTGCTGGACTGTTAACTCTCTTTTTGCCTCATTGAATGTGGTAGAGGGGTTCTCTTTTTTTCTTCTTCCGTGTCAGAACTCACACAAAGACATCATTAGGCAAGATATTTGGAGGTTAATGTCTCTGCAAGAGGAATGAAATCTCACTGTTGCTCTGTCGTTTGCCTTTACTGCCTGATATGCTTTGCCTCATTGGTTATGGTAATTTCTATAGTCTTTCAATAGCCTTTCAGAGTGAGATGTGTGAGAGCGTGTAGACGAATTTGACACAAGGCACAGTATGTGAAGAACATGAACTGAAAGTGTTTCCATAATCTATTAATATATATTAAGCCTAGTCAGAGATCAAATGTGACCTTTGCATGCTCTGCCCACAAATGCACTCTTTTGTAGCAACTGTTGCAAGGTTGGACAAGCTTAATAGATTGTTGGCAAAATCCCATTCAAGCTAATGAGAAATTGTCACATGCAATCAGAATATGTGAATGAGACACATTGGACCACCATAATGTTTGCTTAGAGTCACTACATAATTTTGAGTGCCCAATGGACTCATTCTGCATTCTGCACGGGTTTTAGTGTAGAATGTTGTTCTTGCACTCACGCATATGCATTTGAGGGAGTGTTCCAAAAGTGTGGAACGCTCAGACAGAAAATGGATGGAGGTACACAGCATGGCCAAAAGTATATGGACATTCATTGCTGACAGATGTGTACAATCTAGCACATGGTCATGCAAACACTGGCAGTAGAATGGGTCGTACAGTACAGCTCAGTGACATGGCACAGTCATAAGATGCCACCTTTGCTACACATTGGCACTTACCTGGGCAACTGTAAAGCCCATTACTGTGAACTAGAAACAGCTAGGAGCCACAAAACACACAGTACATTAAAATCACATATTCTCTGTTGCATCACTCACCTCAACATTCATTGGAAGCAACATCAGTGCAAGGATTGTACATTGGGCGCTCCAAGCCTAAGATAACTATACATAATTCCAAGTGTCTGCTGGAGTGGAATAAAGCTGGCCACCACTGGACTTTAAAAGACTGGGAATATGTTCTCTTCAGTGGTGAATTATGCTTCACTGTCTAGTTAGGCATGAGTGAGCTTGAGTGGCCTTCACATAGTCCTGATCTCAACCCCATTGAACATCTTTAGAATGAACGGGAAAGGTCACTGCAAGCCAGGCCTTCTCGTTTAGCCCAGAAATGCTGTTTTGGCTGAATGGGACTCCAACAGACACACTTCAAATCATGTGGAAAAGCGTTTCTATAACAGTGGAAATTGCTCTAGCCGCAAAGGTGATGGGGCAAATTCATATTAATGGATTTGAAATAGACAGTCCAGTAAGCTTATATACGTGTAGTTCAATGTCCACATACTTTAGACCATGTAGTGTATTAGATGTGCAGGTCATTTTATATTTAACTAATATTTACTTATATTTGAGCAAACTGTGGTGGCTAGAATTTTCTCCACCTGGAGTTCATTTCTGGAAATTTCTCAAAATTGTGTTTTTGGAAGATTTCCTTTAACAATGGCATCAGACACAATGGCTAGACATAGACTCCAACATGTGCTGGAAGAGTATTTACCATGAAAGTAATCTTAATCAGTTGTATGTGCAATACATGAGAAGTAATCTACTGTGACATGGCTTCAATAAGTACACACAGTTCATGTTACTGTTTTAGAATGTTTGGAAGGGAAAAAACTCGTTTATAAAGGCTTCTATATCTCTTTTTCTTATAGACTGTAATTTTCTCTTTTGTCTCAAGCCTGTTGACAGCTTCTCTACTCCTCTGCACCCTTCAAAACTTGCTCGTAGGCGGTCCTGTACGCAGTTTGAGGTCCTCAGCACAGCCGCGGTAAATCAAATGTTAAGTTTAAGATGTAGTGTAAGTGCACATCGCGGCCGCATCAAAGCACATTTTGTACTGCGCCTGCATAGAGTTTGAAATATTTATCTGGACCAAGATGGGACCAGAGAGCTCACATCAAATAATTTTCCAAATATGGATCGGCTTCTAGCCAGGTTCAGACTTCCCATTCAAGTTCTCGCAGCCTGTTTTTCACTTTAATAGATTTGATCGTAGTTATCATAGTTAACAGTTTTTGATCTGGCATGCTGGAGTCACCCACTCCTGTTGTTGACACAATTTAGCACACAAACAATCTTTCAGAGTATATGATCAACATGTGGTACGTAATGTAAAGTAAAGTGAAATGAGTGAAGACTAATTATATTATTAACTATAATTGGCAGCTCTGCTGTGTATTTGCTGAATAAAACACATTGGGTAAAAAGTTACAGCATATTATATATATATATATATATATATCCAAAAGAGTTCAAACATTTGCATACAATTTTATCAGCACAGTGCAGTTCAGAAATTGAATTTAATTATAGCATCATAATGGCTGAAACCATTGCTTTAATGAATTAATTAGTTGAATTATGTTTGCATGTATTTATCAGTATTTATCTGTGATCCAGCTATTATGATGCTATACTTAAATTAAGAAGCCCTAGAGGTTCCCACCGCACTGTAGATGATGGATGTGCCGGTTAGGGGGAGTTTCAGCCATTATTTTATGACTTTGGTTGTTTTCAGACTCAAAGTCTGATGATATGTTTGGATTGAGTTCAAGCTGAAGTTTGCCGGGCTAGGGGTCGAGTTCAGACTCAAAACATGATGCGGTGTGTCAGGTTGGACTTGTATGGAAAACGTTCGAGCTACATTCAGTTTAGGAACAAAATTTCAGGTCTGATTAAATCTCCATGTCATTGCTTCTACACACATCTGGTCCTGGGTTTCAGGTTGATGATGGTGACGTAATACGGAGTTATGCTGCTGCAGCTAATCAAATTTTCAAATTTACAAAATAAATAAATAAATAAAACATAATCTGTCTTGACAGTGTGACCCCCATAAGTGCCGAAAAACACTGTAAATGTTGATGTTTTGAGAATAAATGACTTAGTGTGAGTGTAATCCGAAACATCAGCCACTCTTGTGCATGCACAGGTTCTGGGACGGCGAAAACTCTCTCTCGCATTTACACTCTCCGGTGAAGTAGGATGGCTGAATGAGGGTAGTGTTCCTCCAAAACCCGGTAGTTTCTCATTCTGCAGTCCAATCACACACAAACAGGGAAATAGACCGCTTGTGTCTGAAACCTGGATATAATGGAAAAACTGCTCCTTCAATTTGCCCATTCTAGATGTTTTTTTTTCTTTTTCGTCTGCCTGAGGTAAGAGAAAGTAGACGGCTTCTGACAAAATACCCCCCAGAAAATGGATAAGACTATAAACAAACTAGCTGCAATATCCTGTGTTATGAATATATAATTTTCAGCGTTGATAACCAGCGAGCCCCCCGGGGGGGACCCAGAGCAAATGGCTTGGAGGGCTGTGATATTTGTGCATAAAATTCCTGCTGAATAATTAAAGTGTCTGCTCTGACGTCTGACATTACTATGACAGTTGCCTGGCAGCAGAGAATTAGAGCAACTGGGCGCCAGGTTGAGCGCATTTCTCTAGACACTAACTTGTAGGTAATGTTTAGACTCAGTTCAGCAACCTGACTTAAACATCAACGTCATTTTTCATTTATTTCCAAGCTTCTCAACAAAGCTTGACGTCCTCGATATGTTCGGTTTTTAACCTTTATAAATGGCAGGAGAAGGATGATGTAATTTAAAATGTACTTTTTCTTTTAACTGTTTGCACCTTCATGCTCTTGGGTGTGTCTATTCGGTTCTTACTTAAAGACAAATCCCAGATAAGAAAACAACTGTGATTCTCATAAACATTGTAAAACATTGTAAACAGGATTATAAGGGAAACATTTCTTTGGTGGTGAATGAGGCCCATAGATATGGAACAAGCAAATTTATACATGGCATAGATTCCATTACTTCAGATCATAAGATATTTGTGGTCCTGAGTGTAAATTATATTTTATTTAAACAGAAATTTCATAAAAAAGTCACTGTTGCATTGTGGAATCAACCCATTAATGTGGTTGGAACAAAATCTCTAATCTTTAAAATGATAGGAAAACTTTTAATGTAAGTCAATTGAACCAGATGTTTCTCCTAATCATTTGGGGGCACTTTGCTTTGTCCATTTGTCAAAAACATACCAAGAAAAGTTGTAAAAACAAATGATACACTCAAACTGAAGGTGAGTGTAATGAATTGTATAACTCACTATGTAATTCAGTATGTATATACGTTATGACATAGTTGCACCAAATCTCCATTTTTAACATTTTTTAAATAGATTTTGCATCATTTCAAAATACCAGTTGCATTTTATAGTAAGTTGACAAGTGTTATATTGAACAGACCAATAAAAATGATCAAAACAATCTAGTTACATTAAATTCCATTACAAGTTAACACAGTTTTTTCACAGCTATACTTTAAATAATATAGCAAAACAAACACTATTCTATTCTACAATCAGTCGCAATATTGTTTGTTTGACTACCATGGATTACTCAGTAACTATGCATGTTTCAGTAACTTACCCCCGACAGAAGTTCCACCATCGTGATATGAAAGAGCCTCAAGTTGTCCATACAGCACTATCAGGACATCTGAGCACTAGGAGATGTTTATCAGCTTTCGCAGAACAGCGTAAAAGGGCAGATGTCTATCTGTGCATGCATCAGTATTGCAGCTCAGTACTGGCCCCAGGGCAGCACAGCGTGACCTGCATTAAACACAGATAGTGGGTGTAGAGAGCAGGCAGCCGCTCTCCTCTCCGCAGCCACACACCTACAACTTTCTCACGGACAGTTTGAGGCAGAGAGGTTAAGGTGTTGGTAAGGTGAATCTGCAGCTTGGTTTGGGGCCAATTCCAATCAAATTTCTATGTTTGGTGCTTGTCCTGCCATATCCATGTATCCATGTTATTAGCATAGCATCTATCATTGTTTAAAACTTTTGAACTTTAATTTATTGTAAAAATCAATGTTGCTGCCCAGTTCCCTGTCTGGGAGAAGTGCAGTGTCACCAAAGGCAAATCACTGCCACTGTCAGCAAAGAGTTAAATGCTTTGCTCAAAAGCACAACCAGGAGCCCTCAGATTTTTGAACCCATGACCTTTCAGAAGCTAGGTCACCTATCTGACCAATTGGCTACAACCTAACTCCTGCTGATAAGCTAATTCTTGTTGATGATGATATAGTAGTCTGTATGCTCAAGCATACAGCACAGATTGTATAGTACAGGATAAATACAGAATAATAGTAAATACACGTTCAGAGATGGGAGCTGTTATTACAACATAGACCGTAACTGTTACAGGTTAATAACATGCTATAACCAACAAGTAGAATGAAAACCAAAGTGCAAACTCACAAATGGACTGCATTTTTCATTCATTTTACAAATCAGCTGCAAATATGAAATACACTTTCAACTTCAGGAACTCTAGCAAAGCCTGCCACAACACAATAGATGTGAGAAACCACTAAATGCATCTGGAAGACTTTCATGATGGAAAGTGTTTGGTTAGTGTCTAATTAAATAACTGTCTGACTTGCCATACTGATACTACGGCACTTATATCTGGTATTACAATTTAAACAGCTACAGTTCACTCTAATTTTACAGTTCCCCAACAACATTGATATAAGTCATCTGCTCAAATGAATGTGGACTTGGTTTTGCCTGTGAATGGTTAGGCTGCATATCATTTAAAAGTTTGAATGACTGAATCTGTTATAAATGTGTCCACAGGAAACACTTCTGTCATGTTATGGCTGTTATAGACAGTGTTTCTGATATTGTGTTTGTTTTCTGTATTTTGCAGCACATTAGTCTAATGTAGTTCAGGTTCAGTCAGGTTGATGAAAGTGAATAGCTCATTTTTGCAGTTGGGTTTTGTATTTGCTTTACTTTGCTGTCAGAGCAAAACGTTGTATATCCAGTTTTCTCCATTTTGAAATAATATAAAAATGGCAGCTGTTTTTTGGTGTAAATTTAGAATAAACCAACCAATACAAATGGTATAACATGACTCACTATATTGAAGTTAATTTTTTAAAATCTCCAGTAAATATTCGATTTCAGACAGCGACAGGTTGTTTCTGTAATATTAGCAGTTTAATCACACGTAATAAGAAAATCATCATTTGCCGTTTGGAGGACTGTGCTTCTTTGCTCATAACACACTGCTCAGTCACAAATTTCCTTCTAAGTATCCTCATGCTTTGCAGTGGATTTCCAGCCTAACCTTTCTGGAGTCAGTGAGGTAGAAAGGGGTGAAATGAAAGAGTGCTGAGAGAGAGAGAGCAAGAGAGAGAGAGAGAGCATCCATATTCATTAAACACAACACTCTCACACTTTGCTTGTCTGACAGACTGTTAATGCATGCTTAATGTAGCTAACAATAGAGAGAGAGAGAGAGAGAGAGAGAGAGATTTTGTTATTGACCACCACCCCCACTCCACCACACACCCTGGCGTGCCTTTCTGGCCTATTGATTCTTGTTGCCGTGGTTGCAGTGAAGGAGCTGTTTATCTGTGTATCTGAGAAAGCAAGGCGGGCATCTCACCTTTTTCCTGCTGTCGTGAACAGACATTAAGGTGACCATCATTAAAGTCTCACAGGGTCAGTGTCTGGAACACGTTGCCCTCGCTGGACGCTGCTGATGAAAACTAGTAACTGTGTTCACTGTCTAAGATCATATGATATTTATGTTAAGGTTTATGTGAATCCTAAGGATTTATAATGAAAATAATGTTAATTAATTACTAAAAGTAATCAATACATTGTTATGGAGCTTATTTGGTAACACTTTACTGTATGGTATCATAAGCCTACGTGACACCTACATAAACTCAGCATGACCACTGACATAACCCTACATAAGTACATCATAAAAACCAACATGGTGAAGTTTGATCAAAGTTGATGCATGTAACCAAGTGATTCCTTAGTGGGTTTGTGTTAGAACTGATGGAGCCTTACCTAAATACTTATAAAAGCTTATTCCAATAGACATGGTTTGCTATAAACATTGTAAAAAAAAGTTTTGTTCATATAATCTCATACATAAAACATTTTATTAGTTGTGGTTATTATAATCATTTCACTGCTCTCGTTTTACCCTTTCACTGTCTATTAAATGACAATATAAATATATCTACAGGTGTTTTATTGATTAGGCATTTAAAAACCTAAACATATTAAAACATATACAAAGTGTTAGGCTTCTGCCTTAAATCTTTGTTTAATTCCATTAAGCTATATATATCAGAAATAACATTACAGCCGAGCCCAATATGACTTTATTTTAATGTGGGTTTGAAGGATAGCTGAATCTTCTATGTTTTGTTTCCAGAGATTTTGATGACTAACACAAAAATCATTGCTGTCATAAGAAAATCTTATATTCCAAATGGTAGTCAAAGTGGTAGAAGACTTTTGCCTGTTACTAGAGAGTCTGATAGATAACCCTATATAGATAGATAGATTGATAGATAGATAGATAGATAGATAGATAGATAGATAGATAGATAGATAGATAGATAGATAGATAGATAGATAGATAGATAGATAGACACTTTATTGATCCTACAAGGAAATTCAAGAAACACTTTTAGAGACACATTAGTGAACAGACACACTAGGGGCCAGTTAGCATACTTGCCTAGAGTGCCCAGCAAGCAGTCAGGGGTTAGGTGCCTTGCTCAAGGGCACTTCAGTCGTGTCCTGTCAGTTCATGGTCACAAGTCTGATTCCCTAACCTCCAGCCCACGGCTGCCCCATAATTAAATGATTTGCCAAAAACCTCCATAAACTTTGCACATGTCCTGCAATCCAGTCACTACATCTCGCTCCAAAAGATTTGTCACAGCGTGAAGAGTGGAGAGAACAGTTACAAAACTGTGTTTCCAATCTGGGCACACACAAATTTGCAGCTAGTCGACCAAAATTCTACTGACTAAACTTCTAACACCCATAGAAAGTTTAGTGGGCGATAGGGAAGGAAAGTTTTGACATGTGCCATCTGCTGGATGTATTCACAACATTGTGACAGAAAAAGCTTTGAATTACAGTTTAAATATCACATTCAAACTAAACATGATACACAGTTGTACAAATACACTAGCTATGAATACAAAACAATAAAAACATGTTGATAAGCCATATAATCTAATAGAATTATAGGCGATCTATTATGCTTTTCCGATTTTTCCCCTTGTGCAGTTGTTTGTGCATATAATAGTCTGTAAAGTTATAAAGCTCAGAGTATATACCAGAGGGAGAAACTCTGTCCCACTATCATTATTGTCTGTCTACCAGCAAGTTTGACACATCTTCATACAACACACAGAGAACTAAACAGTAAAAACATACCCCCGTGAAGCATCCTGCTCTAGTCTAGCTTGCGAAGGTGGATCAACCAACGTGTTCTACCTGACTTTCAGGATTGGACTCTGGCTCAAACTGATGCAGCAGAATGGACACTGTTTGATTGTTGATCAGTCAAAACAAAATGGGTAAGCTGACCAATCACAGCAAACTGGCGTCATCAGGAGACGAGGCACAGGAGCTCAAACAGTATGTTTCAGACCTAAGATTAATTGAGATGTACAACATGAGAACACTGGTGTGTTTTAGGAAAATTCAAGCATGTAAATCTTATCTAGCGACCCCCAAATAAGAAATTATGAAGGTGGAAAATATAATAGGCCCGCTTTACACTACAGAACCAATAGCCCCTGCACTGTGATGTATGTATTAGTGACATGCATACACAAAGAAACAGAAAACAAGGTTTTCACACGACACGGATTACGTTCAGGTCATAGCTGTATACTACAAATCAACAGCAGTGGTTTCTACTGTATATGTATGTTTATAATGACCCTCAGCTAACGGGAACATGGTCTGACTTTGAGCACCCCACTTCATTCTCTTCACTCCATATTAGCGCTCTTTATGAATATGCAGCACTTACCACTTAATGCACCTGAGGTACTTTAACACACACCGGGTTACTTTAGTAATTAATCACCTAATTACCGAGAGTGGTTTTCTCGTCGAGCAGGATGCAATAATGATGATGACAATAAACAGCGGAGCAGAGAGGATATAATGGCGCTGATAAAAACCAAAAAACAACAACAACAACAGCAGCAACAATAAACCGCAAGAGGAGGGGCAGCCCCTGCCCTGCGGCCGAATAAGCGCTGAGGGTTTTTTTCGTTCCCATGCTGATAATCAAGCATTTATTCCATAAACAATAAGGCAAGCGGCTTGGGATTAGCCTAACAATGGCTCATTACGAGTGCATGAGCTTATTTTTTTCCCCTCAGTAATGCTTTTTGTCGAGGAAAGGAGGGATGGAAGTGGCGAGGGGAGAGAGGGAGGAGGTAGGGGAGGGGGAAAAAAAACACTTATTAATTTGCAAGAAATGGAATTAGCGTTAGGGAGCATAGCGACAGAGTTCTAATTTTACAGGGGGCCTTACGAGCCGCTACGCTTGCGGGAAATGGAGATTTGTCACACTCCACTTGGCTGCCTCCCCAGAAAGCGAAGGCCTGACGAGCTGTCGCTGCTGCCGGAGTGACTGAGTGAGTGAGGGAGAGAGAGGGAGAGAGAGTCATCAGCAAGGCAGTAGCAATGTGGGCCATATAGCGGCAATGACAGGGAGGGCTTCACCTCTTGTCCTGCTTTCCTTTATCCCCCTCTCTCTCTCTCTCTCTCTCTTTTCCTCTCTCTCACTCACTTTGCCTCCATGCAACAAAAACACTGCATAAAGCACAAACAGGTGATAAACAGGTGATATAAGTTGAGTAAAAATTATCCACCCATTAAAACTACTGCATAATTAAATGTCTATGTTCAGAACTTAATGACTTTCCTTACAGTGGTGATGATGGGAACCAGGGGTTGTGATGTCTGTAACCAAAATATAAACATAAACACAATCCAGAACCACCAATGGACCTACACATCATCCAAATTTTTATCTGTAAGGTGAATTTGTTTTTATCTGTAAGGGTGAAGGTAAATTAGTAATTTATCTGAAAAAATTAAACACTCTGCATATACATCTCTGCAATGAGCGTGGGTTAAATTCTCAAAACTATCATGAAACGATGTGTCAGGAATCAGGAAGCGCATATGTAACCATTTCTCATGTAATTACCTTCTTGTGGTAGATTTTAGAGGCACTGAATGCTTCAGACGTCTGGTTCCTACCACGACAACTGTAAGCTATTCTGATATGATTCCTAAGAAACAGAGTGTACATGGATGATCTTAAAAATGAACTATTAGGCTATTTTCAGTGTTTATAGTTTTATTTGGGGGGTCTATTAGAATAGTACATGCTTCCAGAATGTGTACATGTGTTCCAGAAACACATCATTTTCACATACTGTACATCTGTAATTACTCTCAGTATGAAACATATAGCTCCTCTGTGTTTAAGCCCCACCCAAATGATGAGCCCAATGTGCTCTGATTGGTCAGCTCATCCGCTCTTGTCACCCACTGATTCGTCAACCGTCAGAGTGGTTGAATATGGCGGTGGTATCCTGCCACAAGTTCCACAAGTTCCATAACATCAATGTCCAAAGAAAAACATGTATTTTTGTGGATATTTATTATTCTACACCATTTGAACACATCATCGGTCATTTACATTGTGTGAAAATTTCTTGAAGAATAAACCAATAGAAATGCTCCAAATTAGCTTGGAAAATGTTCTGGTTCCATTGACCTACATTAAAAGTAAAGTAGGTTTTTGGCCTCTCCTGTAAAGTTGCAATTTTGGAGACGCTTGTTTTTTATTAGACAGCGACTATAAGTTTCTTGTGTTACAGGATGACATTACTTTGTAACAGAGAATAGGGCTGGAATTCCAATTAGGCATTTCAAGCAGCTGAGGCTTGTGCTTTAGGCTTTATACGTGTAGGAAAAAACACATAACACATTAAAGGTGAGAGAAAGAACAGCAGAAAGGTGCAATAGGTCCTCTATAGTGATTTAGTTCTGCAGTAGGGCTCCTTTAAAGAGCCATATTCTATTTATTTCTAAATGAAAACACAGGTTATGTTTAAATGACTCTATTCCAGCCTCTACTAAACATTCTAACTGCACCTTTAATAATGATATGACCACTGTTGTGATTGGTCACTCCTCACTGTTTGGACTGAAAGCCACGCCTTTTGAGTGTCCAGATCAATTGGAAGGCTGCAATACAATACAATAGCAAGACAACATTTCTTTTGTTTTCCTTCAGACCTTCACTGCGGTAACAGCGCTCCTGCTCACTTCAGTGTAAATGATAACTTCTACATCTTCTAGAAATGTGTTGGCATACAGAGTTGTTGTGATTTCATATCTAAGCTTAGGCTGCTTATATTGACTGGAGAGGGATTGGTATGTTTTGAACATGGTGTATTGTATTGTATTGTTTGATAGGCATGGAAATTTAGTTTTTCTATAATACACAGTCTATAAATTCAGTCCCGGCCCCAGTTTTCCAAAATTTCTATAGCATAAAGACGAGCCTAAGCTGGCAGTGTGAGTATGTCTTGGAACACTGGCTCCAGCTGTTGGGACTATTCTAACAGCACAATGCTGAGTCCACTTAGGTGTCAAGGGTCACAGCTGCCACTGTATTGTGGATGACCACAGTTCAACAAGGTCACGGCCCCTCCCCTGACCAAGCAGAGACAGACGGCATTATGCAAAGGAAAACAGTAGATCAAAGTAATCAGAGCCCTGCCTGTGTAAGTCTCTCTCTCTCTCTCTCTCTCTCTCTCTCTCTCTCTCTCTCTCTCTCTCTCTCTCTCTCTCTCTCTCATGCACACTGTGTGTCTCTCTAGTCGTCCTGCTTCCTTTATGAATGTATTGATTAGGTGATGGAGTGAGTGCAGGGGGAGATGGAGTTTTTACAGATTAAACGTGTTGTGCTGTTTTTTTTTTCTTTTGCTGATTATTGATTATTGTATCCTCAGTTCTTCCGCTCACAGCTGGGAATGGCCTGGAAAACATTTAACCATTCGTATACATGGAGGGGACTTTGTACCCTACATGATTGTAAGTCGTATCAGCCTCAGAGTTATACTTAGCCAGAGATACATAGACTGTTCTGATGTATTGTATGTGCTAAGGTCACCAGATGATCAGAATCTTGTGCTCTACACTCTTCGGCTATATGTGCTTCCGCATATATTCACTTCCACACATCAGCTTTAATCAATTCAGCGTATAACAAGAGACATGAGAGGCAGTTCGGCTTGTACGAGTGTTCTCCCACTCACTCATGTTTAGCATCACTTGGGGGAGCTATTAGAACTCTAGCATAGTCATCATCATCATTGGCGGGTGAAGCCCCACCAGCAGGATTTCACAAATGCATATATTGTTTTGTTGATTTAATGCTAGTCATGCTGCTGCTGCCATATGTTACATGTATATGATTTTTCTTTTTTTGACATTTCTCTTGTTTAAAATAAGTGTTCCCATCTGGCCCTGAAGTGAGTGATTGCATGCACTGATAGTTTTGCAATTCTGCAATTGCTTTAAAGTTAGTCATATGTGGTTTACATGCTGGTCATGTGAACATTCGGTTTTTGTTCCATGTTGAACTAATAAACCTTTGGAATATATTATATTCATGGTGATTTTTGGGTAAAAGTATATTATACGTAGACAATATTTGGTAACATGTAATAAAAGATTGAAACATTTATGTAAGTAAAGTGAATAATGTAAATTTGTGCAACCAAGTATTTGGAAATGTAACAGAAGAAAATCACAAGACTTATGTAGAAATTTCATAACAGATTTACTTCATATTTTGATGTAACATTTCTGTCTATGAAGAAAAACTAAATAGATTTTACATAATTCGTTTAAGTGTGTATAATATTTGACTTCTGTATAATTAAGTAACCCTTACTTAATTTCTTTAGAGATGAACATGTACATTTTACTTAATTTTTACAAGTAAATTGTACTTGATATTAGATATTAAAAAATGCCAGTGCAAATTGTTACGAGGATTTTATCAAGTAAATCTTACAAGTTTGTTTTTTCAGTGTATGTTTGCATATTCAAGTCAAATGCCTGAAACGTACTCTATGTACGCACATGACTGTGATTCCCCTGATCAAAGTAAGCATACTCCAGCTTCAGAAGACGACAACATTGATGATGCTTCACATCAGTCTGCCCGCATGTCATGAGAGAACTAGTCTAAATGTGTTTATAGGCCATGTGTTTCTTTTCCTCATGCGTATGCATACAGAGTGCAGAACTGGAGGGAGATAGCACTGTAAAAAGCAGAGATATTGTAAGTGCAGTCAATTATGTATTCTGCTCACTGCACTAACATTTGAGTAGCCACTTTTCCATGGAATTCCATCCTCCTTTTAAAAAAAGTGCAGTAGTATCTAAACAGCATGTTGTAGGAACACTTTTAGCGGCAGATACAGAAGCTAGATGGAGGTCTGAAAAGAAGGCGTGTGCTAAAAAGACATTTACAAACAAAATACCCACTATTTCAGCTCTCGGTGTCGTGTGCTCATGTGGCAGAAGATGCAGCACAAAATGAGCCACTGGATCTTCGTTTTCTTATTTGTCCCAGGCTTGTTGACTGTTCTATGATTTTTCAGCACCTGCTGCAGCCTTTTGATGCACTGTATAAGTCAAAAGTGGCCTGACTGAGTTTTTTAGTTTTTATGTCTTTGCAATAAATTAAATTCATCATTCAGAAATTAATGAATTCAAATAAATTTTAAAATCAATGATTTTTTGGTATTACTCTCCTTCAATTGCATAGCATGGGTCAAAAAGGAATATGTTATTTTATATGTTATTTCATGTAAAACTCTTTGTTATATCTTTACAATGAATTCATGTTATCATTTGATATTTCAAGTATTTATGAAATGACATGTTTGTGCTACCAAATATCCTAATTTTAGAAGAAAACTTTTGCATCACTACTGTTCTATTGTTCAGCATCGAATATATTGTGGAAATTAACATAAACATTTTTACATTGGAAAACTATTCACTTGCCACACATTTCACATTCAACATGGAAATAAAATATGAAAATAGTATTTGAACAAGTTAAAAGGTCCCTGACATCCATTACTAGTGATAAAAATAAACATGTTCAATACTATTAACTAGTTTGTTAAAGTTATGTTGATATATTCTATTTGACACTGACAAACGCTGACCATAACTGTTTAAATTGAAGTGATCCAAATACTGATTGGATAATTACTGCAGTGACTAATATATTTCAACTGTCAACAATTCTTTTAGCCCCACCTGATGCAGTGTGGAGCTTCTTATTACCTAAACAACCATGTGGGAAGACGTACCCTGAGATCCAGATTGATCCTACAACTACTGATAATCATGCCCCCATCATGCATAGTGCCTACTGTACGAGCCTGTGCAGGCAGTGATAGGATCTGCAGTTGGTCAGGTTTCGAATCAGCAACGTTATATGGCAACAAAATAAAGATTACTGACTACCTGAATGTACTGAATGACCAGATTATCACATCAATGTTTCATCACTGATGGTTTATATTCAACATATTCAAGACTCATCAGATTGTGAAAGAGTGGTTTGTGGGGTAAATGAGCGTAATTTCGAACATGAACTGACCACCACCAGAGTCTTGGCTTTAACTTCAATGAAAGTCTTTGGGATATGTTGGAAACGACTTTACAGAGTGACTTGCTTTAACACAACATCTCATGCAAAAACTAATGCTTAGCTGGACAGAAATAAATGCGAGGTTGCATAAGGTTGAAAAAACAAAGCCACAGTGAATGTGTGAACCTAAAGGAGGTCAAACTAAATATCTAACTTTTTTTTTTTTTGTTAAATCACATTTTTATTTCTTTTATTAGGTCATTAGTGTTTATTTTGTCAATATTAGTGTTATTAAATATCAGTATGTGTAAGCTATATGTGACAAAGTGACAAATACATTTCAAATCTTCAATTATTTTTGTTGTTTGGATGAAATCACTGCTAAAACAATCATTTTAACAAAATTGTTGGTATTGTAGTGCCTTTCTATTCTTTGAATTACACTTATGGATAAATGGGTCATTTGGACTCAAGTGTGTAAACTTGATATAGTAATGCAATAAATATTTTTGAGCATGAATTAAGAAAATAGAAGAATAAAAATAAGTATTTGTGGTAAACAAAAACAGTATACCTAGGAAACATTTGAAATATTAAATAAAAAACAAACTGATTTGCAAAGAAACAGTCAGCCATGCATAAAATAACATAGGACATGATTACGGGTCACATTTGACCCATGTTGTGCGTTAGAGGGGGTTTGCATAGCTTGTGTATTAAAGGGTTAACAGCGAGCAATTACTCTGCAGTCCTGTGCACAATTTGCATGATTAGTAGATTGAATGTTAATTGTAGATGCATTGTGAGCGTGAGCACATATTGTGGTTGCCTCGGGGCACGTTTTTGCACTGTGCCTGCGTACATCTGGACTCTGCATCCTCGTCCAAATAATATTTCATTAGAAACATTGTGTCTACCCCAAATCCCATATGGAGAAACATCTACAGAAACTAATTGTTAAAAGAAAACTCCAGTCACTCCTTCATACAGCAAAGCTTCTAAGTGCTTGATCACACTCACACACACACACACTCCATGCTGGTTGATAAGGTTTGTGGTATGTCTGACAGCGGGCTGAGTGAGTGTGGACTTGGTGGGATTAGGGGGGATTACGGGGTGATGGAGTGAGTGGATGGCTGTTTGGATGATTGTGGATTATAGAGATTATGTTAGAGCGGTGCAGTTGGAGCTGACAGCTGAGGCCCTGCAGGTGTGAATGCCGAGCCCCAGAGAGATGCACCCGCTCTGGGCTACATTCCCCTTTCTCATCTCCCCTTCCCCCCTGGAGCTCCAGCTCCTTGCTGCCACGCATTACCTGATTTCATCATTGGGGTCGTTGCAGGCCTGTTTCAGATAGAAAGAAAGATTTTCTTCTGTTTTCCCTCCAAAACGTTGTCTGTCTTCTAAAGCCTCTTTCATCTGTTTACATCAGCCTCCAGACTCAGTGCTCGTTTGTAAAACACTGATACGCGTAACATGAACATGGAACATGTATGTTCTCGTTGGGGAGAGGCACGTCATTGACCACTTTAACATGTGAGCTATTATCAGAATATGGCCAATATGGTGTCATACATTTTTTTTTTGTTTTTGTTTTTTTTTTACTCTGGGGTCCCTGTGGCTTTAAAGACATATGTTATCATTTATATATCGACAAGTATCTCCACAACAATGACTTAACAGGAGAACAAAACAGTCTTTACTTTTCAATGTAAGTCAATGGAACCAGAATTTTTTTCCATTGATCCTTTTATCATGAATTTTTTACACAATATCAACGGCAGCCGCTGTGTTCAAATGACATAGAACTATAAAAATTGGCAAAAATTGAGATGTCTTTCTTTGGACAACAAAGATATATTGCTGTCATTCAGTAAGATTTCCAACTTAAATCATGTCTTGTGCTATACTGCTGTGAAATATATTGTGATCGTGCTATTATCTGTCCATTAGCTGTTGCCAGTCAATAGCTTGCTGCTTCCGGATAATATCCAGTTCAGAAGAAGACCGCAGGAATAAGGTATTTCCATGACTCATGATCTACTCAGAATGCTGCTGTATTCTGGGTAGCGTGGGAATTTTGCCATGCATGCAAGCACAGCCTCTGACCGACCTGTAGCTGTCAGGAAGACGTGGCTGCATGGGCAAAACATGAGCTGTCTGTTTTTTCAGAGTGTTATGGAGGTGCGCTCTATTGATAGAGGCCACCTTCACTCGGAGCATGAACCTAAACTGAGGTGTTTTTCCAGCCTGACAGGACACGGCGTTTCAGACAAAAAAGTGATGATGCAGTGTAAACATGACCTCCGACCTTCCAGTAGCTGTTGGAGAGATGTGTCTGCATTGGGCTAAGCACAAGACGTCTGTTTTGCCAATGTTATGGAAATTAGTTCTGTTGATGGAGGACACGTTCTCTTAGCATTTGGACGCAGACTGACCGTGACATGTTTTCAGAAGCACTTTAATTCAACAAATATGATACAAAGAATTTGTCTTGATGAGTGTACGCGTGTGATTTAACATACTGAACAGACCAGAACAGCATATAAGCTATTAACCAATGTTTAACTAAAGTACTTATTTTTATATATATATATATATATATATATATATATATATATATATATATATATATATATATATATATATTAATACAGCAAAAATATTTTTATCCGATTACTTGATTAATCGATAAAACAATTGATAGAGTACACGATTACTAAAATAATCAATAGCTGCAGCCCTAATATATATATATAAGTTCTCCCACTTAGAAATCATGGAGGGGTCTGAAATTCTCATCTTAGGTGCATGTCCACTGTGAGAGACATAATTTAAAAAAAAATCCAGAATGCATGAAAACTACAGGGAACGTTTGACTTCTGTAATTGTAAACAAAGGCTACTGTACCAAATATTAACATTGATTTTCACAGGTGTTCAAATACTTGTTTGCAGCAGTAACACACAAATAAATTAATAAAAAAAAAAAAAAACATTGTGATTTCTGGATTTTTTTTTTGTTTGAGATTATGTTTCTCACAGTGGACATGCACCCAAGATGAAAATTTCAGATCCCTCCATGATTTCTATGTGGGAGAACTTGCAGGGTATTTAAATACTTATTTTCCTCACTGTATTTATATAGACATATAAACAAGCATTATGTTACATAGCTGTTATACTGTAATACCATTAGAGGATTTGTTTGGTTAGTTTACTTTTAAAGTGGGCATCCACTCTGATCTGATGAGCACTCCAGTTCTGAATTTGCTACCAGAAAGAAGTATCCGGAGGAGATGATGTCCAGGATGAGAAGGGTCAGCTGTAATTTTGCCAGCACCCTGCTGTTGTAGATGTCCTGAAGCATTGGCAGACCACATCCAACGATCTTCTCCGCTGTCCTGATTACGCACTGTAGTTTGGCTCGTTCTTGTGAGGCAGAGGAACCAAACCAGATGTTATGGATGACGTGAGGATGGCCTCAGTGATTGTTGTGTAGAATTGGATCATCAAGCTTTGTGGTAGGTTAAATTTCTTATGCAGTCATGGAAGAACATCCTCCACTGGACTATCTTGGCTACGGAGACCATGTTCCTCTCTTGCTTCAGCTTCCTGGATATGGTGGTGCCTGGGAACTTGGGACTCAACAGTGGAAACCACAGGGCTATTGATGTTTGCATGTTCAGCAGCAGGCGGTCATTGCCCAACTTCCTTAACTTCCTTTCTGTAGGCTTCACCTTTGACTTTGAAGCCCACCACTGTGGTCTTGTCTGCAAACCTCAGGACCCTCAGTACCAGAGCAGCACTACTGAGGGTCCAGGGGTCTGACATGTGATGTCAATGGTCTATAGTACTGCAATGTCTTTTTGGTTTTGTTTTCTTTTGTTTTGTTGTTAGGAGGATTACAATGGGGGTTGGAGTTTCTACAGCATGTGAGATCAGAGCAAAGTTTCTTTGATTTGTTAAAGATGTTTGTTGTCCCGAGCATTGATTTAGAATGGATGAAGATCTCTGATGATGCATCTTTCCAAATAAAAAAATAAGAGCCCCCGCCAGGTTTCCTATTTACCTGATTTATCTTATACCTATGCAGGTGCCAATAAACATATTGATACTGATTAACTGACAGTCATGTCAATTATGGTGTTTGCATTTAAACATCTCCTCTACATAGATTATCCATCTATGTCTTTGTACACACTTGTGCTCATGTATATGCTACCTCTGTTGCAGCTGACTGGATGATTTTGCTTGTCAATGTGACCAAGACAGTGCAAGCATGTGAAGCAGCATCTATTGATGCTAATATGAAACTGATGGATAAAGATCTTCAAGCTCAAGACAGCAGAGTACCAATCTGACCTAAACAGGCTTGTTTGTTTCCCCCCTCTGTATTTATACCCCTTGTGTTTGCCCTGATAATTGTTTGGCATTGTTTGTTGGTTGTGCTTGCAGATTCCAGTTTGGTATATTTATCCCTAGTAGTTCGTACTTTGTTCTGTTCTGTTTGTTTGTTCTTTGTTTTGGGTTCCATTTGCTTCCAGGGTATTTTCTAGTTTAGCTTTTCCTTTGTATGTTTTTTCATTGCCGTCTTCAATATGGACACTAAATAATCCTCCCAGCTAGTATTTCAGTCCTGCTTCCTTATTTCCTTCTATTCCGCCCACGTTACAGTAAGAATCAATGCACTGTGAGACAGAACTCTGGATTAAGAATGCTGAGAAGATTATCTATAATTTAAAGTGTAAATGAACAGAACACCAAACAAACATTGACAGTGAAGCATGGGCATATAGGTGTGGTTAAGATTCTCCTATTTACCGGCAATTTAGGATACATCGTTTCCAATGTATTTGCATCAGTGAAATTCAATGCATTAATACAAAATTATTATATTATCCATCATCTTCCACTTTATCTTGCTAGTTGCAAATTAGAGTGACTGATCAACCTAACATGCATGTGTTAGGACTGTTGGAGGAAACCGGAGCACCTGGGAAAAACACCATCTCAAGCACTGGGAGACCATGCACACTCCACACAGAACGGCCCAGACTGGGAATCAAACCCTGATCGTCTTGCTGTGAGGTGACGGTGCTAACCACTACACCACCATTCCTTCTATATTATATTATATTATATTATATTATATTATATTATATTATATTATATTATATTATATTATATTATATTATATTATATTATATTATATTATACTTAAAGGGCCCAATTGTTGTGCATGTTGAAGGCAAGTCCTGGTCACACTTGAACATGATGCAGGAGGTGTCTGTCTCCTCGTCCTACTCAGCTCTGCCTAACTCCAGTGGTACTCCAGTAAGAAGACAGGTGAGCAAAGTATTGCAACTCTTTTTTATGCTTGCTGGCTAAAAGCTCTGCTTTTCTTTTAGATTTTATTTGATCTTTTCTCCAAGGCTTATTAGCAGCAGAGGACATTTGCAGTGAAAAGAGCATACAGGAGATGTTAACTAAATTACAATACGTACCATTTTAAATTACATAGCATGTATATTTTTTTTTTCATCACAAAACATTGTGTTGAATACTTCGCAGTGGGAGTGATGGTATGGTTTCGCATAAGGACAATTCTTGGTGGGCCGATAACATTTTGTGCTGCTTACTGTGAGCCAATGATCACTCAGTAAAGCACATGAATGCTCAGACAAACTTTAAGTGCTACATCCAAGTGTATATCTGTAGTCATCTGTAATCCTCAAGTTGCATAGCCTTGGTTTTCTGATTGCAACTCATACAGTGGATAGAGATCAGTTGAAGTTATCTTCTTATTCCTAATTCCTGTGCCACCTTAATTGTCAGAGCACTTTCAGGTGTCACGTTTAGGTGTCTGTTCAGGTGCTGGCGTGTAACTGCTGCTCTATTTAAGGTGGAGCGGATATTCCAGTGGGAAACTAACATCACCCTTGAGAGATGATCAAATTCAGTGTGAGGTTGTGATGCTAGTTAACATAACATGCAGTTCTCAAGAGAGTTTATTACTTAGTGTTGGTGTTTTTGCAGTTTTCACATGTGAAGATGAACAGCAGCAGCAAGAACTGCAGAGAACCAGTGTATGAAAATGCTGGTTAAGGAGGATGGGGAGATTTCCAATCAGGTGAGAAATGTTGAAACAATTTTAAATCAAGCTTTTTAGCCAATTTTAGTTTCATGTATAACAAATTGACTGTCATGTTTACGTCACATAAAGGATAAAAACGTTGGTCAGTTTTCATTTTATCACTTTCTGGCCACCTTGTCTATCTTAGTATAGTATATAAATAATAAACAGGAGATAAAAATGCACAGATATTTGAATGCTATATTGCACAAAGGCAATGGTCTGTGTGTGTATAGCAGAGCAAAGAGTTTGGGGTGGGTCGGCCTACATCAGCTCCCAGTTTGACTCCGGCCCTGTTCATATGTATCTGTAATGTATCAGACTGTCTGCAGTGTATAGCACCAATAAAGCACCAACACAAATGTTTATTGCACCAGCCTCAGCGATGGAGCTGCACATCCCTAGTTTACAGTATTCAAGCCTGTAGCTAAACACAAGGCCTGTTTTGCATTCACATAGCCATCGTTATCGTCATCTTTCAGCCTTTCTTGCGCCTCAATCTGGCCAGCCTGAAAGTCAGTGACACTATTAGAAGTCCCCTCAGAAAGGAGAAGTGGTGTGAAAGTCATGCAGCCAGCAAAAATAATGAGGCTAACAAAACCATTTCCCCTTTTTTTTCAGAACAGTCTTACTCTCATTGCGCACACACACACACACGTCTCTCTTCGCTATCACCTCTATCTCTTCTCCTTCTCAGAAGTGCTCGTTTTCTCACGTGTGACGGTTTAGCCCTATGTCTATTTTTAGGGTTGTGTTTTTTTCCCCCCTGCATATGAACATGTGGGTGTTTGTGTGTGCGCGCATGCGTGTCTGTGTATATGTGTGTGTGTGTGTGTGTGTATGTGAGGGTTATCTCAAAGGTTCAGCTGTGGCTTGGTGCAGTGCATTATATGTGCTGAGTGAGTGAGAGAGAGAGACGTTTGCTCTTGTGAAACCTCACAGACCAAAAACCACACGCTGTTTCTTCTGCAGCGCACCACACCTCTCTCTCGCTCGCTCTCTCGCTCCCCCTCTCTCCCTCTCTCTGAAACTTTTAAAACCAGTCTAGTCTGGTGACTTCACCGCAAAACAACATCCTTGACATGATGGGCGCACACACACACACACACACACACACACACTCATACATATACACACACAACTCTTTTAGTATTGCTCAACATTCAATTCTGTAGCTAGTGTCACTGTAACAGACAAATGAAGGCACGCTTGGAGGCAGTGATACTTTCTAGCAGTAGAAAAGTTCAACCTAATCAGTTGGAACTGCGAAGTGCTGTCTGGCAGGTTAGCATTAGGATCCACTTCAGCTACTTAGCTTTGTTTCGTAACTGCTTTCTCTTAGTTTAAAGGTCAATTTGCTCAGTTGCGAGGACGTTTCCTCATGCGCTGCATGCGGCCTTCTTTCAGTTCTCTGTTTATCATCTTTTTTTTTTCTTTTTTTTTTGCCGTTGTTGTTGTTCTTTTTTTTTTTTTTTTTTGCAATTTTTTTCCCCCTGATGGTTTCTCACAAACTTCAGCATGGATGATCTGCTGCCCCGCGTCGTCATGGCAACTGCAAGGATGTTCACACCAAATGAGTTTACCTCCGCAACATCATGCCATCGTTATTTTGTCGGCGTGTCGTCTGCTGTGGCTTTTTTTCTACATCTGCGGTTTTACAGTAAACAGCGAGAGAGACCTGCTTTTGATGTCACGGCTCGCCGAGGATTCAGAAGTTTCCCTCACACTGTTGCCGAGGATAGATCGGTACAATGCAGACCACATGGTGACCACACAAGTTAGTGACCACCCCACGTTTTACTTGATTCCCAGTCAACCCAGGTGGAGATGAAAGGAAAAGAAGTAAAAACTTGAATAACAACCATGCAAGACCACCCAAACTGTCACTAGCAGAAAAACAGCACTTGAAATTTTTATCTTTGAGAGACGGAAGAAGATCCAGCTCCATTCTTGCGTCAAAGGTCCATAGGCGTTTCTGTCTATCCTTCCACTGTGAGAAGACTATTCAGTGCTATGGGTCTGAAAGGATGTACAGCTGCCAGAAGTATAGTAAAGAAGGAAACAGATAAAAAGAACATTTCTTATATTCAAACCAAGAAACTGCTGGTGTTTTCTTAGACCGATGGACTGACCACCTCAGACTCAACATCACTGAATGAGTTTGGGATCATGAATTTGGATAGTGAGGTCTAGATAACGTAGCCAACTTGTGTTTGCACATTGCAGATGCTGAAAGCCAACATATTCAGCTCTGGTCACCTTTTTGCAAACGATGCGATAACCAATCAGAAAAGGCGTTCGTATGTCCTGTGGAAAGCTCTGTACTGAACCTGGTTCCCACTAAAAATGGGTTCCGCTGCTTTGATATGAAAATGTAGGAAAGCTCAGCAACGTGTGAGTTTACCATGACATATAAAATCTTTGTTTTGCATACTGTGACGAGCATGGTGGGCTATTCGGAGACCAACAATGACCAAACCAGGTTAGCCTGCTGAGCATCATTGAGTATAAATGAAAAGAAAAGGCTGGGAAGTGAAATATTATTATTATTCATTTGTTGTCTTCTTTTTGATGTGCAGTTTCTGAAGGCTGGCCCAGCGACCCAGGCACGCAGGGTAAGCCTAAACTTTGCAGCAGGTTAAAAACATTACTGCGGATTTCGATAACACTTTTTATTTGCACGCTGCTATAAGAATGACAGAAACGCGGCATGAAAGTGGCAGATCTCACATGCTGGCGTGAACTTGTCATCAGTTATATGAACATTGTTATGATGCATTACTGGAAATCGTCAAGACAGACAGCATCATTATGATAATATTACTGGCAAAGATAACATGATATTGTTACACTGCTGATCAAAGACTGTCATGACGACTCCTGACAGCATAGGGCATTTGCTATGACATGTTAATGCTGTAGCTCTGTCAATGTTACATAGTAGAATGTTACCTTGGTATGTATGGATCTATCTATCTATCTATCTATCTATCTATCTATCTATCTATCTATCTATCTATCTATCTATCTATCTATCTATCTATCTATCTATCTATCTATCTATCTATCTATCTATCTATCTATCTATCTATCTATCTATCTATCTATCTATCTATCTATCTGAATCCCAGTCTCCCCTTTTGTCCTGCCTGTCTCTTTGTAGTGTCAGGTTAGGTAGATGATAGCAGGCCGTGCTATCAGAAGCAGTGAGGATCTCTTATCAGAGCATCTGAAGTGCAGCTCTGAGCGTCCTCGTGTGTTTTTAGGTGTCAAATTGGATTTGGCACCTTACACACTGCCACCTCTGCTATCATGGGTGAAGTGTTTATATGAGAGTCTGTGTGTGGGTGTGTGTGTGTGTGAACTGTCAGCAAAAAGTGAAACAACAGCACACACACATTTACATGCTGCTCTGTGCAGCCTCGTCTCTGGTTTGTTGCTGCTAACCACATGTGTGGTCCATCAGATATGACAATGTCAGCGCTGCACGCTTGGGTTTGAGCACACACACACAAACACACGCGCACACAAACTGTATCTCACGCTTTCACACACCTCATAGTCTGAGGTGGAAAGTGGAAGACACTCTCATACAGACATTGTCTTAAAGGGTGGGGGTCAACACCGCAATTGCTGGCACGCAACATCCCCCTGAGAAAGAGAGGAGGGGGAGAGAAAGAGAAAGAGAGAGAAAGAGAGAGAGAGAGAAAGAGATGTGGAGGGAGGGAAGGAGTGAGTAAGAGCGAGACAGAGCGTGTGGTAAATAGAGAGATATTGAGTCAGTGAGTGAGTGAGAAAGAGAGAGAGCGAATGAGAGAGAGACAGAGAGAGAGAGAGATAAGACAGAGAACGAAGATAGGTCACAGCCACACATTAGCACGTGTGCGCTCGTCTGGTGAGAGGGGGGAGGGAATGGAAAGTGTGTGTTGTGCTGGTCTGTTGAGGGATGGAAGTGTTGTTGTGTGAAGTTTGCACAATGGTATGGAGAAAAAAAAAAGCCTGTATGCGTGTGTTTGTGTGAGCGCATGTGTTTGTGGTTATATGTTTTCAGGAAGTTAAAAAATGCTCTGAATTTGTGTCTCCAAAATTGCAGCTTTAGAGGAGAGACCAAAAACATACTTTGCTTTCAATGTAAGTCAATGGAACCAGAATTTTTTCCAATGTATTTTGGAGCACTTCTATTGGTCCATTAGTCATAAATTCTTCACATAATGCAAACAGCCATTGGCGTGTTCAAATGACGTAGAAAACTTAAAATTGACAAAATGGGGACATGTTTTTCATTGGACAGTGACTCTATACACTAATCAGCCATAAACTCTCCAGCAGCACTGCTGTGTCTGATTTCTTCATACCAGCGCAAGACACACTAACACACCACCTTCATGGATCAGACACAGCAGTGCTGAGTTTATGGAACAGTCCACTAACCAAGCCTATCCAGCCAGCCAAGCGTCCTGTGAGCAGCGTCCTGTCTTCACTGATGAAGGACTAGAAGATGACTTTACATCTGCAAGGTGGACCAGTGACGTAGGAGTGGACAGTAAGTGGACACGGTATTTAAAAAGTCCCACAATACTGCTGTGCCTCATCCACATATAACAGCTCGAGTCTCTCTTGAGCGAAGAGCCGCAAGTTAAATATCACATTTAGCATATAATTTAACCATTCCAGCTTGAGCTAGAGCATGACATTACTTAAGATACACACAAGCACACACATATATATGTATGCATACTACCTTTGGAACATATACAAGACCCCACATCCTGAGATGGTACATGAGCCAAACCTGTGGGTGTCTATGTGTGAGCATAAGTGTCCCTTGACCTATAAAAGTTACGTTCACAGACCGCTGTGGTAAGCAATAAAGAGCCTGTCAGTTATATAGATATTTCAGATCCTCCCTCGGAGGGAAAGTCCCTGTATAATTGCCATTCACGAGCATCTAAAGCATTTACACAGAATTTCACTTGGAATATTCATGATCACGCCCATGCATGGGTTGCCAGATTGCCGTTTTGTAGGCGTTTGCTTGGTTTCGTTGAGCGTGACCCCTTTCTAACTTTCTTTTTTCCTCTGTGGTTGACTTGTGTCATAAAGATTGTGCAAATGACACGTTACATGAGTTGCACCCACCATCCTCCACACAGAAGCGATAAGTTACGAAATGACAGTTCAGCTATCCAACATGGCCACCGTTGCTCATGCTAGCAGCGGAGGTCCTAAAGCTTGACTGTCAACCTTTTAAAGACACTCACTGTCTTCAGCCATTTCGGTTACTGTATATGAATCATTAGTACCTCCTGGTTGTATTTTAGCAATTCCTGGTTAAAATCTCAGCTTTGCCACATACATCGAAACTGAAAAACTGTTATCCTTCGAGTGCACCACAGCAAACTAGAGAAAGGAGAAAGAACTAAAGTTTAGTGTAAGTGTCAGGTGCTCCCCCTAGATAAATACATGAACTACATGATCTACGGTACACTAGGCCACAACTATTGAAATGTTGGCAGTCATACTCTCATTGACTCTCCACGTGGTTATGCAGATGCGGTTTTGCATCAGTTTAATCAGTTAGATGGGAAACAATCTTTTGCAAGCTGTTGCATTTTCTGGGCCCTTTGGCAACAATGAACCATTTCAAGCAAGATGCTGTTACAGAACTGAAACAAACTTAGTCAGGTTGCACATGAATTACATACCCATTTCAGTTTAAAGTAATTGCTGCATTAAGCAACAAAACCCACCCACCAGACTTTATTGACAGAATCTAAGATTTATAACCGATAAACATGTTTCAGTTTTCCACAGACAAAGTAAACAGGCAGCGAATCGGTCATTACCTTTCTGTCTTTTAACTTTTTATTTACATCACAATTCATCCTACAAACTGAATATGTGTTAGTAGAAAAACAGATTATACTGTTTAAATCTACACTACCTCTCAAAAGTTTAGGATCACTTTAGAATTTCATTTCATGCAATTTTCATGCAATTCACAAACAATATTGTTCATTTCACATTTAATTTAAGTGTATCAGATGATTTTTAAAGAATAAAAATGTTTGTATTAAAGCCTATTTTTGTATAGAGGCTTATTTTGCATATAGTCCTATTATCAGCAATTCTCAGTCCTCTGTCTAAAGGCAGTTAAGGATGTTATTGGGCTAATGGGTTGTTAGGACACTCTTGCTCAATTGTGATGCACAGCTGAAGAACTTTATATTAATAAGTGAGTATAAAAGGGAGAACAACATTCTAGGTTAGTTTAGTATCTGAAGCATCAGCAGTTGATGGCTTGCTGACCGACTCACAATGACCAGAAAGAAACAACTTTCTTTAGAGACCCGTCAGTCCATTGTTGTGTTAAGGAAGGAAGATACTCCATTGAAAACAAGAACATTTCACTGTGATCCCAAACTTTTGAGTGGCAGTGTATGTTTGAAAGGGCTAAAATCTTACATGCTGCTTGTATTTCGATTTTTTCCCCAACGTCCACTTAGAAAATTTAGTGTGGTTTTATGCATCAAAAGTAATTATACTTTCTCTTTATGTAACGATCTTCCCATCTGTGTTTCTTTTCTGATTTTCTGATTTTCTGCATAAATGAAAGCTTTAGCCAAAGTTGATTCATTCATTACTCCTGGCCATTTGTTGACCTACATCTGTCTCTAAAAAGACTGGATCTACTTATCCCTTCTGCTGATTTCAGATTCTGCGTTGCTCCCCCTTGCCTCCAGTTTGGTCCCTGCCTGCTTGTTTAGGGGATGTGCTCCTCCCCTGCTGTCCCAATCCAACAGGACCTGCGAGGGTCTCAATGCTCCTGAGACAGGATCTAGGCCAAAGACTTAATTTCCAAATAATAGATATATTTTAATACAGTCGTGTACAGTCATGTAGAATTATTCACTCCTGCCTCATCTCTGGTAGAATTTGAGCTCAGCAGCGGTCCTTCACAAACACTTCAAAACTGCTTTGAATATAATGCATTTACATGAACTTGCATTGAAAGTATGGCAGGTTTTTGCCATCTTTCTGTATAGTTTTAGAGATACTTTCTGGAAATTTCTTTGGACTTTATGCAAATCATCTCATTTGCCAAATTCAGTTCTACACTTGTGACATCACCGTAAATGGACGGGGCTAAACTGCCGAATTTGTGGACTTTAAAAGTAAAACGAAAACAGAGCGGACAAAACAGGTGTAGTTTTCAGGTTTGAAGTTTGAACCTTTGCCTTGAATGTACAGATAAGTTAATCCTGAATATAAGAAGATTTTTAATAATGCATCACTAGAAACTTAGTCTACTAAGTACAGATGTACAAAGAAAGTTTCTTGGTATTACCAACTATGCATTATCACTAAATGATATAGATGTGCAGTACATAGTGTGTAGAGTTTTGCACTGTAGATATGAAAGAAGAAGAAATATCATGTCAAGTTGATGTTTCTATAGTATCCTAATTACCAGAGATTCAATTCTTCCAGACCAGACAGGAAGCAACATATACGTACCATATACAGATATTATAGTCTGTGGTTGAATACCAAAGAACCCCTACCAGAACAGAACAACAATAACACATAGCTGAAGGCAACAAGTGCAGCTGCAGCAAAAGCCCCACCTCAAATCATTGAAAAGTTGTGTATAAAAATACTTTGTGTCAAGACTGTCACGTTAATAACAGACTCTCAAAACCTGTATGCAAGCTGTATGTGCCATCAAAGAGAAAACACTTCCAACTTAGCAAACCACCTTAAATACAGACATTTAGGTACATTCAAAGAATTCAAGGTGAATGAGTTTAACTGACACTGATCCAAAGTGTTATCCATGTTATTTTTATCCTAAACTCTGCGTTACAATTAATTTTGAGAGAGTTTGTAGTATCAGACTACCATTCAGTCTGTTTCATCTGTTTTTAAAATATATTAGCATTTTATACAAATACCTTTGGATTAATGGTTCCTCACCATGTCAGTACATTTAAACTACTGCTTGTACTCTGACTATATAGAGGTGTGTGTTACACTGTGTATGCAGATTCCACTGTTTTCTTAGTCATTGAGCTAAATCTGATATCTTAAATCTCTTCTATTTACTTTCACAGCGTCAGCCGGAGGAGGATTTGATTTCATTGGCTTTTTTTTGCTGTGTATCAAAAATTGTGGAAATTTACTGTTATTGGTACTGACTACTAAATTTCTGGTAATCATAAAAGCCTAGTAGCTGCATGTAGAAATGAGTAATGTAATTAGTTGTGTGTTGGTAGATGTTATCTTTTAGGTGGGAAAACTAAAACATTAGAAACTTTGTTAAATTCTGCTTTAACTACATTCACAGTGATGCATGTGTGAAAATGCACTCACCAGAACATTACTGTATAGTGTAGACACACTGTGTAGTTGCAGTTGTTGAACTGTCACTGCAATATGTTCATGTGCACACACACACACACACACACACACACAAGCAAAGTCACCCATGCGTTGTGCTAACGATAATGAGTTTAACCCCAGTTTGGCCTTCCGTCTTGTCAAATGATTTCCTAATTACTTTGCAGCATCCTGAGAGTGATGCAAAAACATCCTCCCTTCCTCCCTCTCTCTCTCTCTCTCTCTCTCTCTCTCTCTCTCTCTCTCTCTCTCTCTCTCTCTCCCTCTCTCTCTCTCTCTCTCTCTCTCCAAAGTGCAGTCACTGCTGCATCCTCAGTTTAGTAGCCACTTTGACCTTCAGTTTATAACTGTGAGGCATATCCCTCTCTCTCTCTCTCTCCTCCTCCTCTAAGCACAGGCCTCAGCGGCTCCACTATTGATTTTAATAGCCGAGTGGTCGCCGGTGCATCTCAGGCTTTTTTTTCCCTCTTTATTTTATTACAGGCCGTAAAATAACAGAGTAGACGAGCTGGAAGTTTTCCATGTATTGCAATCAGAATTTATAAATTGCTCTATTACCTCGATTTCCAGTGGTTACTCTTCGAACATTAGCAATTATTTTCACGGAGGACGTGCTCGTAAAAGCAATAATCTGATGATTTACCCTCTCTCCCTCTCTCTCCCTCTCTCCCTCTCTTTTCTCTCTCCTCTCTCTCTCTCTACCTCTCTCTCCCTCTCTCCCTCTCTTTTCTCTCTCCTCTCTCTCCCTCTCTCCCTCTATTTTCTCTCTCCTCTCTCTCTCTACCTCTCTCTCCCTCTCCCTCTCTTTTCTCTCTCCTCTCTCTCTCTCTCTACCTCTCTCTCCCTCTCTCCCTCTCTTTTCTCTCTCCTCTCTCTCCCTCTCTCCCTCTATTTTCTCTCTCCTCTCTCTCTCTCTACCTCTCTCTCCCTCTCTCCCTCTCTTTTCTCTCTCCTCTCTCTCCCTCTCTCCCCTCTCTTTTCTCTCTCTCTCCCTCTCTCTCCCTCTCTCCCTCTCTTTTCTCTCTCCTCTCTCTCTCTCCCTCTACCTCTCTCTCCCTCTCTCCCTCTCTTTTCTCTCTCCTCTCTCTCTCTCTCTCTCTCTCTACCTCTCTCTCCCTCTCTCCCTCTCTTTTCTCTCTCCTCTCTCTCTCTCTCTACCTCTCTCTCCCTCTCTCCCTCTCTTTTCTCTCTCCTCTCTCTCTCTCTACCTCTCTTTTCTCTCTCCCTCTCTCTCTCCCTTTCTCTCCTCTGTCTCTCCCTCTCTCTCTCCTCTCTCTCCCTCTCTCCCCCTCACTACCTCTCTTTTCTCTCTCCCTCTCTCTCTCCCTTTCTCTCCTCTCTCTCCCTCTCTCTCTCCTCTCTCTCCCTGTCTCTCCTCTCTCTCCCTCACTACCTTTCCCTCTCTTTTCTCTCTCCCTCTCTCTCCCTCTCTCTCCCTCTCTCCCTCTCTTTTCTCTCTCCCTCTCTCTCTCCCTTTCTCTCCTCTCTCCTCCCTCTCTCTCTCCTCTCTCTCCCTGTCTCTCCTCTCTCTCCCTCACTACCTTTCCCTCTCTTTTCTCTCTCCCTCTCTCTCCCTCACTACCTGTCCCTCTCTTTTCTCTCTCCCTCTCTCTCTCCTCTCTCTCCTTCTCTTTTCTCTCTCCTCTCTCTCTCCCTTTCTCTCCTCTCTCTCCCTCTCTTTTCTCTCTCTTCTCTCTCCCTCTCTCTCCTCTCTTTCCCTCACTGCCTCTCCCTCTCTTTTCTCTCTCCCTCTCTCTCCCTCACTACCTCTCCCTCTCTTTTCTCTCTCCCTCTCTCCTTCTCTTTTCTCTCTTCTCTCTCCCTCACCACCTCTCCCTCTCTTTTCTCTCTTCTCTCTCCCTCTCTCTCCTCTCTTTCCCTCACTACCTATCCCTCTCTTTTCTCTCTCTCCTCTCTCTCCCTCTCTCTCCCTCACTACCTCTCCCTCTCTTTTCTCTCTTCCCTCTCTCTCCTCTCTCTGCCTCACTACCTCTCCCTCTCTTTTCTCTCTCCTTTCTCTCTCCCTTTCTCTCCTCTCTCTCCCTCACTACCTCTCCCTCTCTTTTCTCTCCTCTCTCTCTCCCTTTCTCTCCTCTCTCTCACTCACTGCCTCTCCCTCTCTTTTCTCTCTCTCCCCTCTCTCCCTCTCTCTCTCCCTCACTACCTATCCCTCTTTTCTCTCTCTCCTCTCTCTCTCCCTCTCTCTCCTCTCTCTCCCTCACTGTCTCTCCCTCTCTTTTCTCTCTCTCCTCGCTCTACCTCTCTCTCCTCTCTCTCCCTCACTGCCTCTCCCTCTCTTTTCTCTCTCCTCTCTATCTCTCTCTCTCCCCCTCACTACCTCGCCCTCTTTTTTCTCTCTCTCATCTCTCTCTCTATCTCCCTCTCTCTTCCTCACTGTCTCTCCCTCTCTTTTCTCTCTCTCCTCTCTCTCCTTGTCTTTCCCTCACTGCCTCTTTCTCTTTTCTCTCTTTCTTCTCTCTCGTTCCCTCTCTCCATCACTGCCTGTCCCTCTCTTTTCTCTCTCTCCTCTCTCTCTCCCTCTCTCTCCCTCTCTCCATCTCTGCCTCTCCCTCCCCTCTCTCTTTCCCTTTCTCCCCCTCTCTCTCCCTCACTGTCTCTCTCTCTCTTTTCTCTCTCTCCTCTCTCTCTCTCGCTCTCTCTCCCTTACTGCGTCTCTCTTTTCTCTCTCTCCTCTCTCCCTCCCTCTCTTCCTCTCTTACCTTTCTCTTCCTCTCTCTCCCTCATTGCATCTCTTTTCTCTCTTCCGCTCTCTTCTTCTCTCTTTTCTATCTCTCCTGTCACTCTCCCTCTCTCTCCCTCACTGCCTTTCTCTTTTCTTTCTCCTGTTTCTCTCTCTCTGTCTCATATCCGTTTTCTTTTCTTTCTTTCTTTCACCAACTCTCTCTCTCTCTCTCTCTCTATCTCTCTCTACTGGACTCTCTCAATCCTTCCCTGCCCATTTCTGTCTCTCTCTCACTTCCTCTTTCCTTATCTCTCTTTTTATATCTATCCTCTCTTACTACCCCCACCCACCCCCCTGTGAAATCCATTCATCTCTCCCTCTATTAGCTGTAGCTGGCTGCTGGGCTGAGTGCAGTGTGGGTCAGTGAATAATGGGATGGAGTGACGGGCCGCTCATATTTTCCTTCCTGCTGTGAGGAGGAGAGTGGAGGGGAGATGAGAACCCCTAACAGTGAGGACCCCGATGGGTATTTGTTTTTTATGTTTAGCCTTTTGACCTCTAGGCTTATTGAATAGCTGCTATTATTCAGTAGTATGTAACAGAGGTAGATTGTAGACTCCTGTTCATTATTCTGAAATCTGCAGTGTTAATAGATAACTTGTCCCCTCATTCCTGCAGTAGCAGCCTCGACTCTTCTGAATAAAGGCTATACAATGAATGTGTGAACATAGCTGTGAGGAACATTAGCGAGGTCAGGCAATGATGTTTTGGATCACTCCAACTCATCCCAAAGGTACTGGATCTTCATCACACTGGAGAAGCTCCACTGCTCTAGCCCAACATTGGGGCCTTTATTTCCCCTCTATCTACAGGGCTCGATGACCTTAGGATCATGTGTGGCTGATCTAGAATATCTTATTCTATGAGCATTAGATTACTGGTAATTATTAGAGAGATAAGTGTGAGCTCATGTTAATTATATTTAATAAATATATATGTTTTATTATATATATATATATATATATATATATATATATATATATATATATATATATATATATATATATATATATATATATATATATATAATATTTTTTATGTATCATTTATGTATCATTTACTATTACTATTTGTAATCCATGTAATTGCAGTGGATAAATGTATGTAATGGGTATATATTTGTGGAAGTGTTTGTTTCAAAGAGAGACAGGGAGAGAGAGGGAGGGAGGGAAAGAGAGAAAGTGAGAAAAGAGAGAGTGAGAGAGAGAGGTGTGTGTGTGTGTGTGTGTTCCCTCATTTCTCCCTACACACTTATAACATGCTGTGCAGGTTATTATTGCTCTCTACTCAATCTCTGCTCATGGAGATGGATGGATCGGGCTGCTGGAGGTGAGAGGGCCTGTATTTGTGTGTGTGTGTGTGTGTGTGTGTGTGTAGGTCAGAGGGGCCCTATTGCATTGCTGCCCACACACACTTTCCTCATCAGCCCATTAAGGGCTCTAGGGTAAGAGAGAGAGAGAGCGAGAAAGAGAGAGAGGCAGAGAAAGTGAGTGGGAGAGACCAACAGAAACTGGAGAGAGAAGGAAGAGAAACAGAGCGACAAGAAGTAAAGGACAGAGAGAGAGAAAGAGTGGTAGAGAAAGAGAGAGTGAGAGTGAGAGAGCAAGGCAGTGGAACAGACAAGAAATGAAAGAGGGAAAGAGAAAGAGGCAACCAGAAAAAGAGTGAAAGTGTGAGAGAGAGAAAAGGAGAGAGGGACAGGCAAGTAGAGAGAGAGAAAGGGACAGAAAGAGAGAGGGAGAGAGTGAGGCAAGCAAAAAGGAGAGCGAAATAGAGAGACAGAGAGAGAAAGATTCTGTAAATGTAGAGTGGAACAGGCAAGAAGTAAAATGATGAATTTAGATGATTCTAAAAAGATGAAGGGACAGAAAGAGAAAGAGAAAGAGAAAGGGGCAAATAAAAGAAGTGTGAAAAAGGAAGAAACAGACAGTGGGACAGACAAAAAGTAAAAGAGAGACACTGAAGGAGAGAGGAATAGGTTTAACTAAGTGTGAGCAAGAGCAAAAGAAAGAAAGATGGGAGAAAGAAAGATGGAGAAGTGAAAGAGAAAGAAGCACACAAAGAAGGGAGAAAGATAAAGAGAGAGAGAGAGAAGCAGACAAAGGACAGAGACAGAGTAAGACAGACAGAGAGAGAAGGAGAAGTGCTTATAAGAAAGAGTGAAACTGAGAGAGAAACACACATAAAGGAGAGAAAGGGAGAGAGAGAGAGAGAGAGAGAGAGAGAGAGAGACATAAAGGGGTGGGGGTGTCGGGTGAGGGGGGACTACCGAAGGAGAATGGAATCACATGAGGTCGTAAATCTTGTGCCGTGCTCTGAGAATAGCCGCTGTGACATCATCACTCTGCCACAGGCTTCATCATCACAGGCGGTGCGGAGGAGGAAGAGGGGGACTCACACCACAACACACACATTCATCCTACACACTCGTCAGCATACGAGGGGGGTTTATGTGTTTTTCCTCTCTCACTGATTTCGTAGGGTTTCCTGCCATGTAAACAAAACCTCATCCCTCAGCTGCACTGATACTGTGGCAATAGATTACTGGCAATCACAGTCATCACGAGTTCTAGTCCCGGTGTACACCAGAGCTGGACAGAATGTATGCTGCAATATCCGTGTCCTTCCGCTGTACACTACATGCATAAACTGTGGGCAAAAGATTGTGTATCAAAACCTAACAATGTTTGTCATATTCTTTTTTTTTTAGCAATATAACTTCTCAAATGTTTGTCAGGCTCAGACTGGGTTCACATTTCACAGTTTCCTATAGCCCCCCTCTTAACCCCCATCAGCTTTACAGGCACAATATGTAAGATATTCAGTTTAAAACATTCCAACATAAACTAAAACTATCAACAGGATGTGCAGAAGTAACAGTTTTGATGTATCGAGTTGCAGACATATTTACTGAAATTAATGCTAACCATGGTCCATCCTGTCTCATAATACCACTTCATACCTCTATCTTTATACCTCTATCAAATCAGTCCAACATGGGAGGATGAAGAAGTAGCACTGCTCAGATGGCGTATTATTGTTAATTATGTTGAAGGTGCTGCTCCCAGTTGGATCACTTAAGAACAGGAACCCAGTGTAAACGCACCAATGACTGAAGCTTTGCTGCCTGCTCCAGGCAAGAAACCACGTTTGGCAGCAAACAACAGAAGTAATATAAATACAAGCAAAGTTAACACTGGTGCTACTTTCCAGCACTGGAGACACTCATGGCGAGTAAAGGGATGGAGTTTGATGCTACCCTGGACAGTTTTTCTTAGACTGGTAAGGCGTGACAAGGGAGGAGAAGGGCATTTTCTGGTCATATGTTGCCCCCTACTTGTTGAAGTATGACTTCAACAGGTTGCATCCTCTTATAGATTGCTAGTTTAAGCAACACACTATGTAAAGCTTACCTATAACGCTGTTTTTTTAGGAATTGATGAATGAATAATGTTCTTAAAATGAAATTCAGGATTTTTCATTCATGGGGCTGTGATATTCTGATAAGTTAGAGCCTTTTTGTTTAAAGTTCTGTAAAGAGTTTGGCAGTGATTTCAGTGTACTGACGGTACAAAGCCACACTGAAGCACCGTGCGCTGTGTAAAGTGCTGACGTCACTGTGTATGTGTGGGAGTAGTAATTAGCACAGTGATGTTTAGTTAGCCTCTCATCTTCTAGCCTTTAATGAGAAGAGCGTGGTGCTTACACACTGTCTTTTGAGTTCAACCACGTTCATACACACAGACGCACACGTGATGTGCATGCGTGCAAACTTGTATACACACCCTGTCTGCAGTGCAAGACTACAGTGCAAAATGGCACTCATATTTCAGTGTGCTATGTCAGGCTGCATCTCAAATAGCTCCCTGCTCCCTATGTAGTGCACTTTGTGGGTCATGAACAATGTATTGTCTAACAGTAAACTATTAGTATTTAGACAGAAACACTATGATTCACTGATATTTAGTAACACTAACTAATGTGTGACAGTAAATCTAAGTTTTTCTGTAAACAAAGTAATTTAGCGCAATGTAGTTAAAATTCTGAAGTAATTGTAGTAGGTATGCATTGTTAAGGTGAAGCAAACTTGCTTTTTTAGATCCTTTTTGCCATAAAATCCTTTACAAAGGTTGTACAGATCAATATTATGATATAAATTTAGAACAAACAATGAAATAGCAACTAATACAGTTGACGTTAGCTAGGTTGTGGATTAGTAAACAGATGCTACAGTTGCTGCTGCAATGCTAACCAGGTGCTATCATAAACATAGATGGAACAAATACAGATAGATAGATAGATAGATAGATAGATAGATAGATAGATAGATAGATAGATAGATAGATAGATAGATAGATAGATAGATAGATAGATAGATAGATAGATAGATAGATAGATAGATACTTAGCCGCCAGTAGCAGTCACACAGAACAAAAACAAAGTACAAAAACAATAAGGTATATAAAGAAGAAGAATAAATTCCAATAGTAAAAAAGAATATATACAAGAACATATGAATACAGACTATACACCCTGACTGAAGGTTAAAAGGTAGTGCAGTAATAAATTAGATAATGTGTAAGAGAAAAACAGGTATCAGTAGATATATGACAGCACTGGGATATTTATTAAAAATAATTAAATGTGCAAAGATTGTATTTAAGTAAATGTTAAATAGTGTTAAATAGTGTCCAGGAGTGCAAATGTACAGGATGTACAGCAAGGTGTCAAATAGTGTCCAGGAGTGCAGATGTACAGGATGTACAGCAAAGTGTCAAATAGTGTCCAGGAGTGCAGATGTACAGGATGTACATCAAAGTGTCAAATAGTGTCTATGAGTGCAAATGTACAGGATGTACAGCAAAGTGTCAAATAGTGTCCAGGAGTGCAAATGTACAGGATGTACATCAAAGTGTCAATAGTGTCTATGAGTGCTGACATAAGATGTCCAGTAAAGTGTCAATAGTGTCCGGGAGTGCAGATGTACAGTAATGTGATTACAGTACAAATAAAAATAAACTGTCATTTGAACTAAGGGACTTGTTCCTCATCTGTCCTCCTTCCTCTTCCGGCTCCACTGGGAGGAATTGAAGAGTCTGATGGCTCTCGGGACAAAGGATCTCCTGAGTCTGTCTGTAGAGCAGCTCTGTGACAGGAACCTGCCACTGAACTTGCTTCTTTGGTCCATGAAACAGTTGTTACAGTCCTATTGGTTCTGTGATACAGGAAAAATAAGTTAATGTTCTCTACCTGTCCAACGGAAACAGAGACACCTCCTCATTCCTTTACATGCTTTAACTCCCCATGAAGCTAAAATCAGCTTCTTTTTCACCAGCTTCTTGTTTTAAATTCCATCCCACTCTAAATGATACAGGTTAAGTTACATTCAAGTGCCTTAGATTCTTATTTGAATTTTGGCATTGCATCTTGAATGGTGCAGATGTTCCGTACCAGCGCACCTCAGTCTACCTGTTCAGCTTCCTGTTCGAAATTTAAACAGTGCTGTAGTTAAACTCCAGAATGCAGCGCCGTTTAAGGTGGAATGGAAAAATTCGAACAACAATCTGGAGAATAGGACTCGCTACTCGCTATTGAATAGGAAATGCTTCACTGATGTTAACTTGGCTCTTTGTTCTTGCCTGACCTAAGAACTTCTTTCTCAATCTTTCTTCTTCAGTTTCTCAGCCTTCTCTCCTTCTTGACTATGCATAGAGTTCAGCATGTAGCCCTTACCCTGCTCCCTGTTCTGTGCATGAGTTTGAAGGCCCACTGGTACTAAGTGGCTGGATAAGTGAGGCATGACCTGTACCACGTTCCCCCATTTACAGATTCAGGAATGTGTTTCCACAGATTTACAGATCCAGGCTTTGATTTTCAGACAGCTAGCAGACCCTGAGGAGATATTTACTGAATTTGACAAAAAAATATATTGAACTGCATTACTTGCGTTACTCATATGACTTTAAGAGATCTAAATGAATGCATTTAAATCAAGACTTATCTTTATGTAGAGTCATGTGTAAAGTTTGGCATGTTTAGTTGATTTTCTGAATAAATTATACCATAGAAAAAGTAACATACAAGTAAAGTAATGAGTAATGTAACCCTGTTATATTTTAGAGAGGTATTTATCTTGCAGTGGATTGCCTTTTCTTTATTTTTAAATAACTACTCTAACAATGTTCATGCCCTATGCAGTGCACTAGGGAGTTAGAAGCCATTTGAGATTCAGCCTCTCTTTCCACACACACTCACACACACAGTGATACACCGCCACCCCGGTGGCCGCAGTCTCATTTGGCTCTGAATGGAATGGGTTTGGCTTCTCTGTTGTGTCTTTTCTGGTTTAAACTCTGTTTATGTCCGTGTTTCTCACCACCAGGCACAAGACCACAATAACACACGCTCACACACACACCGCACAGACTTGGCCCACACTCCCACCACTCCCACCAAGTGTGTAATTATCCAACAACCGGGACGATTTCAAAAGTCATAATTTCTCCCAAAGTAGCGCTGTGTGTCTCCATAGGGTCAATCTCCATCTTGCTGGCTTTCTGTTGATCATATATTGGTGAAGAGTTGCTTGGGATGGGACGAGATGGGTTGGGACAGAAGAAGTTTGGCGGTCTTTTAAGGTCAGGCCTGAGGTTGGATGTAGATTGTTGGGGGACGGCTCAGGGTTTTAAGTGCTGGTGAATCATTTTGTTTTGGTCAGTCTGGAGCCTAGTGAGGCCAGCAAAAAGTGATACACTGAATTGCACTGAGCGTCAGCGAAGTGGGAAACACTGTACTTTACAAATGCTCTGTTATTGAACAAAACCACAAGGAAGATCAGCCAGCCACAGCTAACCAAGTTGCTGTAATAGCAGGCTGTTCACATCTAGCCATAACAGTTTTTCTTTGTTTACAGTAGACACTTTGACCCACTGTATCCCACCAGAACCTGTATTCACATGTCAGCCTACCATGAGCGCAGCTCCTTCTGAAAAACTTGCATGGCCATGCCTCCTGGTCTCCTGCGGCAGTGTCACAGTCAACAACCACCCCTTTCAAAGGTCAGCTGTCCTAGTGATTTAACAGAGTTCAAGCAGAATCCCTGTGGTACGCAACCCCCTGGAGAGGGTGTGCCGCACTGTCTAACATCCCAGTCAAAACAAACACTGGGCCGTGTGCTCCTTTCCTCTCCATCAGTGTGATGCAGCGGAGGGACTGAGCACTGGGTCCTCTTCCCCAGGTACCCCACTTCTGACACCAGTGTAGTGTCATCAAAGATAGAAGTCAGGGAGGTCACTTCCAGCCATACCATTCTACTCAACAGTAGAAACACTGCCAGAAATAAGAGTCTGTGTTGACATCTAATACAAAATACAGAAATCAGACACAGCATGAGTGCAATATGAGACACTTTCCTAAGCGCTAGATAAGGGCTCATTTAAATGCTTCACACAGAGAAGGGTCTTCAATTGAAGATGGCAGACGTATGAAGACACTCTACTGTCCAGACAGGTAGCAAGAAAGCTTTTTTAGGGTACCATGCATCTTGAAGGATGGTGAGCCACATGTGAAGCTTGATGGGTTTGAGCTACAGACTCACACTGTGTGATATAATGTTGCTGTCTGTGTGTTTTATTCTTGTGAGGTATTAGAGTGTTTGAATAATAAAACAATAACACTGTTTGAATTAATAAAACAAAAGAGAGAAGTATAGCATTTAAGAAATAATACTGTTAGTTTGGATAGTGCTCATGCTGAAAGTTGCTCAGAACTTAGGAAGCTCTCTGACCTTCTGTACTTTAACTGCAGTTGTTTTTGAACAGGCAAAATTAACTATAACTGGCTAAGTGAAGCAGTTGTAATTGTTTTACTGGAGCATGGCTTCTGGCTTCGCCTCTCACCTTAGAGTATATTTCATTCATGTGTAAACGAAATACATCTTTAAATCATTTCAAGTCAATGTATCACTCTTTTTCTGCATTCAGTTCATCCTTCAGGCCTTAACACAGCACTGATATCATGATATTATTATCCAGACGTTTCCTCTCGCATTCATGCACCGCTACAAGGTGTTAAAGGTGAATGGAAAGCTTCTGCTTTGGCTTTTTTTTTTGAGTGGGGGAGAAAGCTGGAACTGTGCCAGCCTTTTTTTCCCCTTACTTTATGTCAAAACAGATATGCAGGAAGTCTGCTGCTTTTCACTGCCACATCAGAGAGAGAGAGAGAGAGAGAGTAGATATGGAGGGTAGTATGATGAGTGAAAGAAAGAGACAGTAGACATGCAGACTGACTTAAAATGAAGATATCTAGAGAGAGAGAGAGAAAATGAGAGATAGGGGGAAGGTGTAGAGGTGAATGAAAGATATAGAGGTACACTGGCAGACTGACTGAAAATATAGATATCTTCAAACACAGAGAGTGAGAGAGGGCGGGAGAGAGAGAGAGGGAGGAGAGCATATGGAAGTACTCCCTCTGTGTCTAAACCTAATTGGTGTCAGTCAGAAGGCAGCTGCGCTGCTTGCTGAAAGTGAAGGTGTCGGCCTCTGAGGGACAGACGCTGATGAGCTTAGAGCTCCACTGCAGTTTACTGCTCTCTGTATAAGCCTGTGCCATTTGATTCAATTCGAATTAAAGAGCCCGTGTTTTTTTTTTCTTGTATTTTTCATTTATTTTTCTGTCTAGAAAGAAAAGTCATAATTAATTTTTTTCATTACATTTTTCCAACCTCCCTTAATCTCTTAGGAGAGACCAGGATGTTTCTGCGACTGTGCCTAAATAGATTGGCTGCCTTATATTGTGCCTGCTTCAAGAAGCAGGGCTGAAAAACTCATTAGAACCTATAGTAAGAAAATGCAGTCTGAATAGGTGGATGTGTGCACATGTGGATTAATTTTAAATGGGTTAGGTTTTCATATATGGGTTGTCTGGGCTGGGTAGTCAATGGTATGTTTTAAAATTGAAACCACATCCACAAACTCTATTATATAGACATCAGTTTGAGATATCAGTTTACATTTTGATGTTTGGTTTGTTCCATCAATCCACAAAGAGTTACATTTATTGATTCATTAAGGAGTTTGTGTGAAATGATCCCAATGAACGGTGGTTTATAATTGTGGGGAATGGAATCTACTACTTACGCAGAACCATTTAAGTCATTAAAGATGACATGTTATACCCCTTTTCCACAAATTAACACAGTTCCCTGGGGTCTTAATGAAATGACTGTGACATGTTTTGGTCAAAATACCACATACACAACAACCACAGCTCATTTCTCACCCAGTCTAAACAGCCCTGTTTGAGTGACTGTTCCTTTAAATGATAATGAGTCACCTCTGACTTCATCCCACCAATTCCAGAGCACATTCTGTCATTTTACTCTTACATTAATCACATGTTGATCACATTCATCCTACAGACACTAAAAAGACTGATAATATTAATGTTATGGAATCTACAGTGAGTACATGCCAAGAACTTTCTAGAAAATGACAGCTCTGTTAATATATAACCTCCGCTGTTTGCGTTAACTAGTGCTAAATGGCCAAAGAAACACAGATAAGATGTTTTAAAAATACTTACATGCAATTTTGCCACAGAATGTTTGTATATATCAGTCTCCCATTTGCCAGTGGGATTGGCTCCAGCCCTGCTGTGACCCCGACTAGTGGGATAAAGAGGAAGATAGTGGATGGATGGGTTTTGTTTGGAAGCCCTGCTACCAGACTTCTAAACCTTTTATCTTCTTACAGTGTTGCAATACTTGTACTTAAGTATAGGTTTAGGCTACTTTAGCCTTCTGATTATATTTCTTTCTTGTGGAAGTGGCATACACCAGTATGCAAAATATCCCCCTTGTATAGGGGGTCCCGTGTTGGCTGCCTAATCCAGCAGTAGCTGGCATCTAAATCCTGACGTTAGCTTTAATGAAAAAACAAAAGAATGATTTTGTTATTAGTAATAAGGCCCTACGAAAGAAAAAAACATGTATTAACCATTCCACCCATTTTTACATTGAAATGTTATGTTAAAAGGCTGGACTATGCTTTTTATGTTTTTATGCTTTTTATTTTTTAATGCATGGTATTTAAATCTTTATAAGGTTTTTATAAAACAATGTTGCATAGGTTGTCTTCCAATTCTTAATCTGTCTTTCTGGAAATGTTCTTTTCCAGTTTGGTAATGCTCTTCTTATCTGAGATTTTTCAGTTCATGTAATGAGTAGCAATTCACCCTTCCGCTTTTCTCACAGGAAATTGTTTGAGAGTTCAAATATTAGTACACAAACGTACACAAATACAAGTTTTTCATCAGTATCTCAGGAATAGTTATAATCAATAGTTATAGTTTTAATCAATTTGCTACAGTACCACCCTGAGGCAGACCTGCATCACTAGTTGTTAAGAATATCAAAGACAGAAGCTCAATGATTACGGGTGAACCAGGCTAAACAATGACCTTAAACTTGAACATCTATTTTTCTGTAGCAGTTTAGTAAGTTTATTTTCAGGTACCCCATAGAACCTAGATTTTGAGACATTTGGAGGTTCTAAGAGGTGAATTAGGAGTCCCAGACCCCCCTCCCACCCCCCAAGACCCCACTGTATTTTGCACCTTGAAGTATGCAAAAAAAGAATTCCGTGCTTGGGTGCTTTAACAGTTGGGTCTCCACAGCGGTGAAGACTAGCTGAAAATGAAAAGGCAGCCTGAGAAGGAGACATGAATGTGACAATTACGCACTCATAGACGCAGCATGCACAACCATTGCTTATACTAGAGCTGCAGTCAGAGAACAGCTTCTCTCTCTCCCTCCGTTTGGCAGTTGTAACCTAGTGTTAAGTGGCTTTTCTAGTTTATCCTGAGAGGTCAGTGGGAAAAATAAAACATCACTCGAGATGTGCAATTACAGCCCTCCAACATGACAAACGTCTGCTCTGGAGGTTTTTTTTTCCCCCCGTCCTTTCTTTCGTTCTTTTTGAAAGCGCTTCCATTTTTTTAATAGCTGGTTCTTGACACTGCATAAACAAACAGGGAGGGCTGGTGGTGTGGTGTGTGTGTGTGTCTGTATGTGTGTGTGTGTGTGTACGTACAGGCACAGCTAGCACAGGCAGTAGCAACAGCGGCAGCGGTTTCGTGGTGAGTGAATTACAGCCTGCTGCAAAGCTGTGGTTTTGCCTGCACGCACACACATACACACACACACACACAAGCTGAGCCTGACGTGGTCTGTGTGATGCTCCATTGACTCACTGCTCTCTCATTAAAGGCTCCTATTTCATAGGCCCTGGTGCACAACGACGCTGTAGGCCCCTGACAAGAGCACCCATAACTAACCTACACTCCTTACTTGGGTGGGCCTTGAGTGAAGCCCTAAGCTCCTTTAGATCCAGCTTAGCCACAGGTGCTGCTCAGTACTGACTGTGTGGGCAATGAAACTACACACACACACACAGACATACACACACTGTGGCTCATTAGTGAACTGTCTTCACTACAGGCCTGCAGATAAACTCATCCAGATTTACAGGAGTCTGCCGTCTGCCTGCCTTTCTGACATCTCTGTGCGGTTGTGGGGAAAGGAATTAGCCTAAGCCATGTCCGACCGCACTGTAAGTGTAGGCTTGACTTTGGTAGCATGAGTCGCGGAGCAGTCGATGTAGTTTACCCAGCAGATTTTAACTGGTCACAATTAAACTGGGCTGATGGATTTGACCCCCATCTGTAGAGGAAACGATGTGGGCTGGCTTTAGCTTAGCACTGCAACGTGTGCACGTTTTAGCTTAGCACCAACTACTATGGGACTACTATGTAGGTTAGCTTCACTCAATGCAAGCAATATTAAAGCTGTTTTCCAGACAGGAAGTGTTTATTTACTCAGCAAAACTGGTTTTTTTTTAAATATTAGTTTTCATACAGTAAGTAGTGGTTTGACATATGTCAGCTATCGGGTAATACCTGCTTTGACTACTCAGTACTTCATTAAGCTCAATCAAAATTGCTGGAGAAGGAACTGAGCAAATTCATACAATGTCTGGGGCGTCCACGAGAAATCTGGAACTAAACTTTGTTCTTCAAACTGGAGCTCTTATTATTATATTATCTACTTCTTTTAAGATATTGACGCTACTTTGTGTATATTTATGCTTATTTATGTCTGTCCTAATGATATCTGCTATTCTTACAGGTATATATATATATATATATATATATATATATATATATATATATATATATATATATATATATATATATAGCTTAGCTTAGCAGGCTTTAGTAGCACAGATATATCTGCTGTTTCTTAGCAGTGTGACTTTGAGTGACTATTAGGAGCCGAATAGAACGACAGAGCCTCAGATGAAAATACAAAGACTACAAGAATTCCTCTCTGTCTATGTTTGTGTGTGTGTTTGTGTATTATCTGTGGTCATCTTCATGCTCCATCTGTCTGCTGCTCAGTATGCTAATGAATGAGAGACTAATTACTACTAACATCCTTCTCCTCTTTTTTTTTCTCTCTCTATCTCTCTCTCTCTCCCTCTCTCTCTCTCTCTCTCGCTATCTCTCTCTTTTTTTCTCTCTCTCTCTCTATCTCTATAATTGTGCTGTTTTTAGCAGCTGTTAGAACTGTTCACAAACACCCATTAAAAGTCTCCTGCAATCCGCCTTCACGCTGATCTGCCTGCTGCTGTATGTAAACACACATTTTCTCTGTCTTATTTATTGTTTTTCTTTCCCCCTCCATCTACGTCTGCGGAGCACGAAGCACCATGATCAATACAGATGCACTATTGAACCTGTTCCGTTCGGTCGCTGCATGTGTAGGTGTCAATACTCAGCGGGTGGGTGCAGGTGAGAACAATCGTGAGAGCGCTTCGTCAAAGCGATACTCCGCTCCATGTCTGTGGCAAACAATAGATTTGCTAACGGCTGAGTTTCGGTACCTGTACCTCCTGGCTGTGGTTGAAGCTGAAGCTGCGAGTGGTCTGTTTGTGTTCCACTGCAGTGTGTGCACCAGAGCCGTCACAGATACGAATTTTAAAATGCGGTCAGTCTGCGGTGTTCCGAGACATGCTGCAGCCAGGCTAATCTGTGACGCACTTCCTGTGTACTGCCATTTTATGTTTCTGAAAAGACTTGACCTCAGCAGCCACTTCCTGTCTAAGATGAGAGTCTTCTCCACAGCTTCGAGGGAGAGTGGAACATGGAGGCGGTAGAGTGTCCTCAAAAGACGGAACGAAACAGAGAACACAATGAGTAGGCCTCAGCTTTTGGTGCCGCTTCTTGTAACTGCACATGCTTACTGTAGGACTGCGACCGTTATCTAGCTTCCCAACAAGCTAGATAAGCGTGACCCAAGCAAAGACAGTGCTACTAAGCAATATACTATTTAGATCTCAGGTTTGAAATATTAACATGAAGTTAGGTTCATTATATTTAAGGCGTCTGACCAAATGGTTACTTTAGTCAACTTGAATCTACAGTCTAACTGTAGTTAGACTGAGTGGTTGAGGAGCATGAGTGAAGAAACACCAACTGCAGAGCAAGAACCACCATACTATGCCCAAAATATCCCTTTGGGGTTCTTTATGAAGAGATTGTTTATTTTCAGACTATGACATGAAAGGATTTGGGGCAACCTTGAAAAATGTTGGTGGGAAAACGCATTTATGTGGGAAAAACTTTGATGTGGTAGCAGTAAACACTGGCAGTCAACACCTGATGGACAACAAGCCTGTTGTTGAATTTGTGACTGCAACTTAAGTTGGCATGGCTGAAAACTGACCCCCCCACCACCCCCCCCCCCACTAAAAACTCCAGTTGAGCATGTAGGAAAAAACTGTTTTATTGGCTACTTAGCCTTAGCTAGCTTGTTCTGCTTGTGCTGTTGACTGTACTCTTTTAATGTGGAATTTATGGGTTTGAGCTGGCATCTGACCCTGCCAAATTACTTTATGCCCAAATTCTACTTTAGCTAATGGCATGAATTCCAAACGAATGAATTCTAAATCCAGATGGAGGGCAGGAAGTGAAAAGGAGAATGGATCAGATAGAGGCAAATATGTACTGTGCTAATTTAAACAATATTATGAAAGAAAATCATATTGACAGCATATAAAAGTTTTAAAACATACAATTTTTATTGTAGGAGGATAGATCGACCTTTGTACCAATGTGCTCCACAATGACTGTCATAGAATTATGGTTGTTTACCTAACAAGAATTAACCATTTTCAAAGATCTGGCAGATAATCATAAAACAAATTTGTGTTAACACTGGTTTAAGTGTCAATGGTGTTACTTGTAGCTACCGTTTTAAATATATTACCAGGGCACATCCACAGATAAACTGTGCAAAATCTAAATATTCCACCAACCCCCGACCACAGAAAGCTAAAATCAACTTATTATTCACCAGTTTTCCCGATACACATATTTTAAGGTGGAACGACAACAATTAACATTGATGAACAACAAGTTTTAGTACTTTGAAAAGCTCCCTGGGGTTTCTCAGTGTGATTTTGAGCTACTGGAACCATAGGCCTTTTGAGAGCTTGTGATGGTGCTCCCTATGTATAACATTACTTGCTGCCCTCCAGTTGCAGTTTGCATCACAATGCAGTGACATGCCATCATTTCTATACAACCTATGGCTCTATGGATGTCTGTGTTATGTAGTCAGTAATGCCCAAGACTAACCTGCTAATACCGACTAGAAAATATAATATTTCACTGTGTAGTGAAAAAGGGTGACATTTTGTTGTACATATAGCCTGCATGTAACAATAATTTATATATTATATGCTTAAGAAGCTCATACTTCATCCAGTGACATTCCGGGGAGCATTTTAACATTTTTTGTTTTACCAACTGTTCAGTCTATAAACATCCTACCCAGGACAAAAACAAACAGTCCTTTTAAGTCATTGCTCAAAGGACACTCATATACATACTTCAAAAGGACAGTTCCACAACCAGTTCTTTGAATGATACCACAAAGAAACTACTTTTGATTCCCTAAAAGAACCATGTACTCTACTGTACACTCATAATTCAGAAACAGTTTTCTGAAGAAGCCCCTTGTGAATGGTGTTTTAGGGCAGTGTTTTCCAACCCTAGTCCTGGAGGCCCACTGTCCTGCACTTCTTTAGTAGAGGGTACACACTGCGGTAACTGCGGCTACACTCACTGAGGGGCAGAAAGACAAAAGTGGCTGTGTTTGGTGTGAATAACACCAAAATATCAAAAACTGAAAAGAACAGTTGCGCGATTGACTGTACAAATAGATTCAGCAAGAATACAGAGTGGTCTTTATACAGACAGCTGAAATCTAAAGAAAAGAAAGTACGCAAGCCTGAAATCAGCTTCTTATTCGCCAGCTTCTTGTTTGAATTCTCCCGTTCCACCTTAAATGCTACAGCAGTTGGCTCTTTAGGTCGGACTGTAACTTCTGCACCATTTAAGGTGGAACTGGAAAATTTGAATAAGAAGTAGGTAAATAGGGAGCTGATTTCAGGCCCATATGGATTACAGCAAATTTCAAAAACAGAACTCCAGGCACTAAAACATGAATTATGGGTTGCCATTATGTGTCAGATGTGCTGGAATTCATACCTTAAGTTACACTGTATTGACTACTAGTGACTTATACATTTAGCATCTTTCATCTTTCTTGATATGTCTTGTAACTATAATGTTTTGTCTATGTTTGATTAAAAAAAAAATCAACGATGATGATCTTGTGTGCTACAAAGACAGCGTTATTTAGACAAACCTTATAAGGGGGAACCTCAGGTAACTCACCAGGTAACATGATAGATTTGGAACAGAGGAACATTAAATCACAATAACCAAAATAAGTTATATATGATTGCCTTCATTTAAAACAAAAAATCACTAATTTCTGTTTTTTCTGGGTTTTTTCAGCAGCCTTGTTGCAGAATGTTTTGCCACCCAGTCCCCCTCAGGGGGGTGTATCCCTGTGAGAAAGTGACATCAGTGCATACCCTTCATATGCCCACATTAACCCTATAAGAACTTGTTAATAATTATTTGTATTAGGTGTGCTTGGAGCAAGGAAAACGCTAGAACGTGCAGAGCAGAGGGCCCCTAGGACCAGCTTGAGAAACAGTGTAAACAGGAACCACAAATGGGCCCCTTGGTATTGTGAGCTATGACAGAGCGAAAATCTGGACCATCAGTGTGGCCCTAAGGGCTAGACTAAAAACCGCTGTTCTATGGCATTGTGTAAAGGACCGCCGCAACAGCAGAAGTGATACCGCTAAGCAAATCTACTTTGTTCAGTCAGTTCCACTTTTGAGTTAACTCACACTGAACCTTCCAGTATCTCCTTTGTGAACTGTTACTTATTCGTGGCCAGCACTCACTTCCCTTTGGCTATGCTACTTATGACAGAGAACATGTACAGAAGCTTCCTCTCTTTCTAGGGACTATGCATAAACAGCATGAGATTCCTGCATGCAAAACGTTCGATAGAAAACTCTCCGGTTTGGAGAACTGAAAGCAGTCCAGAGAAGCTGAGGGAACAGGGGCCCAAGCATCTGGACACAGCAGTCCCTTCGGGTATTTCTGAATGTTCCGCTGGCTGTAAACTTTTATTTATTGCTGAGATCACTCCACACATGTACAAATCCCTCTCAGAGTCTAGAGTCAAGTTTGAATGAGCCATAGAAACAAAGGGGAGGCCAAGCAGGTGGACAGGAGATGAGGTTAAGCATGAGATAGATTTAAGGGTGTGAGGTCCATTGTAAACATCATAAGGCAACAAATAGCTTAAAACGAGTATCAAATCAAGAATTTTAGGTGTGCCACCCACTTAATGTGCATCATAACTTGTGGTGTGTAACGTGACCATAGATCAAAACTTTGTCTACTGTCAGATCCTGACACAATGAGGAAACCTTATTATAATCTTTGCCTTTCCTCAAAACAATTATCTCTGAAATTATAACTTTACAGAAGACAGTAACAACCGAGTTTATTCTAATGTAAGTCAATGGAACCAAAATATTTTTTTTGTGGCATTTCTATTGGCCCATTCCCCATTTTTCACAGAATGTAAACAGCAGCTGCTGCGTTCAGATTATGTTTTTTATATATTTATATATTTAGTTCAGTTCAATTCCGTTGAAGTCAGAATTCAAAAGTTGATTGGAAAAAATGAGTAAATGAGAAATTAGATAAAAAAAACATTGTGACTTTATGTAAAACTGCTGTGATTCCTTTGTATTTTCAAATGTAAGGTGCAATTTAGGCAAATTATAAAATGAAACAAACAGCCTACGTTACCAAATGTTCTTCTGCACGAGCTAAAATGTGCTGCTAGATGTGCTCGCTGCTGTGCCATCATTAACCTGCGTCTACTATCCATAATAAGACATAGAATCTCATTCAAAAAAGTCTTACTGGTGTTATTTAAATTCATAGGTGTCAAATAACAAAGAACAAATACTTTGTTATCTTATCTAAGTAGAAATGTTGGTTATTTATACTTCACTGGAGTAATTATTTTTCAGCTCACTTTTTACTTCTACTTATTACATTTATACCCCATTATCTGTACTTTCTACTCCTTACATTTAAAAAATAGCCTTGTTACTCCTATTTCATTTCAGCTTGTTTTCATTCATGTACATTTACATTCCAGTAAAGGTTATTGATAACATGCCTTAGAAGTTTGACTTTTTGCACCATTAAAATACTTGTAGACAACTAGTCATCATATCTTCTGCTCCATGAAACACATGTTAATGTTCAGTAGTACACAGATATGCTTCTATAATATATTTACATTGTACTAAACTACATTCATTTTCAATGGGCGTATATGCAGCTGAAACTGGAAGCCTAGCACATCCTAAAATAATCAACATTAACATTTTAATATAACATTATAGTCATTATGGCTTTTAGAAGAATGGGGTTTTTGGGGAGGTGGGCTAGTGTACTATAGACCCCTGTGGTGCGGCCTAAGCTTTTGTCCTTAATGACATTTTTTCCTCTTACATTACTTTTACTTTTATACTTTAAGTAGTTTTGAAAGCAGTACATTTACACTTTTACTTGTGTAAAAAGCTTGAGTTGATACTTCAACTTCTACAGAAGTATTTTAAACCCTAGTATCTATACTTCTACCTGAGTAATGAATGTGAATACTTTTGACAGCTTTGCTTAAATTTGTTTTTGAGAATTGTCTACGACAGATTCATGACATGTTTTTAAACCGCAGAGCTGTTCACACCTTTGTGTCTGGATTCTGCTCTTACCCCAATGCACCCAGATAAAAACACTGGTGAATATCAACATTTCCTCTTAAGAATGGTTGCTGAATGAGGCCCATCGCTCTTACTTATGAGTAGGAGTACATTTGAAGTTAGAACTGCATGGAAACTTTGTCTCTTTGTGAAGTTGTTTTTGTACATTTTAGTAGCTTGTAAGCTAGAATGTAGTGGCAGCTGATCTGGCTGCTGGGGTAAAAACTGGGTTCATTCTGGGTTACAGTTCAACGTCGTCCCTCTTCTCACATCGGGTTTGCTAATTGGCTGATGAGTTGAATCCAAGACATTTTTAATGAAGAGACTGATCGCTTGTAGAAAAATCGAAATTGGGACGCTCATAACGTTTAACAATAAGCCAATTAGCTTGCTGGTTACACCGCAAGCAGGGAAGGGTCAATGATATCATGTTGCTAGCAGTAAAAGCCCCAGTAAAAGCATTTTCCTGTTGACTACTTTGTGACAACAGCAAACCTTTTGATGCTAGATGTAATTGCTGCTGTTCCATTATAAACCTGCATCTACTATCTATTACAAGACGTAGGCTCTCATTCACCAACATGGTCTCTTAGGTTTTTTCTTAAATGTGTAGTTAAGAACTGTTTTAAAAAATAAAGTTCATGTCAGATTCATGACATGTTTTTAATCCACGGAACACAGCTTTTTGCTCTTGCATGTGTGTAGATGCTGTTCTTACCTAAGAACAGCTCCCAGATAAGAAAATGTTGGTAAGCTGTCAGAACCTTCATGAAAAGTATTGACCTCTGAATGCACGACCCTGTTCTAAAATAAAGGACATATATGTCTACCTGACTGTAATACAGAACAGAGAGATGCAGACACTACCGATCTGGAACAGAACGTTACTCTTTATGGTTTATGGTTGGTGAGTAAACTAGCTTACTATGTTGTTGTCGATTAAGCCCAGCTTTGTCTGTATCTACTTCTCAAGTTGACACAAGGTACACTTTGCTTGCACTTTGGCTTAAAGGTGTGAACCTTTTATCAATAATTCCACTTGCATGCATGTATGTGCAGCAACACACTTGCACTTCATGTGTCAAAGAACGTTGTCACTGCTTCTAGATAACCATCTTCAGGTCACCATCTTCTCAGTTCTCTATTGGAAACTTTTCAAAAGATGTTGACCACAAGTTTAGCAAAAGATTTATGTCTAACGTCATAATTACTAGAATCTGCAAATGTTAAAGGTCATTTCCACCAAAGGTCAAGTTTTCACACCAAAATCATTCAGAGTGGTTCAGTGTGAATCGTATTGAGACAGAACTGTTGACAGTACTGGTGGGCGTCTAAGCATGTAAAGCTTTAGGGTCATTTTAACATGATGGTTTGGCCCAAAACATGTTCTTAAAAGTCGTTCATGGTGGAGAGGTACATGCAGGCAAAACTTAAGGCAAAAATAGTGTGCAAAGAAAACGTAATGTATGTAATGTATTAACAGTATTAATGCTGTATGTGAAACTGTAGATTAACTGGTCATTTTCCAGGTATGGCTAGATATTGGCTTTGAATATGTCCTGACCTTTGGGTCCCATCACCACTACTTTAATCTTAACTGGTAGGTTTTTCTATAATGCACCATTTCACACCAAACCCCTCTGAATAACTAAAGTTTACATATATTTAAGCACAAAATTAGAAAAATTAAGGCCTATCTACGGTATTCTGACTCTTGTAGTATCGCTGAGACAAATATAGATGTTTGCAGCTAGTGACTAATTACCAGACCTTGTTGAGCTAGCCTGATGTGGTTTCTTTGTGGCTACTCCATCATTGTTCCCTGTAGCTAATTAGGGATAGAGTTGTAATGTACACAGCATCATCCTCCCAGAACACTGCCTGACTTTGATACGGCTCCAAAGAGGTCTGTGTTTTAGAAAAAAAGTGTGTAAAAAAGTGGCAGTGCCATGTTACAGGGTGGTATGGATTTATCGGCCTGTCCGAGAGCTAAGGAAAGGCCAGGGGAGAGAGGTGCACGGACAAGCAGCTCCGCACCCTCACAGTCGATTGCTCACTGGAGCTGAAAATGTGTTTTCGGATCTGGGTTTGACGTGCTTTCTGTCCTGCGGGAAGAAATGGAGGGAGAGAGTGGTGGGAGGAAGTGAGAAAAGAGAGAAAGAGACCAAACATCTCAAGGGTGACACAATGTTTTGGAGAGGACACAATTTGTGTCTCCATGGGAGGATACAGGAGGACAGAGGTTGTGTAATATCAGAGCCGTGACGGATGTGGAAGCAGTGGCGGTATGCGGGTGCAAGGCTGATTCTGACCTGTTTCAGACCCTAAGCAACATGCTACCTGGAGGGAGTCATCATATTATTCTGTACGCAAAACTAAAAAAGTGGACTGTTTCATAGAAAAATGATGTGAAGGTTTATATGACACTAAAACGTTTGGACGAAAAAATTGATGGTGAAATTAAACATCCAGTAAAGTCTGAATAAAACAAAAAACAATATAATGGTGAGGGCAGTGCATCTGGGGTGGCGCAGTGGTTATTGCTGCCACCACACAGTAAAAAGGGCCTGGGTTCGATTCCCTGGCTGGCTGACAATGGTTCTTTCTGTGTGGGGTTTGCGTGAACCCCCCCAACCCCCTGTATGTGTTCCTTCCACAGTCCAAACACATGCTGTCAGGTAAATTAAAGATTGCCCTAGGTGTGAATGAGTGTGTCTTGGACAGGTAGCCTGTTCAGGGTGTTTCTTTTCTTCTGCCCAATTAGCTGAGATCCCCCAGGAGGGTAAGAGGTTTAAAGATGGATGTCGCACATTAGCTTTGATTATGGTCTTCATTCACCATGGCCTTGTCTTCACAACTTGACAACATTTATTTCTCTTCAGAGTTGCATTCAGTTTCGGCTGAGAGCTTGTATTGACAGTGGGAGGGTCATCCCTGCCACCATAAGTCTTCTCCAGCTCATCCCAAAGACTGTCAATGTGATTAAGTTCAGGACTCTGCGGTGGCCAGTTATATCATATGTATCATATGTGAAAACGATTCTTCATGTTACCTGAATCACTTTGTCACAGTTTGAACCTGAGGAATTTTCATCATAGAAAGAAAACCTTTATTGATGGGATAGTATGGTCATTCGGTACATTCAGGTGGTCAGCTGGCTACATTTTATTGCCACATAACATTACTGAGCCTCGACCTGAACTGAACTGAAGTATCCCCAGATCATAACACTGCCCCCAGAGGCTTGTACAGTGGACACTGTGCAAGATGGGCGCATCGCTTCATCTTCTTCCTCTCTTGTCCTAATGCGTCAATCGCTATAGAATAACGTCAATCTGGATTCATCAAGCCACATGACCTTTTTCCATTTCTCCAGAGAAAACAAGTGGTTTTCTCATACCCACACAGCTGATTAGTGCCAGTCTTGTGAGTTTATGACTCATTGTGCGTGTGGAAATGTTCTTATTTTCCCTATTAAACAGAGCTGTAAGTTCTACTGACAATCTTTTACTGTTCAACTGTTCAACAGCACGGTCATTGAACATTTTGCTCCAACCACAGTTTACCATTGTCCTCACAGGTTTTAAGAAAGCATAGGACAGCTCTTAACCCAAGAACCCTTCAGTTATTTCAGATGCTCCTTATTGTAATCTTAGGTTGACGCAGGTCAATATCTTGACCCTGATGATATCAATCAATTAGGCATAAAAAAACATTACCTGCTACAACATTTACCACTGTACTAATTACCCAATCAGAGGTTCTTAGGTATATCATTGCTGCCCTGTGAAAAACATATATCTCTAAATTGCAACTTCACAGCAATTTTACTTTCAATATAAGTCAATGGAACCAACATTTTTCTATGCTATTTTGAAACGATTCTATTGGCCCATTCATCATGAAAGTTTCATACAATGTAAACTGCAGTTTTTATGTTTAAATGATGTAAAGAAATAAAAATGGACAGAAATACAGATTTTTTTTTTTTTGTACAGTAATGATGCTGTGATGATCCTAAGCCTAACCCTAACCCTAGATGCTTATTTAAACTCAAAGGGCAAACTGCACTACAGAGCATGTGCGTTAGGGGTATAAATACTCTTATTTTCAGGTTCGATACATTCTAAAGCTAATTCTAAGGTCGAGATTCAATTCCAGTGATATACTGCACAGACTGGATTGGCTCAGGTAAAAGTTTTCCAGTAGAAGTTTTCCAGTGCGTGTTCTGAGACCGAGGGGCTTACTGGCAACACAGCTTTGTTTCAAATTTGATTGATTGATTCATATTGGAGTTGTTACACTTGTGCTGCCAAGCACTAGTGTGCATGTGTCAGTATGAACTCACACGGTTAAAGGTCTAGTGCTTAGGATTCAGTTCAGGCCTGTGCATGTGACGGACGGTACAGTCTTTCTGTGTGTGTGTGTGTTGTGCTGAGTGCACAGTGTCAGATTGAGAACCCTCAACCTGACAGGAAGACTCCGGGCTTCAGTGATTGCTGCGTTGAGGGATAAAGTAGAGAATCTACGAGCATGCCATTGTTTTTCCCAGAGCGCCAATCTATTCTGACAGTCAGCCCAAGCGTCAGTGTCAAAGAACACACACACGCACGCTGACGGAGTGAGTCGACAGCGAAAGGGAAAGAGACTGCAAGAGAGACTGATAGAGAGTGCTTTAGTTTGAGAAGACAAACACAGGAGGAGCAAATGCTTTATTTACTTTTTTTATACATGTAAAATATCTCCTTTAGAAACATACAGTCCCCACAGAGAGCTCTCCACTGCTTATCTGTGGAAAACCCACATCAGCTTCATGCTAACGTCTGTAGCACTGTTCAGTGATTATCCGATCACTCGGGCACATTTGCTTTTGTTCATTTTTATATGTGAGGTTAGAAACAGACAGACAGTGATTCATTTAGACGTTACCAAGAGTTTCGTTTATAAAGTGTGTCAGTTTCGTTATGACCAGCTTGTATTCTTGGTACTGTTGGCACTATCTTCCTGTGCCTGGGGTCAAAAAGTAACAACAGGAAGAAAAATAAACCTCTAAGTTCCTAGTAACACCACCGTGGTGGATGAATAAGCTTATAGTCTTTTGTGGGATATTCCATTGCCTTTCATGTTACTGTAGCTGAATGCCACTGTACCTACATTAAAGAGACTATTTTAAAGGTCACATCATGGAAAAAAACACATTTTCTGTTTTGTCTTTGAATGTGTTTACATGCACTTAATAGTCGGATCATAATTTGTGCAGTGATCTGATTATTTAGCTGGTTATGTAAATAACATGCTCTTAAATTTTCTTAGATCAGATTAAGGCCTACAGATTTGCAGTGATACAGGGTTGAGCTAGTTCGATTTCTGTATACCTATTTAGTATAAATCACATCATTAAGATTTTTGTATGGCAGCATATATAGTTTGGAAGGAAGGGGGACCTCTAAGAAACCTGGGGCTGGAGTGGCTTTGACTGCTGGGATTTGAAGCCAGGCCCCCACTTGGCAAGCGAAGAATATGTATGATTTTGGAAGAGATGGAGGAGCTGGAGAGGTGGTGGGGTGTGAATTTTATCACGAGAAAGTGAGGGCAGAGGAGTGGTTTATATAGAGTGTGTAATGATGGAGAGGAGGTCCTTCTCCCAAACTTAAGTTATTTCATAACTTCATTTAATGCCTGGTTCACAATACACAGCTTTTGAGTTGTCTTTGTACTGTGCACACTATATCACTGGTTGTGCTGTAATCGCTAGTCTTTCAGTTGTTGTGGATTTGATTGGCGACAGGGGGTCACAAATTACATGATTTTCACCCTGGGGAATCACCCAACCCATCTGGCTGCTGTCCAAAAACATGTTTTTTGTCATGAGAACACACGAGACCTAATCTCTTGTGAGAACCAAACGCATGTGAGAGCTAGCAATGTCATGTACACTACTGCTCAAAAGTTTGGGATCACAGTGAAATGTTCTTTATTTCAATGGCGTATCTTCTTCCTTAACACAACAATGGACTGACAGGTCACTAAAGAAAGTTGCTTCTTTCTGGTCATTATGAGTCGGTCAGCAAGCCATCAACTGCTGATGCTTCAGATACTAAACTAACCTAGAATGTTGTTCTCCCTTTTATACTCACGTATTAGTAGAATGTTTTTCAGCTGTGCATCACAATTGAGCAAGAGTGTCCTAACAACCAATTAGTCCAATAACATCCTTAACTTGGATTGGCGGCTGTACCAGGAGATTTAGACAGAGGACTGAGAACTGCTGATAATAAGACTATATGTAAAATAAACCTCTGTACAAAAATAGGCTTTAATACAAACATTTTTATTCTTTAAAAATCATCTGATACACTTACATTAATTCTGAAATGGACAATATTGAATTGCATGAAAATTGCACGAAATGAAATTCTAAAGTGATGCTAAACTTTTGAGTGGTAGTGTAGAACATATGCTATTTCCAAACTTCAACAAACAAGCAATACAAGTTGTTACTGTGCTGATTTGCAGTGACAAATGAAAGAAGAAAAAGGAACGAATATGGACGAGAAGATGGATGAAGGCTCTTGCATCCATTGTTTACCGTTTGTGAACTCCTCCTCGACTGCCGCGTCGCCTGCAGCCGCAGAGAGATTACGGCAGTGGTGACACGGTTCTCTCTCTACGTGATCCCATTGGCTGTAGCTAGAAGCTGCTGTTGACTTAAAGTCACCGACTGGCTTACATATTAAACATGCCGGACGTCTGTGATTAGTTGGCAACCACTCGGCGACGGCTCTATGAGCGTCTTTCAGCAGTTCACACTACACGACTGAGCGAGCGCCGAGTGATTGCCGATTTGCCTCCAAGCAGAAGTTTTTGTCGATAGTCATGTAGTGTAAACTGTGCATTAGTTGTTAACTGGATGGCTTGTCATGTAACGTTACCTCTCCATCACCTCATCGGTAGTATTTCAGTTCCAGCCAAGAAATGGCCAACAACAAAGCAAGTCTTGTCACTCACTAATGCACGTTTCAAACAAGTGCTGTCTTCATTTCAGACACATACAGTGGGTGGATTCTCTCCCTCTTGACAACCAATCAACTACACAAACCACCTGCTGTCATCCAATAAGCAGCCTGCTCACTGTATTTTCAGAAACTGAGATTGAACAATGAGCTTAATATGCTGGAATATAATTGTAGAAGAAAATCCAAGTTTGGTTCAAGAGTGGGAGATCAGACTGAGTTGTGAGAGTCTAATGCAGGAGAGTTTGCAGCCCTGAAGTTATATGGAGTGTTTCAGGCCCGACTGCTTTTTGAGTGAGGCCCAATCCAGACTCTCGTCCTAAAAAGAAGTAACAGTTTTCTACAGAACCACACATCCCCAAAACGCCAAATGTTTCATATGGTTTCTACCACTCGGTTGGCTTTCGTTCTCCATCCAGAGCTAAACACCATACATGCTCGCTCTGCCCTCCAGTGTGTGTGGTCCTGCTAGACGTCTTAAAGCAGTACAGGAGTGCATGACCACTCTTTCGCCCATGGCACGTTACCATAGCAACAGTGGTGGAGCTCATTAGCAGCCCCGGAGCGCAGCCTTGGCAACAGCTTGAGTGTGTCTCCATGGTGACGGACCGGAGCCTTGTGCTCGATTCGGGTTCAACCTTCCCGCCAAAAAAAAATCTCCTCAGATTTGAACTTCTAGCTCGCGGTTGTGGTTCATTTTCTTTTCCCCTCTCAAACGTGTTGTTTGGCTGCTACCATTGGTTCCAGTAGAGAAAAGAGAAATGATTTATGGGGCCGGACCGTTTTCATGACATCATGTTCTTCGACTGGCTCCAAATCTTTCAGCTGCAAATGTAATCAAAACACCACCGATTACAGCCCAAACCCGACCGCCGGGCTCTCGCCAAGCCTTGCACCTCAACACTTGGACTAGGCCTGGGTCACGAACAGAAACATTTACTGCTCTGTAAATCAGTGGCTGTTGCTTCTGAGCATGTTATTCCAAACATAGCACCTCCAGAACCACAGGTTGGAGATATGTGCACCTCACAAATGTGTTCCACTGTGTCTTTCCCTGAGCTAAATCCACTGTCCATCAAGGTAAATGAGGCTGTGAGGTTGGCATGCTGCCAGCTGTGAGAAATTACTGCAGCCTGCCTTCCTCCACCTAACTTTTCAGTTAGCACAGTGCAGTCATGTAGGTAACTTCTCCTGGCATTTGCCAAATACAGACTTGTGCATCAGACTGCTATTACTTATTTCCACTGCTACAGAGTCCAGTGGCAATGTGCTTTGTACCACTCCATCCAACTAAACACTTGAATTGAATGATTAAGGGGTGTGCCCAATACTTTTGTCCATAGAGTGTATACTTTGATGTCAGAAGACGCCTGTTTTCTGCTTGCTTGAAAATAAATGTGTAGTCTGTTATTAGAATGCAATGTTCATGCTAAGTTTAGGCTCAGTTATTTAGGAAGTGTTATGCATGTTTCCTTTTGCATGGTGAGTGTGGTGTAGCTAAGCTTCCTAGAGAAAACAGCAAGCCTGGCCTGCTAACTGTAGAACTGTCAGAGTATAGCTCAGTTATAGTTTAGAAGTTCGACTTGCTGCAGTTCTATGGAGAGGCCCCCTCACACTACAGTATGTATACACCTGGCTGGAATCCATTTACACAAACACATCCCAAGTGTAACCAGACAATTAGTTCAAAAAGCCCATTAACTAAGTTGTTTTACTTGTAATCACCTACTGTAACCATTCTTTGTCACCTGTTCCCACCGGTGTTTTTAGGTATAAGAAGAAAAGAAACCTCTTATCAGCAGAGGAGAAGGATCTGGATGCTCTCATTGGCCTAGAGTGCAAGAAAGCTGTGGTGAGTTTAGCACTGGCCATTAAATGTCTAAATCAATTTTAGGAGAACTAAAGCCCACTGACCAGAGGCGCTAAGGGTTTCTGAGTGGGTTTCCTCCGGGTACTCAGGTTTCCTCCCACATGTCCAAACACATGCATGATAGGTTAATTGGTCACTCTAAATTGCCTGTAGATGTGAGTGCGTGAGTGTTGGCCATGCGGTGGACTGGCAAACTGTCCATGGTGCACCCCGCCTTTGTCCATTGACGCTGGTATTGGCTAAAGTTGGTTTCTTATTCGAATTTTCCCACATCACCAAATGGTGCGGTGTCAGAGTAAATAATTGGGACAGTTAGAAGAATTCTCACTGGGCCTGTAGCGTTTTGAGTGACGTACTGTAAGCTACTGATTAAAAGCCACATAAAAGCACAAAACACTAAGACAAACTATAAATCCATGTGTGTATGTGTAGTAATGTAGGAGTTAAACCAGCTGCTCCAGTTTCTGATTGGAACTCGTACAGTGGATAAAGATCAAATGAATCTGAAGTAAGCTTATTTTTTTTTATTCCCTGTAACTGATGTGACACTTACATTCAGACTATTCTATGCTGTATTATTTAAGGCGGAACAGAAATTTGATTTGATTAAGAAGCTAACATCAACCTAGAGAGTTTATTACCTTACTGTTTTCACAATTTTCATATTTGCATTACCTGAACAGCACCATTGCTGACCTAGTTGGTTATGCTTGAATTTGATTATATCTCTCTGTCCCAACAGAATCTGCAGTCTGCCGAGGTAACTAACATCTGTGTGTATGTGTGCACAGCAGGAGAAATACAGTTAGAGTTTAAGGTGGACTCTTCCACATCATATAACTCCTAGTCTGGAAACAAGCCCCACTGTATCCCTGGTGCAGCGGCTCCTTTTGCCATCTTTCCAGTAATATTCATTTATATAAAGCAATGCAACTATAACAGAACATTTGAATGAGAAGTTAACTGTATCCTGGTCTGTAACACCCAGCATACACAGCTATTAAATAAGACCGGGAAGATGTTGGCGCTGATTTTAAAAACTGTTTGTGTGGGTAAACTTTACCAGCATCTAGCTAGCTAGCCTCTTCGATTTACACACATTTTTCAGTTTTTTCAGGTTTGTACATATATTAGCTATATTAGGGGCAGCACGGTGGTGTAGTGGTTAGTGCTGTCGCCTCACAGCAAGATGATCTGGATTTAATTCCCGGTCCTGCTGTTCTGTTTGGAGTTTGTATGTTCTCCCTGTGCTTGCATGGGTTTCCTCCAGGTACTCCGGTTTCCTCCCACAGTTCAAACACACGCGTGCCAGGCTGATTGGTCACTCTAAATTGCCCGTGTGTGTTGTCCCAAGCCAGGGTGCACGACGAGAGTTGGGTCAGGAAGGGCAGCTGATGTAAAACACTTAGAAGGAAATAATCCGAAAGAAAAAGAGTACATAAGCTATATTAGTTATATTCTTGCACTTTGAGCAAGAGTGTTTTGATAATAGCAAGAGAAACCAGAATAGCATTATTGGGAGATATGCAAAATAACTCATTTACTCAGCAGCACTCATTTCAGGTTTTCTGGAAATGAATACATTTAAAAGAGGCTACCTACCGATACTGAGACCACATAGAGAGACCATTATGACCAAGTTGTAGCTTTTCAAAACTTACGTGTGCTACCTTCTCCCAGATAAGTAGGAGCACTGGCGGTTCTAGGGGTGGGGCCACAGGGACATAGGCCCCAGCTGAAATCTGACTGGCCCCCTTAAGTGACCCTGTCCTGTCACTCATCTGTACTTTGCCTGAGAGCGATGATCAGATTATAGGTGGATGCAATTCCAGGCCCGAACACTAGGCGCTAATGAGCCAAATAGGAATGTCCAGCGTGAAAATAGCTGACAGAAGAAGATTTGTATGACCCCATGGAGAAAGTTTTTCTACCAGTAGCCGATGGCAGTCTACGTTCTGGGGAGTTGGTTTAGTCATAAATCCCTTTTTACTCATATCAGTCACGTAGCCTAAGCCTGACAAACATCAAATTAGGAAGCAGAGCTAACATTAGTTAATAGTAATGTTAACTGAGGCTTGTGTTTAGACATGAACGTCAACATTTGGCTAATAAATGTAATGCTAATTCACGTACTACTCTGCATTTGTATGTTAACATTAACTATAATGCTTGTTAGTGATAGAGAATAGGAAAAGTAAGGCTCAGTCTCAGGCGTCCCTGTGTGACTGGTGAAATGTACACCTAACCAAACCCGGGGATTGTGTGAAAGGATGTTGGACAAATACTTGGCCCCTTGATGGCCCCTTGCTCAGAAAAATCCTAGAACCGCCACTGAGTAGGAGAAAGCAATCTGATCAGCTAGATACATGAAAAAGAAGCAGGGCAGCCGGACAGTAGCCAGCATTTCCGGGGTAGCCAGCATTACCTCAACCACCTGCAAGAAGGTGGATGGTTTCAGGATAACTCTGGCTTCATGTATCTTCCAAATTGCATTTACTTTTTTATCTGCCAGCAATTTTTTTGACAGACATGATTCAACTTATAAATCTATGACACAGAAAACATAAAATTTATATAGTGTACTTTAATCCGGCAAATAAACATTTTATTTTAAAGAGTGTTCTTTGTAGTGGACGTGTTAACTTCTTTTCTTTTAGAACATTGACAAAACCTGTCTAAACTTTTGCATATGACTGATTAATATCCTGCATATTGTTCCTCTGTGCCTTCGCCGAAGCTAAATCCTCAGCCTATTGCTCTGTGTTTTAAATGAGACTGGCACGCAGCCAGCTATGAAAGATTACTGCAGCCTGTTTGGTGTATACAGGCCTCTAATGGACAAACAAGATCCGGGGTAAAACATTAATACGGTGGAAAATGAAAGAGCAGCCATATAGCTCCCATATTTCTCCGCAGTAAAAGGGGAATTTTACACGACTTTATCCCATTAACACAAACTAAATATTCTATTTGTTTTTAGCTTGCCGTCAGTGCTGCTTATGCTAATTGGCGGGGAACCGCAGGCTTGTTGGAGAGACATTAACATGCAGCAGGCTTATAATTAGAGAATTAAAAAGAAAGTCCATTTTTAATCTTCTTTGGCAAAGAAGACTAATGGTCTTTCCCTCACACGCACAGTCAAAGCATTAATCTCTGTTGATTTGGCTAATTGCTTTCTGTCTCTCGCATTTAAAGAGCATGGAAAGATGATTATAGCGCTCCCTAACAGCAAACTCCGCGTGTACATCTATATCCGGATCATCAGAGCAGTGGGGTTTTGTACTCTGAGGAGGTTTTAATTCAGGAGGCCGGGGGTATAGTGTTGCGGATCAATGACGCATCTATTGGGCCTTAGGAGAACATATTGGCTTTGAGGAGAGGAGGTGGTAAGCAGAGCCAGATGTGAGCAGTAATTGAGTCGGCCTTGTGATTCCTCAGGAAGTGTGTGTGTGTGTGAGAGAGAGAGAGAGAGAGAGAAAGAGAGAGAGAGAGGAAAGATTGAGCGAGATAATCAGTGTGTGAGCACTTTTCGGAAATGTGTGAGTGGGTGTGTGTGAAGGGCTGTGAGGTCTGGTCGATGCCACTTAAGTTCTTTTCGATCTGATACCACATAACACTGAGGCTGGTATACCGATATGTTAGGAGGGGATCTTTTTCATTGGATCTACAGTGAAAACAGTACACGTGGACATCAAACATTAAAACTGCTCAGCAACTTAATATTCCACCAACATTTGAGACTGATCTGTGTAATGCAATATATGTATTATACACATCCTTTCAGACCCATATCTTTGAGGTTCTTACTCACACTGGACACAAACACCTGTGGACTGTGTTCTGATCTGAAGCTTTAAGTACCGTTTTCTGGTAGGGCCAGTTTTGGTGGTCTACCAGGTCTTACACGGTTATTACAAGGTGAGTCCCATTTTACTTCCATATGGAATATGGATTATAATATCTACTGTCTTCAGAAATATCTTCTGAAAGATAAACAACTTGTACATACAGATAACTTTGACCAAATTTTTGAGCAAATTCATTATACATGTTAAAGTATTAACTAGAGATCGATCGGCTATGTATCGGTATCGACCGATTTTTAATTAAAATATGTGATTGGCCGATATGTCTCCGGTTTAGCTGATCCCAAGAGGTGATCGATGGCGTTAAACAAATGAGCCTAATTTTGGTATTTCCAGCTAGCATTTCATTCATGGAGAGGAGCCGTCTGTAAAACCCCCTCTGGCCAGATCCCTGCAATTCCTATCTGAACCACTAGGTGGAAATACATACCGCTTAATTTTACACAGACTGAAAGCGGCAGCCTCGCGAGAGCTTACGCCGTTCACCGCATGTGCTGATAGAAAACATTGTCCGTCTGGTAGTTTGTTACCGTATGTGACGCAGACTCATCCAGGACGTTTTGTAAAATGTGTAAAATCAACGTGTCTCATGGGCGAACCAAGACTTTTAACACTACTAATCTGATACGACACTTCAGAGTACACCATGCGGCTGAATACAGTGAGTATCAGCAAACAGCAGAGCTAGCACGCGCAGCTAGTACAAAACAAACAACAAAAAAGCTGATCGGTCCATCTCTAATAATAACAAACAAGTATAATACTAATACGGATATTAATTTTACACCCGCTTACTTCAAGCATGTTTAGTAGTAGGATGGTATCTGGATGAGGCCAAGCCACATACTTTATCCCATTAACACAAACTAGATATTCTATTTGTTTTTAGCTTGTCGTCAGTGCTACTTATGATAATTGGCGGGGAACCGCAAGCATGTTGGAGAGACATTATGTACAACTTGTACATATTGTTGTTTTTGAGCAGAAATTAAATTAAAAAAAGAACCAATTTCAGAACAACGTCATTATACATGTTAAAGTATTAACAAACAAATATGAAACTGATTTGGATATATAATTTTACACCCAGTCACTTCGAGCATGTTTAGTAGGAGGTCTGTATCTGGATAAACCGTTTTACAGTTTTAAAAAAACAGTTTTAAAACAGATACGAATCCACTTCAGGAGGTGGTCTGAAACACATTTGAGCCACATGTTATAGCAGTGTAAACAAAACCCCTCCTAGTACAACAAATCCCATCCCCTAGTACAAAAATCCCCTCCCAGTATAACCCAAACTCCACCCACATTCCAAACTTGTGCTGTAAGTCACTGGGCATGTGATCCTTGTCTGTGAGGAAGACAGTCACAGGGGGGCCGCATGGCTTTGAGCTGGATGACAAGAAAATACTTAATAGTAACATGGACGGAGACAGATAAACAACTGGTGATTGTTTACAAGTGGATTTGCATGCAGCAATCAGCTTTCAGTCAGACTAACCAGAGGCGCATTTGTGTAAATGCATGAGGCTTAAATCTTATCAGGATATAATCCAGATACTAGACACATGAAGTGACCAGGTGTAAACACCCCCCTCCCTGTTCACGCATGTTGAACAGGCGTATGGATGCTAGACTCTTCATCACACCCCAAACCACAACAACAAATCTGGTTGAAACTATTTTTTTTTTATCTACAAACTGTTCATTTACTTCAATGTTATTAGTCATAGAGGACCATTTTTATTGGTCCATTCATTATGACATCTGCTGGAGTTCAAAGTATCAAAAGTAACAATCCCCACATCAGAATTATTCGACCGGCTGATAGATTGACAGAGCATGTGATGTTTCAGAGAGAGATTTGTGAGTGTGTGTGTGTGTGTGTGTGTGGGGCAGCCTCAGGCTCGTCTGATCCCGTGTCTCAACCCCTGCTTGATAACTCCATGTTCAGAGCGTGCTCTGTTTTCCCATCGCTGTCAGATCCTTCATTCCTCCTCCCACTCCCTCCATCCCTCCGTCCCTCCCTCGCTTCCCTCACTCCATCTCACCCCTCCATTCGAGTGTGTTCTGACAGGAGATGCAGCTCAAAAGCAATCCATCGCTCGGTGAAGGAGATATTTTTAGAGAGCTCATGTCAGTCACCAGGCGTGGAAGTACTTGTGTGAAGTCAATTTCGCCTGGAGGGGGATTTCTCGATCTCGCCGTGGCGGCGCGAGCATGGAAGAGAGAGAGGGAGAGAGCAGGAGAAGGAGGCGAGCGCATGAAAGAGAGCATGAAACGGAGTGAAAGACAGCTTTTTCCCCCGTTTTCTTTCTCTCGCTTTTCTGGGAAGGTCATGAAATTAGCAGCCGGCGGGGCTGACTCACAGAGGCCCTGCAGGGACAGATAGCCTTTGTGTGGGCCATGCTGGCCTGCGCTGGCTGGCTGGTACACACTGGGCCGGATTGTCAGGGCATGTCAGCCTGCCCCAGTCTCCTCTCTGCTCACACACACACATTAACACTGCCTCAGCACAGACTGTCCTGAGAAACAGGCCGGGCCACACACAGAAGGCAAATTACTATCACACACAAACATGTAGCTACACAAGTTATATAGAGGTGCCAGTTGTTGTTATCACTGTCAATAGAAACATAGTTCCATGTTCACCAGGAGTGGAAAGCAAAAATCTATCTATCTATCTATCTATCTATCTATCTATCTATCTATCTATCTATCTATCTATCTATCTATCTATCTATCTATCTCTCTATCTATCTATCTATCTATCTATCTATCTATTACTGTGCATAAATCGTAGGCACCTAAGTTTAAGAATGCCATATATCATTAAACAGATGTTAATAAACACAAATGCAATACAAAGGAGTAGATAATATCTTGTAATCCAGTTTAAAGAACAAGGTTTATATATATCTTGGCGCTGTCCAAAGAACAACAAGTATCTGGCAATTGGCAACTGTAAAGGAGAGGAAAGAGGAAAGGTCTTTTCTTTCCATGTAAGTCAATGGAACCAGAAATGATCCAGTTATTTTGAAGCATTGCTATTGGTCCTTTCATCATAATATTGACACACAATGTAAACTGCAGCTGCTACATTCCAATAAAAAATCAACAAATGACAAAAATCCTGAGACATGTTTTTCTTTGGACAACAAAGATTTTTTATTAATGTTTTACAATTTTTTATTATGATTTGTTTTTAATGTGGTATGTTTATAGGAACCAAGGGTCGTTATGTTTCTATCATGAATACCTCCATCCATCCATTTTCTGCCACTTAATCCCACTAGTTGAGGTCACTGGAGCCAATGCCAGGGTCATTGGGGCGAAGGCAGGGTACACCACGGACAGTTCGCCAGTCCATCGCATGGCCAACACTGACTCCCGAACTCACACCTATGGACAATTTAGAGTGACCAATCAACTTTTCATACATGTGTTTGGACATGTGGGAGGAAACCGGAGTACCTGGTGGAAACCCACTCAAGCATGGGGAGAACATGCAGACTCCACACAGAACGGCTCGGACCGGGAATCCAACCCAGATCTTCATGCTGTGAGGTGACAGTGTTAACCACTGCACCACCGTACTGCCCCTATCATGAATACAGACACCCAAAATGCAATGTTAATAATGGTAACAGTAATGGATCAAGTAAAATAATGGATAAAAAGATAGTTTCGGTTTTAGTTTGAACCCAAAAGCTCATATTAAATCTTCTAGCTTATGGCTTTTATCCTTAAGCAATGTCTCAGACATCAGACAACACATTGGTAATTATTAGGGGCGTTAAACTCTTCTTACAGTGTGTCTGCTTTCTATCTCTACTAATGTGAACAATTCAGAGCAAGCAAGTTTCTGTAAAATAGAGCAGTTCACATCAAAGCACTATGCATGATGGATTATAATGGTGTCTAAGAACGTTCTGACCTCTGCTGTGTTCTGGCTGGATGAAATCAATGAGGAAAAAAAAGTTCAGGTGGCCAAGAAATAAAGTGAAAGAATATTTCTTGAATCATTTGCTGCTCTTTATTCTGGTCCACAGCACAGAGGATTAGCAATGAAGAACCTGCACAGCTCAGTGTCTTAGCTTATATATCCTGTTCTTGGACCTGTTCAAGGTGGTGTTCGTGCACGTGTATGTGCGCGCAGAGGAAACGCTCATTTATTTCAGTCGTTTAACACTGAATTAATACTCATTGCTGGCAGCTGGGCCTTCTGTAATCATCACCTGCAGCTAGTGCCTCTAAAGGAGTTAGTGAAGGACTACTCCAAGCTCTCTGCTTCTCCACAGCACACATTAGTGTCAGTGCCAGGGGTGGCAGGATCACACTTACAGCTACAATCAGCGGGAAGAGAGATTCCACAGAGCTGCTGTAGACGTGAGGAGAAATATCTTTCACATTTCTCAAAGCGAAAAAGATGAAACGCAGCAGATGTTAAGATAAAAACGCTTTAAAATGTCCATAGAAGAGAGAGCTCATATTGATACTCGTACCAAATACCAATTCACCCTTAAGGTGAAGATTCAGTGAAAACCTAATTTATTCTACTTTACACAAATATAGTTAATCAGCTGAGATAAGTTTGATGTCTGAAGTTTGATTTGTTAATTTTGCACCAGAGATACTTGTAAAAGAAGATTGTACCTCACAATGAATGCATAAATCATCATACACTCAGCTCAAATCGCATCAAGTTGTTGAAGCTGCACTAAGGTTTTATTGCCTTCATGCATTAGCATCACACGCATAGACTCTCCTCAAGCTCTCCTCAAGGTTTAGGTCTCAAATGCATTATACTAATGAAGTGATAATGACAACAGTAGGTAATTCACGCACATCCTCAGTAGACACAACCTTCAACCAAACTTCTCTTTGAATGCTTTTTCAACACGCTCGCGACCAACACATTCATCCTCTCGGGAGAGGGGTCCAAAGCACAACAGGCTCTAAAACTGTAATAACACATTTCCACCAGAGAGGTCTCCAAAAACAATCAAAGCCAAAACACTTCCCTTGTCCTGTTCTGGCTGCTGCACTTGCACTCCACATCGAGAGGTGGGCTTTCCACTTAGTGTCAACCCTTTTCCCGCTTGCAGTGTAATCAGCAAGCCAGTTCATTCTTTTTCTTAAAGGATGGGAATTTCTCTGTAAGCAGATGCCATGTTAATCATTACAAGCATTCCCATTCCTTTCCCATTGATTTCAACAAGTGATGGGTCTCCTCATTTATAATGTCTCTGTCTCAACACAGTGATGAGTGATGCACATCAAACAGGGTCATTTGAGCATGGTTACCTCTTCCTCTTGGGTTGCCAGGTGTAAGCGACACATATCACACACAGACACTGAGAAACACCCATTTATTTTCTATCACTATTAAATGGGGATATCAATTGGGAACAAAGAGGGATAAAGCGTTAAACTTACATTCTCAAGAGTGTTGGAAGGAACGACTAGCCACATTAGCCTAAGCGCACAACAGTGTTAATTTTGAGAGCAAATTTTGATTTAGTTGTAGTTGTAGTATTTTGACTAAAATGTTATTTAGTTTTAGTCATAATTTAGTCATTTGAATTGTTTTTAGTTTTAGTCTAGTTTTAGTCGACTAATTATCATAAGAATCTACAGTCGATTCAGTCGACTAAAATATAAAGAGTATAAAATGTAAATGCTTTTTCTTCAGTTCCCTTTAATTATTTTATTCATTATATATACCTACAGGAAATGAAACATTTATTAACCAGTTATGGAATATTATTCATGTTTGAAAGACCAAAACACACACAAACAGATTTAACAAACAACATCTGAGCTCTTCCGTGACTGCAAAGTAAATAAGAGAAAACTGTTATTTTATCCTTGTATCATCTTTTTATTTATCTATTTATTTATTTATAGTTGTGCAATTCAAATAAATTTTAGAATTACAGTAAATCAGTAAATAAAAAACTGCCACATCTCTAGATCACAGTTTTCACTACAGACACACACTGCACATTACGTGCACTAATAAACTGTAAATAAAACTAGCTAATCTGTTTTGTGCACTTTCTAGTGTGTACGGAGAGATTTGGGACATGATCATCAAACGCAGATGGTTGGAGTTCGCTAGCTAGTCTCCCGACTCTGCCTCTGCACATATAGCGTTTCACCTGCTTCCCACATACCTGATCAACTAATCTGATCATTAACACCACCTTACTGAGTTAATACATCGTTTACAGCAGGACACGCTCTAAACTGTTCAGGGCAGTGTGCTTTCAGGACTAGTATTAAGAAAGGCTAACCTAGCGTTAGCTGTGGTAAAGCTAGCTAACGGTGGTGCTGGAGGGCTGAAGTCCAGTGCGGTGTGGTGATTCGTTAGTTTGTCAACTAAATTAACACTTGCACACAATATATATCGTTGCTGTCCAATGAAAAACAAGTGTCTCCAAACTTGCAACTTTACACGAGAGACCAAAAACATACTTTACTTTTAATGTAAGTCAGTGTACCCAGAATTACTTTCAAGCTATTTTGGAGCATTTCTATTGGTCCATTCATCATGAAATTTTCACACAATGTAAACAACCATTGGCATCTTCAAATGATGTAGAAAACCCGAAAAAATATATATATAAACTGAGACGCCAAACATTTGGCATTAGAAAAAAAAGTGTGAATAAGATTTTTCTCTGAATTATCCCTTCACAACTGCGGTGTATATTACCGAACTGCCACGGATACACAACAAATGGCTTTTTTATTGAGACTGCATTTCTGCTTCTCGCACTTAAACTCCTGCCGTGTGTGGAAATTCTCCCTTTTTGCTGTGACCACACATCATTCCAATCCCATCAGTAGTAGATTGACTCTCCACTCCACGCGGATATCTCTGTGCAAATTAGAGCTCAGTGCAGATTGCTTCAGCTTGACTGAGGCCTCGAGGAAGTGAGTGCTCGCAGGCGTACACGCACGTATGTATGTATGTGTGTGTGTGTGTGTGTGTGTGTGTGTCTGCTGATGTTCCCCAGCTTTCTCTCCTACTTGAAACACTCCTCGCACATCTGAAGTGTATATACGTATGTGTGTGAGATAGCGAGACGGAGAGGCTCTTGGCTGTGACCCCGTGTTGTTGATCACGTTTTGTCTGAAACTCATCTGCTCTGGCCGGGCTCTGAAGAGGCCTGTGAGTGGCTCTGTCATTCATGGGAAGCCACTCGAACCCGCGTGCCCTCAGCCTCCCCAAATCCCAATTAATGAGCAAAAAGCCTGAGAGGAGGTGCTTGACTCCAACAGACGCGCTTTAATTGTTCTCCTCCATCCCCCTGGAAACTGCTTCTTTCGCATTCACTCGCTGATGGAGCTGCGTCTGTCTCTTTTCTCTGCGTGGCTCGCTCGATGAAATACTCCATCAGCGGGGTACTTGCTAAAGAAATGAATTGTTCTCACAGGCGTTTTTTGGAGTCAGAATATACTGTGGGCCTTTCTTAAGATCCTCATTCTTTGTGCACTGTGCATAGAGTCAGCAACCTTGTATTTGCAAAGTTTTTTAGACTAAAAAACTATTTATATAAAAGCTAATTTTATTTAAGAGCCCATGTCCTATAGCCTGCACATTATTTTGTCCTCCCTGAGGTCTACTTATGTTTGTGTGGGTTTGTTGTTCCCCCTAACCCATAACTTATAAAGTGAACTGTTTCTACACTCCACTTTATCAGCTCCACTTACTGTATGCATACATTTTGCAGTTCTACAATTAGATACTGTGGTTTATCTGTTTATCTGCATACTTTTTCAGCACTGCAGTGGCTCTGATGGTGTGTTAGTGTGTGTTGTGCTGGTACAAGTGTATCAGACACAGCAGGGCTGCTGGACTGAGAGAGGTCCAACAATATCCAGCCAGCTGCATCCTGTGCACAGCATCCTTTACAACAGACCAGAGGATGAACAACACAAGTGGTGCAGCAGCAGATGAGCTATCATCTCTGACTTCACATCTACAAGGTGGACCAGGAAGGTAAGAGTGTCTAATAGAGTGGACAATTAGTGGAGACAGTGTTCAAAAACTTCAGCAGCACTGCTGTGTCCGATCCACCGTAGTACTGAAAATGATCCACCACCCAGATACCACCAACACCACCCACCTTCTCTATGGTTGTCCCGTGAGGGTCTTAACCATTGAGGAACAGGGTAAGAGGGGGCTAAAAATAAAAAAACAACAACTGTTTTTTGCAGTTTAATTTACACATATGTCCTGTCTAGGTCAATGTTAAGTTTAATAACATTTACATACTACATCTAGCTTTGTATTTCAAACCAGAGAGCCCATTGACGTGGCCTCTTTAATATAATAATAGACTTTTAATAGATTCTTATTGGTCCTTTTGTTATGTTCCCACAATATAATATGGGGAAGCTGACATTATCAAATGATGTAAAAGTTCTGGCTTGGCAGTGAAGAGAAAGACATTTACATGCTTTGTCCTTCCTACATCTCCAATAACAGTCACTGAAAGCCTGTCACCATGTCATCCAGCATTACATCAGCGCTGGATGGCGTACAAAGTCTTTTCGACACTCGGGCTGCTGAGTTTTTAACATATTGACATTCGCTGGCGCAGGATGCATGTATCATGTTGATATTCGGTTCGATATGTTAGATCAATGAGGACTCAATGAGGCCATTGATTTGACACCCCTTTCCTGTTTGTGTTAACCTGGGTTAACAGCGATTATCAGAGAATTTGTGTATGCGATGCACAAATCGGATTTCATGGCCATGACACAGTCCTCCGCAGGCTTTTCTGATAACTGTGTCTGGGTTCTGAGAACTCGGTCTGGTGCGGAATGACCTGCTCTGAAATCTGATTTTTCACCCCTTTTCTGTTCAAATGCACAAAGATGTCATTAATGAGTACCGTGTGTGCTGCTTGGGCTTTAAAACACTGATGATGTCTACTAATGCAGCAAGAGCCTCTGTCCTCAGTCCTCCATTGAACTGGTTAAACCATGTTCCCGTAAAAAGGGGTTCTTTAGTAAATACAGTTGTTGTATTACATTTGAAAGGGTCATTTTGGCCAAACTGAAACAAAGTTGTATACCTGTGGTATACATGCTTACTCACCAACCCACTGTGGTGGGGCAGTATTCTCTTGAGTGAGATTTTTGGGTTTAAAAACCAGAATGAAACCCTTCTGATTTATCTTGAAGATGGAAGGAACTTTTAATTGAATACAGAGGGAAACGTGATAGCTAAAAGTGGTGCTAGGTAGCTGAATTATTTATTTCAGCTGCATAACCATGATAAATCATCATTACAGAGGGGACAATGGATTACTCAATTAATAGAAATTACTTGTCAAACTAAAATCTAAAGTTAGCAGGGTAGCAGGGTATGGTATCTAAATACCATACATCAGTTTAAATTGTTTTGTCTGTCTGAAACGGTAAACATGTGTCTCTGGCAAGAAATTGTATTGAATAAAGTTAGAATCATTGTTTTACTTTGATTTTGTTTGACAAGTGAGCCAAGATATACCTTTGTCTTGCACTGACAGATTGTCTAGTTATAGTCCAATACCAGTCTCCAGTTATTGTAGCCAAGATCTGTCTGTTACTGCAAGAAGAAGAAAATCAATTGGCACACAAAATAACCGAACACAAGCCTGCTATTAGATGCCTCTCAGGAAACATATGTATACAATGAGCTGTTCACTAGGCTCAACACAGCTAGAACAACAAAACTTTGATTAATATCAGATCACATAATGCACGCTGTCAGTGTGAATTTCTATTTTTAGAAAAATAAAGACTTTTTGATCTAAATGTGTTGAAATGCAAGTTTAAATAGTGAATGGGATGCCTATGAAAACATTTTACATTTAAATAAAACAATAAGCATGCATAGTTTTTATGACAACTACAAGATCATGTATGTTATCTCCTTTAATCCTCATGTGGCTCCTCATGAAGCAGCTGGTGAGAATGTTAAACGTATGTGAAACTGCATCAGAGCAAATTAGGCTTGTTTCTAAAAGAAACTGTAAATGTTCTTTAAACCACAACAAGACGCTTTATAAACAAGTGTTTATTCACTAATTACTATTAAAATTTTTCACTAGTAACTATTAAATCAGTGAAAATAAATAAAGCCTTCATAGGTGTGTCCAAACTTTTGACTAATAGTGTACATGGAAGTGCAGATAGCCAATCAGAATTCAATCAGCGTGATGCGCTAAAGATATCAGAGTGTGTACATGTGGGTGGAGCATCTGTGGCTGAGAATAGGTTTACATTGATGCTAGCCTGGTTGTATATGTTAGTCTATAGATCACGGGATAGGCTAGCCATCAGGATTGGTTGACATTGCAGGGATTCCCTGCAGTTGTTGTGCAATCCACACTGGTTATTGACGATTGATTAGTAAAAAATATTAAAGTAATATAAAAGTGTGTGTAAAACATTGTGGCTGAGTGTGCAGAGGAACGTTTTGTAATAATTAATGTGTTGTTAATTGTATTATTATTATTATTATTATTATTATTATTATTATTATTATTATTATTATTATTATTATCTGCTGTATTTGGTTCTTTAATTAACCTTTTTTTTAAAAGCACAAAAACCATATAATTGTTTTTGGTGCAATAAAAAACCTTTCAGTCTAAGAGTGCACTGTGTGTTGTAATGTGACCATGTATGAGAAAGAATGACAGAGAGAGAGAAAGAAAAAGAGAGAGAGAGAGAGAAAGAGTGACAGAGAGAGAGAGAAAGAAAAAGAGAGAGAGAGAGAGAGAGAGAGAGAGAGAAAGAGTGACAGAGAGAGAGAAATTTCACGCCCTTTAGATTCTGGATTGGCGGTGGCACACATTCCAGCCCTGCCGCCCAGGCCTCTGTCGCTGTGCCATTAGAGCCGATGCATGCTGGGAAAGTGCCACCCCACTCACAGGGAGCATTAATGGGGGCTTTAAAAATGAAGGTTAAAAGCGGCCCATCTCGCTCGGATCAATTCTTCATTGTGCAAGAGGAGCATCTGTGCCGTGACTTTTTCTCCTTGTTAACATAATGCAAGCTTTAAAAAGCAACGGAAAGGATTTTTCAGCATAAATAATGCAAATGGAAGAAGCTTGCTAATAGCAACAGGTTATGGGCAAGTCATCGCTTTTTAGAGCTGTCTGCAGACTGATCCCATACACAGTCCTAAAAGCTTTTTCCAGACAGAGAGAGAGAGAGAGAAGACTAGAGAAAAGAAGAGTCTCAGTGTCCTCTGTGCAAAAAGACAGTACTGTGCTGTAGAAGTCAGCAGAGAAGCTGGACCTGCACTGTTTGGAACTACATCAGAGAGAGATCAGCTTGTTAGTGAGTTACTTTAAATGAACAACTGTTTCAGTATCTTTGGACTAACTTGACAGTAAAGGATGATGTAGTGGCAGTTTTGTTACATTACAAAGACATCCTGAGGGGTCCTTCTCACAGTGAATGGGCATCATTAGTGGTCACTCGGGATCACCCCCTTGTGGTTAGATTGCAGGAGGTGTTTTTCACTGGATTGATTTCGTCCCGAGTGATGAGCTTTCTGATGACATCAGTTTTTGCCATTGACTACTGTTCAAGTTACACAGGTTAAGACATGCTATGCACTTAATTGCGGTGCATATGGTGATTCGTCACTAGAAATTTTGTATGTTCTTCAAACATGAACGAATACACATCATCACTATCCAAAGAAAAACATGCGTCTCCCAAATAGTAACCAAAATCTGAGAAGGCCAAAATCCTTCTCAGATTTCTCTGTAATTTAATGTAAAGAAGTTTTATTCCAAACCATTTCGGAGCATTTCTATTGGTCCATTTATCATAAAAGTTTGACACAATGAGAGAACAGCAGCTGGGTTCTAATTATTTGGAAAAATAAAAATGGCAGAAAAAACCTTAGGACAGGAATAATATATTAATGTTAAATCTAAAACAAGAAACTTTGTTTCTCTTCATTCATCTAGTTTCCTTTAAGATATTAAATATAAAGATAATCCAGTTACTTAAGGAAGGAGAAGAAAAACAGACGTGCAAAAACTGCAGCTCAAAAAGATATAGGAAGGAAACAGGCCTCTTAACAGTCATGTGAAAGCTGGTAGACCACAAACTGAGAGTCACCATCAGATGAACAGTACTTAAAGCTTTCCTCTGTTATCTTTGATCTCAGAACAGTGGACTGACCACCCCAGAGTCCAGCCCTCAGCATCACTGGAGCTGTTTGTGATGACATTAACTGTATGAAGCAGAAGATGTAGGTTCTAAGGCTGAACTTTGGAGGTAAATGAAGGATGAATGTCATTGCAACACTATCTTTAAATTGAGACTTACAGACATGAGATTTTGTATGTTTGTGTATGTCAGGTTTATGCCTTTTGTTCTTGTGTGGACAATGTGCGTCCCCACAATGTATATGATTACATTTTAAGGTCAGAGTAAGGTTAAGCTTGGCTTTATGGTTAGGCAAGTAGTAGTTCTGGTTGAGGTTTGGCTCCAGGAAATGAATTCAATTCACCAAAATGTGTGTGTGTGTGTGTGGTACTGACTCAGATAGGCGCTGATGTGTTTCTTCCTCCACACTTGTACAGTGTCAGCCACATGCACTACAGTACCATTAAAGAGTGCTTAAGCTCAGCTGATAAGGCTTATTAAAAATGATGGGCTTCGTGACGTGATTGGCTGTGGAGTGATGGAGGCCATCCAAGCCTTTCAGAGAGATGTGTAGCCACACTAGCACGGCCACTTTACTGATAAGGCGGTCAGTGGAACAGTCAACAAGGCCAAGGCCACAAGTCTTCAGATAAATAAAAAGAATTAGCTCGGCTGGAATTCTAGGATTGCTATCTGAGCTTAAAGTGAGGCCCGTTGTGTTGCCATAGCTCTTTATAAGGCTCTCACAATTCTTCGATTCAACTTGATTAATCACATATGGTTTTAAAATAGTGCTGTTTGTGCTACTGCTGTAGTGCAGCACTGCATCCTTCATCCTTTTGAGGGAATTCCTGATCTTTTTTGCTTTTTCTTTCATCCGTGTTTTCTCACTACAATACCCAGCATGCATTATGCAAATACATCAAATGACCACTGGGAATCCTCATCACAGTAATAAAGAAATGTAAAGGTTAATGAATACTGGCAGTGTCTGGCTTCTTTCTCCAGTAGTCAGCAGCAGGGGTAAAAAAACAGCCCATCCTCATGTATCCACCACAAAATGCAAGTCGCTCCTCCCACCTTCAAGACCATCAGAGGTGGGGGCAGTCTTTAAACTGGAAAATCTCTGTCTCGAAACTCTCGAGGCCCCACTGTAGTAAGCAATTAGGTAAACATACATCAGATGTAGTAATGAATACAATTTTGGAGTTCCCCAAGTCAACTTTTAATTAATGGATAAATGAATTGATTAACCATCAAAACAAAGAACAAACCACTGCTAATGTAATCGATGTTAACAGCTCTAACTATTTATCCAACGCTCATCATTGCATTCAAGACACCACATGAAGACACTCTAGATTCTAATGAAGGCGAGCTTGTGTGCGCGTGTTGTTATTGTGAGGGCGGTCAGCAACCTCTGAGTGAGGGAGATGGACCTTGGGCAGTTCTCCAGCCTTTTGATAAGAGGACTAGAGGCTGATAACAGGATTGCAGCAGCACTCAATGAAGTCAACAACAAGGCGGGAAAGGGGAGGGGGGGTCCTCCCAAGCCGAGGAGGATAATCCTAGCAGCTCCCATTTAGAGCCACATTAACATGCTAATGTAGCGAGAGCTGTTTGTCAGCATGGGGATGGGGTGGGGGGGGGGTGGGGGGGGGGGTGTGAAGTGAATAAGCCACATACAAACGCCTTTTCCTCAGATTCTCTGGACTCTGGTGGGGGGAGGGGGGGGGGGTGGAGCTACCTTATCACTTTTTAACGATTGAGTTATTAATTTTGTTCGTGAGGCAGTCATAAATCTTGTTCTTAGCCGTGTCCTTTCTTCCGTACGGCTCGCGTACCCGCGCGTGTGTAGGTATCCTCATTCCAGCGCACTTCATCATTTTTAATAAGCCTTATCAGCCGAGCCCAGACAGAGGCCTAGATCCTCCTCTTTTCCGATACTGCTTCCTCTGAGGCTGGCGGTTGCCTCGCTCGGACTGGAAGGGCCTAGTTAACAAGTGTTTTGTCAGGCCGACGCTGCACAATGGCTTCTTGTCTTGGGTCGTCTAGTTTAGCAGCCTTTTGTATTACTTCTATTTTTGCTTCCCTAAAAGCACGGCGCTAGCGCGTCTTCGGAGTAAAACTGGAAGAGGACAATGCTGTCATAAAGAATGCCACGCTTCTAGGCCATCGAATTCTCAGCTACATTGAAACTTGCTCGAGCTTTGTTCTCCATTTAAGCATGTTTTTTTTTTTTTCCTCCTGCAGATGTGCTCTCACGGTGCGCGTCTGAGAAGAATGACACGCTGACCTTTGCCACTGTCGCTTCCTGATGATTCTTAGAATGTTCTGTTATTTCACTCCAAGACAATAACTACTTCCATTTTCCTCGGCTCAGAAGCCCGAGCGCTCCCCACAGCGCCTCTCTGCTTCTTGCCCGCTGGCCTTTGGGACTGGGCCGTAATTCTTGTTCCCTTGGAAACGGAGCCCGGGGCCAGGGAGGCCGTAGAGCTCCGGTGACCTGAACAACAAAAGAGTGTTGACCTTCTTCCCCTGCCGCTAAAAAGCCACGGCAGAATCCACAGCTCTCATTTTGTCTCAGTGTGGCGTGTTACAACCGCAAAACACACTTGACTGGAAGGGGTGAGGTTGGTTTTTCTTTTCACTGTACCCCCTTTTCTCAGACACGCTGAAAGAAGCCATGCATTGAATGCAGTCCGTTTGAATGTGTATATTATTTCTAGATGGAAAAAAGATTGTGTTACATCAGCACAATCGTATTGTTATAACGTATACATTATTGCTGTCAGACCATTTAAAAAAGCCAACCGCTCCTTACATTATAAACCTATGACAAATGGGCCAATAGGAATGGTTCAAATATACAGGGGAGATACAAGTTTGCTTTCGACAGCGGCAATATTCAGTGAATCAGTCTTTCAATGTAAAGCAGACAACAGACATTGTGCAGGTCATAACATCAGCAGGTCACGTCTGTCCCCAGGGGAGACGGGGAAGGGTTGACACGAGTGGTAACATCAGAAAGCTACAGGGTTCATATCTTTTGTTAGTGTCTTATCCAGAAAATGTTAATAAAGGTTATAAAGGTGGAAAAATTCACCTATTTTTTTAATCTTACAATATTAAGTGGCCGTGGTGTAAAAAAGTCACTCAGAATGATTCACAGCAGTGGTGACAGAAACCAGGGGCTAGACTCACAAAAGCTTTCCTAGGGAAAAACTTGCAACGGTTCTTAAGACAGAATAATGGGCCTCGTACACCAAATTTCTTAAAAAGGTTCTTTCTACGTACGTAGTTTTCAGAAAGTTTCTGGCATTCACATATATTTTCTTACTGTGATTTATTTTTGAGCAAGAACAGAATCTACGCACACTTAAGAGCACAAAGGTGAGAACAGTTATGTGGTTTAAGAACAGTGACATAAACGTTTTCTTAGGACCTCTCTCATAAACACATTTAGGATAAAACCTAGAAAGCTATTGGTGAATGAGGACCACTGTTCTTAAAGGCAGTTCTCAAAAAAAAAAGGCTATCGTGTTGCATTTTTCAGCTTAAAGAATTCCACCCTTTGCAGTATTACAGGGAGCTGTGAGGATCTTTCTGTGTTTTGCTGCAGCTCATTAGCTAAAATATCTGCTAGATATGCGATTGAATTTCTTGAGAGTTGGTATTCTCGCTGAAGTCTTAGGTGAAAGGAATTTGCTCCGTCTTTGAGAGGCCTTTGTGGATTTTTCTCTCTCCCCAAAACCCTCAAACCACAAAAACACAGATTGAAGCACCAGTTTTACACTTTCCTTATGCAGAAAACATACAGTATTGTAGAGATGAACTTCAATGGAATGGATTTTAAACATCTGGATTAGAAGACATGTAGGTCTTATTTTCAACTAAACTGCTTCACTAATTTAGAGACTTATCAGAAGTTAAGAAAACATTCAAGAATAATGTTTTTTAAGGAGTCCACTTGTTCTTAGAATAGAAACGAGCTTCTTAAGAAGTTATTTGTAGAACAACAATTTTTGGTGCAAATTATTATGAATTCTGTATTTGCAACACTTTATAAGTGCATTATAAGGCATTACATAGCATGCATAATACTTTATAACTCCTGGCATAAGAATGTATAGTTGCTCATTTCATAAATCAAGAATATATGACTGCATATGTTTCATAGGTTTCATGATTTATTATAGTTTCCACTCGTTAAAATGAATATGGTAATGAGGTCTGGTATGTTTACTGTATAAGACACAGACACATTACAACAATGGCTACCAATATAGCTAAACTGAAGCAGCACTTCAGCATGTTTTGTAACATAAAAAAAACCTTTTGTACTGTTAATTTAAATAATTTATTTATTTTTCCTAACTAGTAACTGAACAGATATTATAATGCATTATGGGCCCTCACATTATAAAGTAATATAAACATGCTTTATGAAATACTCTGTATGTAATTATATCACTTAAGAGCAACTGTGCATGCTTGTGCTTACTATTATGAGGTGAGATGTATAACATATAACAGCTTTAAAGGATTATAAATGCAGGATTTATAGAAAGTGTTTTCTTTCTTAACACACTTCTGTAGGATTCAGGCATCTGGGGCCAGATTCACAAAAGCTCCCCCACAGATTATAACAATGCAGCTCTTTGACCCAAACCTGTCTGTTTGGTGCAGTAGACGTCAACACTATCACTATTTCCAAGAGACAAATATGGGCACAAGTCCCCCGGCCCTTGTGTTCCCCCTAAGAGAAACATAACATCTTCACAATAGATGGAAACCATTATAGTAGGCTGTGGCTCCGTACGAGCTGCGAGACTGATAACCGGCTCCGATGTGTGTGCTAATGAGCCTCTTAGGATGGAACTGAAGCTGCTCCTGTTTGCTGTATGTCTCCACCGTCCTGGGAAGTAATACCTTACTCTCACCAGAGCATTCCTATTGGGTGAGCCGTTACCGTGACAACATAGGGAGGGGCAGAGTGACGGGCTCATCTGTCATTCGCACGTAATAGTAAGACTAAGGTGTTCACAATAGCATTCGTTAGGCAGGTGTGAGAGAGATTGTGTATGCGCGCACATGTGTGTGTGTGCGCGTCTTCACTGAAAGGCCAGCAGTCACACATTAACCATTGCACCCTTTTGTGCCGCCCTGACACTTCGGAATTGCCCCCAGGGGACAATTTGGCCAGCAGGGCCACTTTGAAGTGTTTACGACGAGCAGGACGAATTCAGGTGAGCCGGGAAGACAAGGGACCAATCAAAAGGAAAGAAGACAAAGAGAGTGGGGGGCTGGCAGGCGGGCCTGGGTGGGTGGGGTGAGGTGGGGGGGGGGGGGGGGGTGGCAGGAATTAGCACCACAGAAGCACATGCTGTAGCCTACTCTGAGTTTCAATGGTAGAAAGGCACTTGTAGAGAAAGGAGTTGTGAAAAGCTTTTTAAAGACCTATTGTATGGGTGGAGATGAGTGCTATTGTAAGAGCTGCTGTAAAGTATACAGACTTTTGGAGAGTGTAAGTATGCATGAGTGTCTGTGTGTAGGTGTGTAGGTGTGTAGGTGCGGACTGAGAGTGTGTCAGCTCCATAGCACCATCAGACCCCCGCTCCAACCACCCCCCCCACCCTTTGCCAGGTGATAGTAGCGCTTGGCATTGTGAGTGCTGAAGAGGTGCTCCACTCCCCCAGCCCAGTGCATTCACACTCAGCATGGAGCACCAGGCCACTTTGTTGACCTGCTTTTAAAGCCCTACCACTTGTGTCTCAATCACCAAAAATAACACTACCTTTCTAAAGAGCTCCGGACACTCTCTCTCTCTCTCTCTCTCTCTCTCTCTCTCTCCCTCCCTCTCTTTCGCTCTCTAAAAGAGCCAGGCCAAATGCATTCTGCACACCAGGTAAATGATAATGCTTTAGCCCTTGAAAGTCTAAACAGATCACTTTTGTTGGCATACTCTTCAAATGTAATTAAGTCATCACACGTTTAATTATATGAGCTGTCCACCCAATGACACTTACATTCACAAATTTCATTCTTTATCAACATCTTCAAATCTGCACTTGTGAAAAATCCAAGTCAAGTTAATTACACCAATAAACAACTCCTTTACTACTCACTAGTTACTTCCCCCAAACTATACCATATATTACTCTACCTCTATGTTACTCTTTAAAAGCCATGGACCTGTACCTGTACACCAAGTGGACAGTAAAGAAGTCATTTCACTTAACTTAGAAACAAGCAGCACATCACTGTCATTACAAACACTTCACTATGCCATTTCTTTATGACACATATGAATGGGATTTTTGAAGACCTTGTGGGTCTGGCATTCTCTGTTCTCTGAATGAGGTGGTTACGTGGTCTAAATATGAATTTCACTGATATGACTGACAGCCTTACTAATATACTCTTTGAGGTCAGCGATGTACAGTACTGTGCAAAAGTTTTAGGCACTTGAGGACATTATTATATTTAAAAAGCTATTCCATACAGGAAGCTCGACAAAGACTTATTATTTAAGTAAGTAGTGGTTTTACATATGACAGTGTGTTTATTTTATCTTTGTGGCAACCCAGTATTACTTACAGTTATAATCTTATACCTGCTTTGACTGCTCAGTACTTCATTAAGCTAAATCAGGATTGCTGCTGAAGGAACTAAATACATTCATACACTGTCTAGGACGTCCAAGAGAAATCTGGAACTACACTTTGTTCTTCAAACTGGAGCTCAAGATATGATCTACTTCTCTCACAATAATTCATGCTACTTTGTATTGTATTTATGATCATTTACATATGTTTTAATGAAATATTTCATACTTCATTCTCATTACTAAGATAAAAGCTTTTAGACACCTGGGCTCAGGTGCTTATGACTTTTGCACAGTGCTGTAAAATACTAATTATTTTGGGCAATGTGCTTTTCGAATGAGGGCTTCAATACGACTGTATCTCTTTCAGAAACCATGTAATCCAACTCTGAACTGCTCTGGCTTTTTAAATGTAAATGGCACGTAAAGACTGCAACTTATAGTAAAACACATGGCAACCTGTGAATATATATAAATAGAAGATGCTTTTTTGAGAATTGTCTCAAAAGGATTTTAAAAGTGAAGTGTCTAGGGCCAATAAGGGTCACCACTCCTGATCCAAGGTCATCTAGGGTCTTAGTGGGCTGAAAAGACAGATACACAACCTCTCCTAGAGAGTATAAACCTAGTTTAGTCAGTTGCATCAACATCTGCTGGTGTTATGATCCAAGCTACCCGCGCTAGCTAAGGTCAAAAATCTTTACTCTGGATCGAAGGGAGCTACATGTTTCAACTCCTCTAATATGTCCCAGTTAACACAAGTCGCATCACCTAATCACTGCACCTCATATCTATTTCACTGATGACCAGCCGAGGACACACACAGGTTATGATATATAAAAAATCTATAACAAACTTTTATTATCTATTTACAATCCCTATTCTAAAAGCCCAAAACCTTTTCCATTATTTTCCTCTGCTTTAGGTGATTTTCTTGTCTTTATAGTCATAGAACTATTTATTAATTCATATTCATATTAAATCACTGCAGCATACATATTCTAATAGCATTAGTCGTCCTGAAAAAAGGTGTGTATAACTTGATTGTGCATTACTGGGTTGAGGTTATACAAGCATTATTACACAAGGAGACCCCAAAGGGTTAAGTGGCTTTGCTAGTGCTGGAGTACATGAGCAGCGTCTGGTGTTATTATAGGCTATTATAATGTTGAATAGTGATAATAGTACTTTCATGTGACATCATTTCAATGCGCAGGAGTGGTGGCTATTAGGAAGGATAAAGCATTGTTAACGTTTCAACAACCTTGTAATTCAGGGTTTTCATTATGTCAGTGACTGTAATGTGATTACAAGAATGTAAGATAACACACCCTGCTACTTAACACTGACATAACCATGCCATAAACATGCCATGGCAGATGTCATACACCATCATTATTCTTCATGAAATACAATGTGCAATGAAATAATAGTGCCATGTTACCATGAGTGGTAACTGTCATGACAGATGTCATTATGTCTGATGTTGTGACAGCAATCTAGAGCGCCCTTAGCAAAAGTCAGCATGTGACATAAGTTACTATGACATTAATCACTACAGCATCTTTCAATATGATTACTGTTAAGAGTGACATGGTGCTGTAATGTTACTAAAACTATCTGTCATGACAGCCCTAACTACATGACTGTAATGATTTTGTAGCATGTTACCCCCAACACTGCAAGGGGGTACAAAACCTTTCAATATTTAATATTTATTCAAATCATAATAAAGCATGTTCTCTCCTACATACAAACTTAAATAGTAGTGTTGTGGTCTTGATCTGGGAATATCTCATTCTGCACCTTTTCATAACTCTATGGTAGAAAGAAACATATTGTTAGGCTGAGTTTAAAGAATTGGACATCATGGGCACTTTATAGTTTGGAGGATGTATGCAACTATGTTAATAAACTAGCTTGAAAGCAATGAGTCTTCATTGTTGTTGACCCATTATGGGTTATAGCTATTCAGTATAAAGATGCCACTGTCTCCTCTTATATGAAAAGGAACCAATAGATAATTCATATTTCTTGAAGATTCCTGACCAAAGTTGGCACATGACCCAGCTGGGATTCAGCCCTATACTATTTAAAATAAAGATGCTAAAGAAGTTATCTGCAATGATGCCATTCTTAAAAGAAGCTTGTTTGTAAATAAGATCTGTGAGTGCAATGACCCTCTGTGTCATGCAAACGTTCTAGAACCATTAAGGAACCTCCAGCACTTTATAAAATGTGTATATTCACTGAGATGTAAACACTCATTCAGAGCAGTTGGTTGACACTGTGCAGGGTAGAGAAACTTAACAACTCTTTACAGTTGAGGTGGTTGGAACCAGGTCCTCATGGCTACAACACAAGTATAACCTTTTTATTTACTATCCAAAACGAGCAGTGAGTCGTATAAGTCTTCTGAACTGATATGTGTGATAAGAAAAATAGAGTTGGTACTACTTTGCCTTACAGCACCCTTGGCCCTAATATATCTCTCCACCATGAATGACTTTTGAAACCTTATCTCAGACATGAAAGATGCTCCACTCATGTCACTTATCCATTCCATACTCCTTCCTACGCTGGGTGCCACCTGGTTTTAAAATGACTCAACTTACGTACCTGTTCTGCTGCTTTCAGGTGTCGACATTCTGACGTTCCCCTCATCCTCCCTACCACCATCAGCCTGGTCCAGGAAAGAGGCTTCGCCCCTGCCATCCTTATCCAGCAGGATCTGTGTGGGTCTCAATGCTCAGGACCTACACCAATTAACTAATTCTCAAGAACTGATCTTTATCTTTCAGACTGTAACATCTTATTTAGCATTAGGATACTGCTTTTCTTCACTCCTGCCTCCTGAGTCTTTCAGGTAGAGCTGTTGTAGACACCAGGCTGTGTATCTGTAACCATTTCTTGTTTCTGTACAGTAGCTTTTCGAGGCATTCAACTCTTCAGACGTCTGGTTCCTATCAATACTATTGTGAGAAGGTCTCTAGAATGACTTTGTTTACATCGCAACTGTTGAACTCATCAAGTTAATACTAGTGAGTGTGCACTGAATTGCTGTAGAAGGTCTCTCTGCATTAGCTTTGTTAAGCACTATATTCATTATACCGTTACCCCAGTTCTGGGCCCTCTTCTTAGAAAAACAAACCAAAAAAAAACCTTCCAGGAGGCTACTTAAGTAAATTAGTCTTTGACAAATGATTCGGTCTTGGTAAATGTGTATTTGACCCGTCTCTGAACCTCGCAGTGGACGCAGCTATTGATTCCTCAGTCAACATGGGGAAGAGCTTAGTTAGGCACTGTTGCCAAGTTTTCCCGGGACATCCAGCATTCGCTTCCTTCTGCAGCTCACTTCTGGAGATGAGCTGAGATAGACAGCTGTGTTTTTTTTTTTTTTAAAGAGAACACACCCACGCTCATGGACGCACAAACATAACAAGGAATGGCTGTGATAGACAGCGCTGTTCTCAACAGGCTTATGCTCCACAGGTTCCTGCGAGGAGTTTTGTGTGCCTTTATTGTGGGATTAGAGCAAATCCATCAGAGCCGATAGGATTGGGAGGGGAATCCCTGAAGAGACGGGCCTTTCTTTCCCCGTCATCACTGGCAGCTCCCCAATCGCAGCGTCGGATTAACAGACACAGATCCATCAGTACGGAGTCCCTTTTATATGGATATATCATCCAAGTGTACAGCAGCTTCTCATGTATGCTAAATCTGCTGCCGGTGAGCGAGTTAGCGTCGACAATGTCACCGCTTCTGTTCTCAAGATATAGCTACGTGGCTGTTGATGGAGAATTAGAATTTCAGAGTGCTCATTGGCTCTTGTTCCCTATCTCTCTCTCTCTCTCTCGCTCTCTATCTCTCCCTCTCCACATTCACTGAACAACAGGGCCTATAGCCAAAGCCTCCATCTTTCTCGCCGGCCCTTGTTTTTCAGGTTTTTTTCCTCCTTTTCTCCTCCTCTTTGCATTTTGGCGACAGTGCTCATGTCTGCATTTGTCCCTTTTGATAAGGCCTTTCATCCTGTTTGCATTGATTGCTGCTTGACGAGTCGCCCCTGATACGCGGCGGCCCATTCACAGGGCCCCCGGGCGGCGCACACTGGAGCTATTGTGGACAGGAATGTGTCTCTTTTCAGAAGCCGGAGCCCACGAATGAAAGCATGTCAATAATCCTGAGACACTGGCGCTGCACAATGCAGGCATGCCACGCAGAGTCAGGCCGGCTTTTTTTGCTCCACTACCAGGCAAATCAGGCGGAGAGAGAGAGAGAGCGAGAGAGAGAGAGAGAGAGAGAGAGAGAGAGAGGGAGAGACAGGGAGAGAAAGCATTTCTCCCATGCTGAGGATAATCCTACCAGCTATCATTTAGAGCCACATTAACATGCAAACATACTGAGAGCTGTTTGTTAGAACCGGTGTGTGAATAAGCCACAAAGATTTGCAGAAGATTCTCATAAATTGGCGGCTGGATATGCAGTCACAGTGAGCATCCTCACTTTACACATGCCAGTTATCTCTAAATTGCCAATTTCCCATGATGCCCTGAAAAGAGCTGTTGTTTTCTTTGCTACACAATAACTAGGTATTGGCATGCAGGTTGCAGCTGTAGCCTATGTAATTGGCTTTGTGCTCTTGGCTTACACCTGACGTTCCCAAACACTGGGCTGCAGACCAGTACCAGGCCATGGGTCATTTGATACCTGGTTGGAAAAACGTGGCAGTGAGCAGAGATTTCAGAGTTCTGAAATCCATTATTATTATTATTATTATTATTATTATTATTATTATTATTATTATTATTATTATTCAATCTATTTAAGGCTCATTTCTTGCTATTTAGATGGCAAGATTAAGCTAATGTGGTAGCTAGTGTTAACACGCGTATGTAGAGTGGATAAGTGGCATCTCACTTTCAATGAATCTCTTTACATTTACATTTACATTTACATTTACATTTACATTTACAGCATTTAGCAGACGCTCTTATCCAGAGCGACTTACAAAAGTGCTTAGTGTTGGTTAGAGTATGTATCTCTATCTAGTACAAACAGGTTTAAGTCCAAACTACTCTTATACTCAAACACTGCCATAAACACAGGGCCAGTGCTGATACCTAGAAAAAAGACAATGCAATCCGTAGCAAGATTGGAACACCTACAGAGAAGAGACCAATCAGTACTCTTTAACCAGTCAGTAATCTGCAGGGTTTTTTATGTCACCTATTAGGATCGACTCAGTTCGCTTGGAACCTCAACAGAGGTACCAAAATAGTACCCAGTACAAGGTGGGTTAATTTGAGTTCAGTTGAGCTGGTACTGCACAGTGGAAAAGCAGCTTATTTGTATGTTATTTCAAACAAATATAGAGATATGATTGTCCGCATCATGTCTCTATATGGCCTCATGTGTGCGAATAGGTTGCCCTATTAGCTGCTTCCAGCTAACGGATGCTAATGCCCCAACACCTTAAATGTTTCCCAATACAGCGACTAGGCCGACGCCTCGCTCTGAAAGGCTTGCTGGTCAAAGGGATGCAATTACTTGCCACTAGCATTTACCTTCTAAACAAACTTTTCATCACTGTCCAAAGAAAAACAAGCATCTCCAAAATAGTACCTTCACAGAAGAGGACAAAAGTATGCATTACTTTATATGTAAGTTGATGTAAAGAGATTTTCTCTTGTTTTTTTTTTTTCAATCTGGCATGTAGGCCTATTTTTTGAAAACTATTCAACTAGTAACAATTTTTAGTCATGCAACTTGTCATAGAAACTAACAAATGATTCCTTGATTAAGGTAAAACATGGACTAATCACATGTTGGTCCTGGAAAATAGTTGTGAGCTGTGGTTTGGTTTGTGCTGTTGAAATCCCCTCCATTACGTTAAAGTTTGTGGGTAACTGAACCAGGGTCTGCCCACAAACACGTTGCCTTTACAGCTACTGTTGGCCAGTTGTCCAGGTGACACTGTAACCTAACGACACCTAAAAGTACAGTGTGATATAACCTGTTGCACTTTGCAACAAATGCTCAGAAAGAAGTTTTTTGTGGGTGGAGCACGGACACGTCAAGTAGAAAAGCAATGAGGCCAAATGGCAGCCGTGCGTTCAGCTGCTCCTGTGGCGGTCCGAGTGGACGAGAGCCGGGTTTGTTTTGACGCTGGGCGATGCGTTGTTGTGGGAATGGTGAAGTGAGCAGGTTTGAGGAAAGCAGTGGGACAGACGAGCTGTCCCATCATTTTTCACTGAAGAATTAAAACCACCTTTGCAAACAGGGGCCGCTGTGTGTGCTTAAGGCCACATGGTGGAAGTTTCACAGCATCTGGGGTTACTGCGTAAATAAACAGTGCGGGGGTCTCCATTACACATACACACACACACACACACTCTCACACACAGAAGTATCCTGGTTTCCTTTTGTTTTCTCTAATAGCACTTTCTATTGAGGGGAATAAAGGGTTGTCCACAAGAGATTAAGAAGCCAGTTTTCTCCCCTGTACCCCCACCCAAGCCCCCCTCTGGTTTCTGTCTCACTCGCACACAAAGTAGTCTGTAAACTGTGAGCTGTGATCTTACTAATGTCCTTTCATTCAGTTAATCTTGCATGGACTGATGTCTGTGCTGGGTTCTTCTGATATGAGCAGGTTCCAGTAGCATAACTACGATCTAATGGGCTTCAGTGCTCTGCCAACCAAATTTCTCAAGTTGTTTGTGTTAGACTAGATAATTTAAAATTTTAAAGCTACAAATATGAATGAATATATATTGCAAATTAAGGATCTGATCAAAAACAGTTTGACACATTATGAATAAAAGGTAAAGAGGCATCATGGCTGTCTGTGTTGTTAAGAAATTAGATCTAGTCAGTATCTTTATGATAAAGATTGTATGTGGAATGAATGTCACAGGATCATGGTGCCATGCCACCCACGCCCCCATTCATAGTATTAGTAGAAGCTAACAGAAGATAGCATGATCAGAATGGCAGCTATTAATCTAATAGGTAAATAATGATTTTATACCACAATAATTAACAGCTATTCATAACTGATACAATAACCAGATATCACTGGCACTGGACTCAGTTGTACGTCCTGTTGAAGTATATAGATGCATCATGGTTTCATTTAGAAACATGTACTTTACAACTAAATCTGAAGCTATTGAAGAAAACAAAGCTTGCAGGTGCAACCTGTGTAACACTTTGTAACACTTTTGCATTAAGACCACCATACACACCCCTATGTTATACTCTGTAACCTCATGTTTAAGTAGGTTTGCACTGCCATGTTCTCTTCTCCACCCCATTTCTCAACTCTGCCTCTTACTTCTGTCTCTCTGAGCCAGTCCAAGGTTTACGATTAATCAGCTAGTGGGCTTACCTTTCTCCCTTCTTGCTTAGACAAGTGACCTCACAGTCTTTGGGCACATAAACATTTAAAAGGTATCTGCTTAAACAAAGCTGTCTGCAAACAATTTAAAGTTAAACAAAAGTTGAGGGCATTCTTTACTGGATCGCTCAGTAAACTAATGGAGAAGAATCACACTGACTTCTTGTTTTTTTTAAAGCCTGTGTGTAAAGGAGATGTGTAGGTGGCATAAAAACAACAGTACTGTTTGCTGTGGCTGCAGTGATCACAAGGGAGCATACAGACTAATATTAATGTTTGGACAGCGATGACAGTAATAAACGAGCCACGAAGGGCGGCCACAGTCTTCCCATCAATCGCTTAATCATAAACATCCAGTTATAACTATGCATCTCAGCCAAGAGTGATGAATTCCGCGTACACTAGCCAGCTATTATTAGGAATACACATTTACAGCTAGCTGCGATTAGCAATGTGCTGGTTGGCAAAGCAGGCAACAGTTCAGCATAACAATCTGGCTATGCTAGCTGTGTCTGGGCTTGTTTTGCTTTTGAGTGAGTATATATGATGTACCTCTTTAGTCTCCATCTCATAAAATTATAGTATCTCTTAATGGTCAGTTGTAGACTCTGGCATTCAAATGTCTTTTCTCTCTGTTGTGTATTGTTGGTATGTAGGTATCAGGTATTGTGTACATTCTGATATAAGCAGATTCCAACAGCAGAACTATGATCTAATGGACTCCAGTGCTCCACCCACCAACTTTGGCAAGCCCACTGTTACTACATAATATACTACATAATGTAAGATTTGAAAACTACAACCAATTAATATATCAGGTTTCTGATTGAGGATCTGATCAGACACGGTTGAGAGGCATTATGGATAAGACGTATAGAAGGTAAATAGGCATCAAGGCTGTTTGTGTAGATCTAGTCAGTATCTGTATGATAAAGATTGTATTTGTATAAGTGTAAACACTGTTCTAGGTATGGCTCCTGGCTGTATCTAACTAAAAGACATCTTTGGGCTTTAGCCTATTTTACACAGGCCTGGGATGTACTGTGCATGACAAAGCACTTTCAGAAGAGCAGCTGCTAAATGCCATAAATGTAAATGAATGGGTCTCACTTCTCTTCTTATTCCAAGCATGGTTATTTGGCCAATACATGTTTGGGGTTTGTTTGGGGTTTTTTCGTTCTGAGTTACTTAGGTTTACACTGGAGCTACACGACTAATACTAACAGTAATTAAACACTATGTCATCCAAAAGTCACATCACCTTTTCGAACTGTATAGACTTCTATTATATTGGCCTTGTAGCTTGAGTGCAAAATAAATGTAATTATATCAAAACAAAGCTGGTCCCAGTAACCATTCCTTTAAAGAAGCAGTGTGTAACCTCTAGCAATCAGGTTGCATATTGCAATTTACAGAAAACCATTTACCCAACACTCCATCCCCTAACACCTATGGCTACTGTCAGGTTTTCTGCTGTTGCCTCAGTGCCTGTGCTGATTTTGTTTTCGCTTCTTTGATGCTGAGGATTCATTCTCCTTTGCTTTTGCTTGTGTTTTTGGTGCAAAATAATAAATACCTTTTTACAATTTCTCAAAAATTGGGTTCGCAAACTTCTAACACCAAATAATACTCATCCTGCCCTGGTGTTCCAGGTTATTCTACTCATTAAGCGATCCTGGCATGCTCATATTAGAAATACAGCATAATAAGTTGTATTATATTTTTAATGTAAATTCAGTTCAGACTCGTAATATCACTACTACCCTATGATAAGCTGATTTAGGCTATCAAAACATTGTAATTGTTCTTTCAATTCTGGTATTATTTTCCCTGTTATTAATTTCCCCCTAATTATGAATTGCTAATAATAACAATAATTATAATAATAATAACAATAATTCATACACCATTTGAGGTTTCAAATTAAAATGCGAATGGCTCTATCTACAGCCAGTGTTTGGTTTGTCCAGTCACGGCTACTGTAGCCAACATTGCACCCCTACATATATAGCAGTTTCTATATAAATATACAACTACACAAAAATACAACCATTTATAGCAACAGGTAATTATATTCTGATGAAAATTATATTCTACTTGTCCCCCTAAATTTTACACATTGCTCCTTTAATCGTCTCTGATATGACACAGTGTCCTTCATGTGCTCCTGTTGTGTCAGTATCTGCACAAGGTCTGTGCTATTCAAGAACAATTTCTCAGCAGTGCTAAAAAATCTGGCCAATAAAACCGATATTCGAATATTAGTATCCTAAATTGGCCAGTAACAAAGCCACTTAATAGCCAATAAAAAGATAGCACAGTGAATTATTAAGCATATCAAATTACACTGGCTTTCTGCGACATTTTGCTCAGATGAGTTAAAACAAATAAAGACAGTTGGCTGCAACGAGCCAATGTTTGAGCGGAATAAACGCTTTGTTTAGCGGTAATACAAATGCAGACGCAGAGAAAAAAAATCAAACTGATATTTAGCCCCTACTAGCTTTTCCCTCTTTTGTTTTACGCAAGGCTCTTTTTACCACATGGTAGTGACAGATTGTTTGAGCTGGAAGGAAAAGCCATTCGAAGCTAATTAAGCAGCCATTCCAAGCACTATTCGCGGGCAGGAGGCTGAGAGGCGCAGGCATTTGTCAGCGCTCTGCCCCTCGTGGGCTTGATTGACAACACGGCTTGCGGCCTGACAGGCTCTGCCGCTTTCAGCCAATGAGCGGCGCCAATGGAAATGAGAGGCGTCACGATTGGCTGAGGCTCCCTGACGAGAGATACTAGCCCCACGTGGGCGCGAGACTCAGCAGCGCCTCCTGATTGGTCTGTTTTTTTTTCTTCTTTTTTTTTCGTTCTCGGGCGCAGACATCATGTTGGGCTTTGGTTGTCGTTGAGCTGACAGCATGAATCAAGTAATGGGGGTTGATTTCACAGATTTCTTCTCCCCCCCGTTCATTTAGGCCATATCGCAGAAATGTTTATTATATGTATCTGATTTCCCCCTCCCCACCCAGCGACCCCCCCCTGAAATGAATCGTGTTTATGTGGCTGCTCACGAGCGAGTGACAAAACTAGAGCACGTTCTCGGTGTAATCCTGACTTTATCTCTGCTTGGGATTTGGCTAGCTCTTATTTTATTTTTTTTAAATTCTGAATTAATGTCATCACACACGTTTTTGGACATTTCGGCTGGTGATTAGGACTTCGAACAATCGTCGCTCATGTAAAGCCGTTTGTCTGGAGGGGGAGGGAAAAAAACATGTTTAGATCCAAAATGGCGAACATGAGGTCAGATATTTATAGTCCAATCAGTGTGCGGCGCTGCGGCGCGGCCCACGTGGGGGCTCCCTTGTCTGATTGGTCGATCTAGATAAACTCCTTCCGCTCATCTGATTGGCTGTCTCGGCTCGCTCTCTCGCGGCAGTTGAATCCTCGTGTCAGTGGGCAGTCTGTGTGTGGTACAGCGAGCGGTGGAGTAACTGGGCGAAAGCTATCGCAGGAGCTTGGCACGTCCGAGCGTTTAACTTTTCCTTAAAAAAGAAAAAAAAAATCAAAACGTCTTTTTTTAATGATTACGGAGACTCACAAATCACTCGACGACTTGACTTGACTGCGAGTCTAAGGAGCGATCTCCTCACAGTCGACAACTGACCTCCGTTCAAGTTGGAAAGGCGAGGCTTTTCAGGCTCTTCGTGCTGCTGCTGCTGGTGGTTTTCGAAGAAAAAAAGAGACCTGGGGGGGAGAAGAAGAAAAAAAACTGTGGGGGGGTTTGCACGTAGCCCCGGCCAGCCACTCTGGTTTCTAACCAAGCACGGAACAGACTACTCCTCCGTAAGGTCACACGAGTGTGGACGACTTTGACGAATCCTCCGCTCTCTGGGAACTATCGCTTCTGTTAGGCTGCATTCGAGGGGGATTTTTATTGTGGACAGAAGACAAAAGGTACTCGTTAACGCTGTGGATGCTTTTCTTTTTTCTTTTTGAGATCTACTCGTTATCTAGACTGCGAGGGGCTGAGGTATCGAGCGTCCTTACGGGCTGCCCCTTTCTCCTTTTTTTGACCTACTAGCTGTTCCAGCAGTCGATAGCCTTGCATTGTGTTATGTCTGGAGTCTGATTTAGCTTAGTCGATTTTCTTACTTCGAGAGAGGGAGATGTTGCTTATGGTTTATTTGTTTTCTTTAATAAATTAAATAGCCTTGTGACTGATCACTCGCCCCATTGTGTGACTAAGTGCAGGCGCACATCGCAAAGCGGAGCGTGAGAATCTTTTGGGATTAAAGTAAACACGAGCCGCCCAAAGCAGGAAATCTTGTTATTGCGAGAAGGCGAAGGGAAACCCAGGCAGCGCGTGAGAGCTTTTTTTTTGTTTTGTCTTGTTTGATCTTTCCTCTATTTAAAAAAAATCTGTTTTTTGTCATCATATTGGCACGTATAGCTTAATCGTACATGAAATAATATCACAGTGAATAGAGCCAGTAGTCTCGTGCGCGCGCGCTCATGTTCTCCTGTTTGATTGATTGTGCTCGTAAAGGACGAGGAGCTTGAAATCGAGGATTGAAAGAGAAGCGCGCTCCAGGTGGAAGAAGACGGTGATATCCAAGTGTTCCGAGTGCTGATCATCTCTCTTTTTGTTGTTGTTGTTGTTTCCTCCTTCGCGGAGTGCAGGGAGGGGTGGTGGGACTTTACTGCTTCACCTGCTCGGATTTATCCTGCTGCAAAAAGCCACATCTGCGTGGATCCGCGCGGGCAGGATGTATCCACAGGGCCGGCATCCGGTGAGTAAACAACCCAGCTTGAATATAAACTCAGTATCAGAATCATAGGCTGCGTGTAAAACCGCACACGGTCATGCAAAATAGCAGCACAAGCACCGCCGGTGCCACATTCAGTAGTGTAGTATGAAGACTTGGACGCGACCGAGATAAAATTAGTTATTGCTAATTGCCTCTGTTCTTCTGTTACCCCCCCCCCTTCCTTCACTACGCCTCGCGCTCTCACTTAATTACCCTGTCGACCATTAGAGCGCGTGATAGCCTACGACGCGTAGAGAGCTGTGTTTTTTTTTTTTCTTCTAACGGTCGCGGTAAACAATAAAAACAGCACAGCAAAATTAGCCTCGTTTCACAGAGTTGGCTTTTAAAGCGCCTTGTAAAGCTGACAGGACGTCGTAATTGTAATATTGTGAGGTAAAGTGACCAAAATATACCAAAACGACCCCGTTTAAACCACCCCGAACGACACAATGGAAGATATACTGCCTGAATGTGGGCTACTGAGGGTCTGAGGTAAGACAGAGGGAAAAAGAGAGAGTAGGGAGGAAAAAATAGAAAAGAAAGACGGGAGGGATGGGGGGTGGGAGAGAGAGGGGGAGAAAAAAAAATCAGGTTACAGTTTTTTCTCTGAGGCCGTTCAGACGCAATGACCCGTCCGCGTCTCGGAGAAGAAGGCTGCTGAGTGATGGCGGCTATTCCCCACCCGTGTAAAAACGAGCTCGAGGGAAAGGCACGGGCAGCTCAGGCCGCCGCCGAAACACAATTTCCCCGAGAACCAGGGAGCATGAAATGTGTTATTGACACCAGCAGCGGTTATTACCATGAGTCATATTCCTCTCGCCGTCTTCCTTAATGTCGTCCATGGCAGCCTAATAGGGGAGGGAAACTCAGTGTTATTGTTTTGGTTAGAGTGCTGCTGTCCAAAAGTTTGTAGACACCTGCTCATTCAGTGTCTCTTCCAAAATCAGGGGTGTGAGTGGCGAATTCTGCACTTCATTCTGGGTTTGGTTGCATTCAGGCACAGGAGCATTAGTGAGGTCAGGTACTGATGTTGGAGAATGATTTTCTAAATCACAAACAGCACTTCCAACTCATCCCAAAGGTGAATGTAGGCTTACAAGTGTACCAATGTACACTTTTTTCTGTGGATATTATACAAACTCTGTCTGTGCACACCTGTGAACTTGAATTCATTACATGGGTCTGGTGTCTGTATACTTTTGGACAGCTCGATCAGGTGGCTGTTGTAATACGTTTGTGTTTTTTTATAAACGATAGGAAAAGATGATGTTTGTGTGTTGCAGGCACCTCATCAGCCTGGTCAGCCCGGGTTCAAATTCACAGTAGCAGAATCCTGCGACAGGATCAAAGACGAGTTTCAGTTCCTGCAAGCTCAGTATCACAGGTAAACACCGCTGACCCCTCTGCACTGCAAGGTTTTAATGATTGCACATTAATGGCTGCTTTCCCAGACCCAAATTGAGCCTGAGCCATTTTTTGTGTGTTAGAAAGCCATTGGTATTGTATTTTGCCTGTTTCTAGACTTCGTAAGAAAGGTGGTGGTGTGGGTCTCGCACTGTGCGGTGTATTTATAGAAAACATCCTTATTGCAGTTTGTGCTTAAGCTGTACCCTAACATGCATTCTCTTTTTGTTCCAGTCTTAAGGTGGAATATGACAAACTGGCCAACGAGAAGACAGAGATGCAGCGTCATTATGTCATGGTGAGGACCGGGTGTGCTGTTTATTTCCCTATCAGTGGGCTCCTATCTACACCACGTCCTCCAAAACATCAGAGCAGCCAGACAGATATGCTGGCTAATGTTTAGTGTTTACTACCCCTGTTTATCACACTGATAGTGTTTGCACTGATAGCGTTAGTGTCACAGTTGTGAGGTGTGTGTTGTGAAATGGCAGTAGGTTCAGTTGTCCAGTGTTTGGGCAGAGTGTCGTAAGTTGTTCTTAATCATGTTCTGTCCTCTTGGCTGTCTGTGTTTAAACCCACACATGCAGAATGAAATGCAAACATGAGTCGTGAGTCTTTGAATCTTTCATTTTCTCCTGTAGCCTATAGCAGTTTACGGTGAAGTTGAAAGTTAGCATGTGCCACAACTGTGTGTAGGACTTAATCTGGATGGAAGCTTGCCTGCTCCATTTAAACTTATTTGAACAAGAAGAACCAAAACACTTCTGTGTGGTAATGCACTTTTTTAAAGATAGGCCTCTGTATAATGCAAAGTCTAAAATGTAAACAAACCTGAGGGTATCTGTCCCCTCCCTGCACTGCTTGTCCATCCAGATCGATTTAATAATGGGTCACCGTTTACCCTTGTTTGGGTGCTTTGGTTTCTGGAAACTCTGAAGCAGGGCATGCGACTCTAGCATGAAAAGCTGCGAGAGGAAAGGCAGTTCCTGCAGGCTGTGATGTAAGAGAAGGAGCTGTGTTGAACTGTGTTAACCAACCTCTCTTATCTTATTTGGACATGCAGGGATTGACTTGACATTCCGGTACTTTTGTTAAATATTATTTTTTCGTAGTAAGGCGGGTCAACGAGATAAAGGGCAGTGCTAGATAAACGGAGCGAATCAGAGAGGGCTGGGGAGGTTAACCTGACGTTGGTAGAATCAGCTGATGTTAGCAGCTGTGGCTGACGGTCATTCCACTCTAATACAGATTAGATGTGGCCAACATAGATATGGAGACTTGTTCTACGTCATTGCAGGAGCCATAACAGTCCTGTTTATATAAAAATTAGTAGGAAATTGAGAGATAGCAAGAGGGATAGGAGAGACAATGTGGACAGCGTCGGAGATGGAAACTAACCTTTACCTTTGAGACTGATTCACTCTTTGTGAGGGCTAAAGCTACTTACAAAGTGTCAGTCTATCAAAAGATGTTTGACCATTTCTGGCCAAATCTGATCTCCCATTGATATAATTTGTGTGTGTATTTATTATTATTATTATTATTATTTTTTTATAAGTTATAGCAGAAGTGCATGTGGGAGTATGCAACAGTAGATGGTGTTTTCTTTAGATGTGTGTGTTGATATTGCTGTAGCCGTACAATGGAACGTACAAGCCTAGTCTAATCTGTGTTCTTGTTTGTCTTGAAATACCATGAGACAGTGTGATAAAAGAACTTGCCTTTTAGGTCGAGGGCTTTGATCAGATCAGAGGTATCAAGTGAGGCAGGGAAGATCAGATTGCAGTGCGGTCAACTTATGAGATGTGGCCACTGTGTGACTCAACGATAACCCAACAGCTTTTGTTTATGTGCATACCGTGAATCAAACCAAAAATGATAGAGCAAGGACACATCTCGTGCATTGATAGTGACGGGCAGCAAATATAATGTTGTTCACTGTAGCCTCACTGCGTATTCTAAATTAACCAAGTTTTTATGTATTGTTTAGTGTTGGCCCTTGTATACATGTTGTGGTCTACACTTACCACAATTAATCAGATATAGCTTAAATAGGAGAGGCGTTTTTATGATCTTAAGGCACAAGTCTGTTAGGTAGTATAAAACCACTACATGCTTAAGTGTTTGTGCTGTCCTATCTTTTGTGTTTCATATGCTCCTTATGTAGCTGTTTCAGTTATTGGGGGGGGGGAAGTTGATTGTGGAATGTTCAAAATGTGCTTTTGCATGTTAAGTAATATCTGTTTCTTCTTTTGCAGTACTATGAGATGTCCTATGGGCTTAACATTGAAATGCACAAACAGGTATGTGACACCTTTTACGCCATACATCATAAAAGCATATGTACTCTTTATTGTGTACTCTTTATTGTGTTTTCTGCATTAAATTTGTGGTAAGAGGATTATTTAAGTGAGGTGGTTAATGTGAAGAATTTATTGAAATACATGAGCATGGTATGGTGGAATGCAATTAGCGAGCAGTGTTTTTGTGTTGCAATAGGTAGGTGCAGTTGAAAAGAAATCTTGCTGCAAGTGAGAGGTTTTAGTAACATGAATGTGAATGTTGGGTGAAAATATTTGAGATGGTCAGTTGTGAAGGTAAAAAGAAAACAGTATACACTTTCATAACATCAAAAATATATTTGTACAGATACAGGCATCTCTGTATTATTCTATACTGAACACCCCCTATGTTGAGGGATGTGGAGTCAGGCTGGCAGGCTGACAGGCTAACACATATTGTGCATTAGTTGTGTTGGGCTGAATATGATCTGACTAACATGCAGTGTTCTGGCACTGTGACAGCACTTCATACACAAGAGAAGGAGCTGCAGAGCAGATCAGATAAATCACAGAACATTAACAGCTTTAAGTAGGATGTGGGACTCAAGAAGGATGAAATGCTGGATATCAGGGCATTGCCAGTCATGCATCTTTTAAAATAAAAGTACAGTACAAGTCAATTATATTGGCTGTATGATATCCTGTGGGATCAGTTCTCTCGTTTCCTTTGTGGTGGATGATCAGGCCAGGTTTTCAGTAGAGGCTTCATAAGGTTAATGTCATTAGCCCAACAACAGTCATTTGGAACATCGTACACACTGTGCACCATTACGATGTGTGTGGGCATTTCTTTTGATAGTTAATGCCCTGAAAGGTTTTGTCTCCTGTTGAGGAGGCTGGAAGCAAACAGGTTAATCGACTGGCCCTGTGTTTTGTTTATCAATAAAGCTCATATTGAGTGGACTCGAGCACATCCATTATTCATACAGGCGTGGCCTCACTGCCCTCCACATTGTGCTAGTGATGACATCAGCCTAATCATAAACCTCATGTGCAAACCTGCTGTGTTATCAGGACAAGTTGCAGGTAGTTTGTCTTGTACATTAGCGTAGTCAGTTGGTCTGATGTCAGTTGTCTGCTTGTTTCCGTGTACACATGCCGATACGTAAACATTTAAAAATGTAGAAGTTGTAAGTAGCTCCGTGTGGATTAGTATTAGAGAGAAATGTTGCATTTATTTGTATTAAAGAGTATGAGGGTGATTTCAATATCATCTTGAAATCCACCACTTTAGTTTGCCCCTGGACCCCATGAGATTACTTAACTCTACAAATGTATGAGGCCAATGTATAATAATTTAGGCCTGCTGTTTGCTCAGTGTTAATTGGTAAGATATAAACTTTCAATGCTTGTTAACTTGGACTTGTGGCTCCAGGGCATAGTAAAATTCAGACATCAACACATTATTTATTTATTTTAATTTTTTTAACTTGGGTTGAGGTGGCAAGTCTGCAAATGTGATTTTTATTTTTTTTATTAAGCTGTGCCTTTAAGTTAAAACAAAATTTAACCAGGATGAAGTGCATCAGTTGAAATGCCTGTAGTAGTGCTTTAACCTACTCTACAAGGGCACTGCCTTTTGAAATAAGGAAATTCTCAGGTTGCAAAATGTCTGGTATTTCTGGCCTTCCTGTGTGTGTGTGTGTGTGTGTGTGTGTGAGAGAGAGAGGGAATGCTTGTTCCGGTCTGGTCCAATTGTCCGTTAGAGCCTGAGGCCAGTTAGGATGGCCAGGCGAGTAGTGGGGTGTCATTAGGAAAGGAGCAGACGGTCGTTAAGGAGGAGGGCAGTGGGGCGAGTGTCAGTACGGGACTTTAATTATCGTGCCTCATTAGGCTGCCCTGAGACGGCAGCACCCTGCTGGTGCAAACCACAGAACACTCTCCCTCTATATTTCTCTTTCTATTTTCTCATTTTCTTCCTCTTCTTCTTCCTCTAGCTCTGCATTAGAATGTTTAGGTGTGCGTGTTTGTTTCAGGCTCGTTCAGTGCTTTCTGCTTGACAATAACGAGCTCAACAAATCATCTGCATCATTAAGGGAATCTCTCTCTCTGTCCAGAATGGTGAAAAGAACTTGTTTAGAAAGAGAGAGCTTGTTCAGATGAATAATTTATTCAGGATTCCAGGAATTGTTTGCTAAGGTGATGATGGTCGACTTGTCCATGAGCCAAAGTAAACTGACTCAGAGCGTGGCAGTCTTCCTTTGTGTGTGCATATGCAAGAATGCACTCATGCCCATAGTTGGTTCATGAATTGATGTTTAAATTCAAGCAGACACTTCTCAGGCTGTTGACCCGCTGACTGGGGGCAGTGGCTGGCCGTTCTGTGAGTGCTGTGTCAGTGGAAAGAGAGCTGCGCTCTGCAGCGCCAAGGGGACTGCAGTCAATCTTATGGTTACCTAATTAAAAGCACCCTAATTTGCTGGAGTGATTTTGAAACTGTGTGATAATGTTCTTGCGAGATGGCATAATAGTGACCCTGCAATGTGCTTGCATGTGCATTTGTACTGTTTTCAAACAATATAATTGAACTGTTCTTAAAGGACGACCACTACATTGTCAAAGCATAACCTTCTTGTTAAGTATTTACCGTGTCAGTTGTTAGAGACCATATTAGCTGTTATAAAATATCAAAGTTTAAGCCTTCGTGTCAGATAATTAGTAGGTTGAGTCAACATGTAAAAGCTCCAGATGTCTCTTTATTAGGGACTTGACATTTTCAGGGAAACATTTTTTTTTCTTAAGCTATAAATTATGAAAACAATCTTCTTTTGTCAGTTTTATATAAAAAAACAGGTTTATGTGAAATGTGTATGATTTTAATTTAATGACATTAATCTCTTACATGATGTCAGTGTTGCCCGCATTTTTGAAGAGTTGGTATTGTAATGAAGCTCCTTACTTGGATCTGTAGTATACGATCGCTGTTAAAGCGGAACTGTAAGCTGATGTAGTCTAATGAAATAAGTTTCTGTTCGTCCATTTATCATGAAACTGTAATCTTTCAAGTAGTGTAAAACGTATGAGTTTTAAGCTATTTCTATGGCATAGTCATTGTTTTTGATTTAAAGCTCTGTGTGTGCGCGTGTAAGGTTTCAGCAGCATCTGGCCCAGCGCTCTGCTACCTGACCCGGGCCACTGGGGCTGTGGCCCTTGGCCCACCCTCCCAGGAGAGCAGTGCTCAGGGAAACACAGACATCAATAAACAGTTAGAGCAGGATTTGCTGCACGTTAACAATGGCCCAAGGAGAGCAGCCACCCCTCCCCCCACAGCATCACCGTTCAATACACCCTTTCTGCCTCAGGCCAGAGGGGATTAGACTAGTAGCGTGTGTGTGTGTGTGTGTGTGTGTGTGTGTGGCAATAGGGGTACAGTTTTATGAAGTTAAACACTATAAGTGTTAAGTTAGAAGCATCTTTTTAAGTTTCCCTATAATGTAAATAGATATTAAATTAAATGTATATGCATTAACAGAAATATGTTACTATACATAAATCTGAGACCACTCTTCATTTATTTAATTTTCAGTCAAAATGGCCATATTTAAAGATTATTTGAATAATGGCCATAATTTAAAACGGAGAGTGAAAGATTATGTTAATACACGCACAGTTCACATATTCCTATTTATGAGTGAGAGCAAGAATGTGTGTGCATATGGCAATGGTAGTGGGCTTTACTCCCATTAGGGTCACTCTTTTGACATGTTTTGGATATGTTGTTTTGGTTAAAATGTTATCATGGCTAATGAACATATACAATGTCATGAAAGTTGAGGAGGAGTTTAACTATATGTGCTGAGTATATGTGCATGTTCATTGATTCATTAGTGAATGGCACAGTTTCAGTCCCTTGTTGTTGTGCCCCTTATTTAATCCTCATCAGTGTCTCCCTCCACTCAGCTAACGCCAGTAGCAACAGGCAAATGGCTCCCTGTGTTCCACTGACAAGGGTGTGTGTGTGTGTGTGTGTGTGTGTGTGTGTGTGAGAGTGTGAGAGAGTGCTCTTCACGGGGTGCTAGACAGCTCTGAGCACCTGGAATTGTGAAGCCGAGCAAAAAGCCTCCTCAGCGCTCAAGGGCTCTGTTTTCACAGCCTTAAAGTGACGGCGCCCTATTTTTATCGCGCCGCGTGACGGAGCAGCACTAAAAGCTTTCAACACGCCTCGGTGGAAACGGGCACTACCCACTCGCCCCCTCCCACCCTCACCCTACACCCTGTTCACATAGCTGAGGGCAAAAACCCAGAGCTGGGGGAGCGTCAGGCCGGGGTCATTGCAGCTTTCTCACGATACAGTAGATGTACTCACTGTGCTCAGTACTGTTAATGGTAGAGGAAACTGACCTGACTGTCTTGGTCTAAGCTTATCATGGCTGTTTGCTGTTCTGTTGTAACAGCAACATATTCAACAAATGATTTTTACAAACGGCTCACACTGAGGCATTAGCTGGAGGTCAGATCCTTAATTTTTTTAAATGGAAAATATTTACATTTACGCATTGCAGCAGAACAGCTGATGCTGATGGAGCTGTAAAGCTCAGATGAAAGATGTAGACAACAGATTGGAGTGCACACAAGCTGCTTTCGCATAGCCATTTGTTTTTCCACAGTAGTTACACATGAACTAGGCAGTGTAGCCATGCATCAGCTGTGTCTGACAAAAGTCAGCATTTGTTTTTAGCAAACAATACTAAGATCAACTTTTCTACTACCGTTGTTTTGACCCAGTCAGTGGGCTCTGTCTGTACACCCCCCCCCCCCCCCCACACCCCTCCAAGCTTAGTAGACACACACACACACACACACACACAAGCACACACTTAACCCCCCTTTAAGAGGAGCCGTTGCCCCCCCCCCCCCTCCCCCTGCTGACCCGTTTATCCACATTAATTGGCTGAGTTGATCTGACGGACAGGCTGAAAATCTGGTTTAATGACCCGCCCCTGTGCGCATAATATGATTTTGCTGCCTGCTCTGGTCAAACAGAGCTCCAATTTCCATAATGATCTTAGAGAGAGATAGGGCCAGCTCGGTTGCTGGGGCAACCTGGGAGAGTGGCTCAGGAATGGAGGCACTGAAACTCAAGGGGGCGGTGATGGTGGAGAGGGCTGTGGAAGTGTGTGAGAGTGGTGGGTGTGTTTGTGTGTTAGTTTAGTTTAATTTGTTTTGTTTTTTCCTGCTGAACATGTATGAAAGTTTTCCTTCTAGTGTAATTATGAGGGAATTAGGTATAATAATAGTGCAAAGCAGTCCATTCATAACAAATACCCCCTCAGTGTAAGTGGGCACATCTCATGCTGACTCGCACCCCACTCCTCTCTGCTTGAGTTCAGCAGTAAGACCCCCTTGTCCCCCGCCTCCCACGAGGCCAAGCAGCCAGAAATGAGCGGAATGTGTCAGAGAAAAAGAGAGAGACTTTTTCTCCTGCTTCACCTGCTGGGCCATCTGCTCTGTTCTATAATCAATTTGTTCACCACTTCGCTTTTCATCTGCCCTTTGACACACTCATCTCTCTTTTGCTCTTTTGCTTCCCCCTCCTTTTTTCTTTCTTTCTTCCTCTCTCCTATCCTTGCCTCCATCCATCTCATCCGCCTTCTCCTTTATTCTCCCTGTCCTTGTGTCTGGGGTGGCCAGTGCTGGCTAGCTCTTCTGCATGTGGAATATGCGGGGGAATTGGAAAATGGTAATTGTTCAGCATTGCCCTCATTTATCTCACAGCCCCAAATCAGCATTAGCATATTTCAGCATCTTAATGAAATAATCTGTCTAGGTAATGAGGGAGAGCTGTGGAGCTGAAGCCCAGATGCCTTTCTCGCTGTCTCTCTCAGTTCTCCCTCTACCTCAGGCCAGATGGGCAGCAGGACCCCAGGCCCCGCCAGACATGTTTGGCTTCTTTTGCACTGTTGACTTTTGGACAGGCACATTATCCCTAGTGCAGCTTTACACTGGCTTGATGCAATATTGCAGTGCTGACTTTAATCATGTCTAATGATGCACTGTGGACTTATTTTTATATTTTAATAAATCTGCTGTCAGTTGACCATTGTATCTAGCATGCTTTATTGTAGTTTGTGTTATAGTTTGGGGCTAACATTAGCATGGACACTGTAATGCACATACTCATGAAATGTAGAATGCTACAAATGGAAACGTGTAGATTTCTGTGTTTTCTTCCAAAAAATAAATGTGGCTATAAATGTGTATCTTATAAAATACAGTTAACAACAGCATTCAGAGGTGTGTACAATACTGTGGGTTTTTTCCCCCCCTTGTTTATGTTTAAAGTTTACCACAATAGTAATAAGTCATCTTTAACGTACTGGGAAAATTGTGTTGTATGCTTTCTTTAGTAATAATTTTTGTCCTATGTTTTCTTCTAGACCGAGATTGCAAAGCGCCTCAACGCAATTCTTGCTCAAATTATGCCTTTTCTGTCACAAGAGGTAATTACACATCTTTTGTTTCCTCATTTCCAACCTTCCCCGACCCCTGCTTGTACTGGACAGTTCATGTATGCATGCACAGAAATTGTAAATCTAGTTACTAGTCTTGCTCCCGTGAGTCATAACTCTATTTCTGTCATCGCCCCAGGCTGTAGATGAAATGTTAATGCTTAGCTTACTCTTGCTGAAGTATTGTGTTAACAAGTCATTTTCTTTGTCTTCTGCAGCACCAACAGCAGGTAGCCCAGGCTGTTGAGCGTGCTAAGCAAGTGACAATGACTGAGCTGAATGCCATCATCGGGGTACGTGGACTTCCCAATCTGCCTCTCACCGTGTGTATACCCCTCTTACTCCTTCATTTGGCCAGTGCCAGGGGCAAATCTGTACACTGACCACAAGTAGAAGCAAGGAAGCAGCCAGATAGCCTTATCTGTTAAGGCCATGACAGATCTAATTAGCATTTTACAGCTTCATAGCTCCCCTTATCTTCTGCTAAAGCTGTATTTTGGAATGATACTTGTGATCAGTCACTGTGTTCGTGACAAGTCAGAACAAATTTGGTTTGGTAGGATGGATTACGTTATAAGGCCTTTTGGCGCCTATACAAAAACGGGATAGTCAAGGTCAGAGTCATAGTGTGGGTTGGTCACCATGTGCAGATTTGCCCATGCCATTTATGGTCTTATTTTTATTTATTTATTTAATATTTCATTGTATTTATTTATTTACTGTTTGTGTGATGTATTGTATTGACACCATTTATGTTTTGTTTATGTACCATCATCAACCTTCTCAGAAAGTATTAACATATCATTTACTTTCTGGTTTTATTTGAGGCCATTACGTGAGTCTCTGTATGTGTATCACAGTTTTTTGGCAATCTTTGTATGTGCCAGCCTAATTCAAGACATGAGATTACAGACTTACACAGAAAACTTGAGTTCTTTGTTAATTTGACTTGCCCTGACTCAAACTCACCCTAAACACCATACTTCACTTAAGACGGCCTTAGTTAGAACCTTTTTGCTTCCAGTTAGGTGGCTTCTGTGGGCCTCTGGTGTGAATCAGGCTTTATCCCCTCTTATTTCCATTATCGCCTCACCTCAAAGATGCAAAACAGTGGTTTTACCTCCACTATTACAGGCCGCTATATGTGGCTTGTATTTCTTTGACCCTTTGACTGTTTTCGAATTAAGATGACCATGGCATCCCTCAGTAGTTTAGGCCAGCGGCTAGAGGAGCCGACCCCGCTGTGATTAGCCTGCTTGGGGCTTGGCTGGCTGCTTGGACTCCCTGAGCTGGGTCAGGGCAGCTGGAGCCAGATATTGGAATTCAATTAAAGCAAATGAGCCAAGACTCTGACCCCCATTTTCAAGGTAATTGCTTCCTCCAATCCAGCTGAATGCAACTGTCCACAGGACTCTGCCATTTAGCAGACGGCCATTCAGCAGAGCAGCTTTGCGGGGGGTGAGGGGAATCGGAGGGCGGGGGTGGGGGAGTTGACTTCTAATGCTAGCGCACACACACGGAGACACACATACACACTCGCCCTCTGTGTCTCCTTGTTATCATGATGGCTGGAAAATAGAGGGAGGCAGTCAGGCAGACACACGCTGCACTGTAGCAGGCAGACAGAGACACACATGCGCGTGCGCACACACACACACCGGCTGGAAAAACAAGCTTTTATTTGTTGGATAAAGAGATGGCAAAAGATCAATCTGTGTGCCCTGGCTGTGAGCGGAAAAGGAAGGGGAGGGGTGATGGGGTCATTAAAGATTCACTGTTAATCGGGAGCCAGCAGTGTTTGGCGCACAGACACAGTGGAGGAAAGGAGGGAGGGGGTGTGAAGAAACATGAAATAGAAAAATTGAGAGAGGAGTGGAGAGTAAAGTAGAAGGGCAGAGAAAGAGACGGTGATGAGGGAAGGAGAGCGAGCGGGAGACCATGTGCTGCAGACACAGATATAGAAAAGGAAAGAGAGCCAAGTGAAATAATGGAAGGTAGGGCTATGAGATGGGTAATACTTGTTTGTTGTTATAGCTGGCTCTGCTCTGAGAGCCATGACTGTCTTATCTGCTTACCTGTTCAATATGCAGGTAGTGCTCAGGTACTTCTGATGGTTTTTGCTATAAATAATTATTTTTAATTAATTAATGTATTGTTTTTAAAGTCAGGGCAACTAAGGCGACCTTGAACCATGTTTAGCCTTTCTTTAGTGCAGAGTAGGTGGTTGGTGAGAAAAATAAGTGTAAAACTTGTTGCAGATGTAGCCTCCTGTAGAGAATAGCCTCATGATCACATGGAGAAATGTGTCTGAGTGGCAGATAAATTCAGTTATGACTCCACATGGTTTGTTTGGTGATTCTTAGAAAAGCCTACATGTAACAACGTCAGGGAATGTGGATTTGCTTTGCGATTAGATGATGTAATCAGCTTTGGGTTTGATGGAACAAATTACCAGAAAGTTCACATTTTAGATGAATGAGCCACTATTTATATACTGAATTTCACAGCAGTATGTAGATATAATATTACACTCGGCTCATAGTTTGAGTCATGATTCTGGATGCATGTCATGGCACAGCTTACTAGTGAGTCTAGAGATGGGAGCAGTGAGATGTGACACTGAATGTGCTATTGTGGGTCAAGTTAATTGTAGTCTTGGGTGTTCATTTGAAATGTTTTAAAGTAGCCTTATGACTAGAATAATAAAGAGTAGTTGGTATTGCCCATCTTCATGATTCATATTGTCGTGTTTCATAGGTCGTATAATTAGGCCTGTTTAACTGGGTTTAGGGCAGTGTGTGAAACATTGGCATAGTTAAAGTAATTTAAGTTTGCCACTAGTGGTTTTTATTCTTTAAGTATTGAAAGTGCTGAAAGAGGCCCACTTAGTATCAGAGAAACTACATACCTCACCTATATGTTCACTGCATAGAGGAGATCATGTTCAAGACCCAAATAGTTTGTACCCAAACCTAAAGGAAACAATGATTAAACATCTCTAGTTTTGTTATTGCCGTGGACTTTGTAATGAGGAACCTCATGCTCACTTTGCATGCTGTTGCTGCACATTTGGGTTTCAAATTCAGTTTTCCATGGAAGACTATGAGTTGAGTTGTTCTGATAACACAGACCTGTTTTACATATGGTGGTCAATAGGGTAAGCAGCTTTTATCTTTTGATCAAATGTATGGCTCAAAAAAAAAACTCCTGGTCTGGTAAGACCACCCACTGTGTTACACATCAAAATACACAAAGGAACTGTGTCGAAACGTTTTTTCATATACTTTAATTGTGCAGTAATAATAGAGAACTGAATGGGTCTTTAGCTGATTGTATAGTGCCTTTTCAACTATCTCACCTCCATCTGTCCCCACTTCCACAGCAACAGGCCCATGCTGTCTACCCAGGGCTGATGGTCAGTGTTAAGTGTGTGTGTGTGTGTGTGTGTGTGTGTGTGTGCGCGCGCCTGTGTGGGTAGTGGTTTGGTTTATTTGAAATGCTGCTCCTAACAGTTCTGTATGTGTTTGTTTTGTGGACTGCGTGTGCGTTTTGTGCAGTAGTATAGTCGACTAAAAAGCATTGTGAATTAATATATCGTGAAATGGCTGTTATTGTCATTTAGAGGCTTCCCCTTGTGTATGCATTTCCTTAAATGGAAAAGACAACTGTGCATTGTGTGAGTGAGATCAGTATCAGCAGTATGCTGTTAAACGGCTTTGCTGAAAGATAATTTCTTTATTTTTTGCACGTGTCTCCCCTGTGTTAATACGTTGTTAATGAGGCAGCTTTATGATTCTTCTGGTGCAGTACTCTCATTAACCACACACACACACACAGCCACTGTGCTTGATTCTGTTTTTGCCTCCCCCATCGTTCTCATCTCCTTCTCTTCCCATCGTTACCTTGTTTTCTTCTCCCCTTCCCTCTCGTAAACAGGGACTTTGCCCTGGCAAAATTATTGGTGATTGACTCAATAAGAGCACAGCGCGGCAGGTAATTGCACGCTGTTAAGGAGTCATAGTGCTCCGCTCTTGTAGACTGCAGGAGCTGCAGGTTTTGGCCATTCTTGAATGTGCCCATGAGCCATAGTAATTCTAAAGTTTTTGTTTGTTTAGGAGTTTTTAGAAAAGTTACTAATTCTCAAAATTGAAGCGAAGTGATGGGGTAATACAGTTTACGGTTCAAGACATACCAGTCGTTCTGCCATGTATTGAAACTTTTGACCTTTAAAATCTACCTGTTCAGAATTGTTTGATTTTGTAATGCTGCAAAAATCAACGTAGTTGTCCTGCTCAATCTATGACATTTTGGCCTCCTCTCACACAAATCACTACACAGCATGGTCAGTCAGACCAGAGGTAATTTACATGTCAGTCCTAAAGGCACAGCATAAAATAGCCTCTGTAATTCTAAAAGATAAAAGACTTTGGAAAACGATCTTTTATGTACAAATAAATTATGGTGCCTAAAAGCATGCAAATGTCTTGGCCAGATGGAAAAAAATTAAAATTTATTTAAATATAGTCATCAATTATCAGAATCACGTTTTTATTACTTGTATTTGTGAGATTTAGTTATTTATTTAATTTAAACTTGCTAAAACAGGTCTCCCTGGGTGTTGCTCTCTTGGAATGTAGCATTTATATCATAAATGTATGTGTGCCATGGCTGTGCAAAGACACTGAAACAGATATGATCTAGACTCAGCAGATGTTCAATGATCCTGGTCTCTGTCTTTATTTGTGTGGACATGCACTTATGTCAGGTCTGTCCTGCTTTGATCCAGACACTAATAGAAGTGTCAGGGTGCTAATATGCTTCCATGTGCATGTGCACACATATGCTTGCGTGTTTGCTAATCCTACCTTCTGCTCCAGAGTTTGCCGTCTCTTTGTCTTTTCCCGCCGACCCACTTGGGGTTCTGTTTGTTTTGTGTGTGTTTTCACAGCAGCAACAGCTCCAAGCTCAGCACCTTTCCCATGCGGCCCATGGACCACCTGTCCAGCTGCCCCCACACCCCTCAGGCTTGCAGCCCCCAGGCATACCCCCGGTCACAGGTTCCAGTTCCGGACTACTAGCACTAGGTGCTCTGGGCAGTCAGGCACACCTACCAGTTAAAGATGAGAAAAACCATCATGATCTGGAACACAGAGGTACATACATGCACACACATACAAGTCTGTGTACATGTGCTTTGACTGTGTTGTTTCACAATTCTGTGTAATTCAGTCAAAAATTTGTTCAGAGTGGTCAGGTGAAGTGGTTCGTTGTAGAGAAACTGACTGACTCCGATTTCTTTTTAGCTGTGGTGATGCTAGCCAGGTCGACAACGCTGACACAGCCATTTAAGTCACCATCGTAAAGTTTTTATTTGTCATGTTGAAATAATAAAATAGTGAAATTTTTTGGGTGGGTTGGGATTATAGACCAAACTTACTCTCAACTATTATAAACAGACATTAAATGCTTTAGCTGTCTGTTCTTATAACCACTACTGTGAATAATTCACGTTTCTCTTATGTGTTTCACACCAAACCATTTCGAATTCCTATACGTGCTCCATCTCATTGCATTGCTGGCAAAGAGACCAGGTTTTTATCTATATATATATATATATATATATATATATATATATATATTATTTATTTATAGTAAAACTTTGCCTTTAGCATCCTTTTGTGATTTCTGTTGCATCTATTTTTCTGTATACTTAAAAAAAAATGCAGAAAACACTCATTTACAAAAGATGTTATTGATCCAAGGCTTTTTTTTTATTTTTATTATTTTTTTTTTTTTTAAGGCGAATGAATATTGAATTCTACCAGTAAAAAATCTGAGTGGGTTTAGCCTCTTTTATTCCTATTTATTTGGTTGCACTCAGGTATCCTCCTCATGCAAAGACTGTTCATATAGAGAACTTGAAGAATGTGTATTTACATTTTGTCTTTTCTCTTTCTCTCCCCACCTTTCTTTCCTACCATCACATCCTTCTCTCATTGGTGCGGACACAGACCGGGAGTCAAGCACGGTGAGTGGCATTGAGGGCGTCTGCTTGACATTGACTTTGAGCCGCACTGTTTGCTGATGGGGGCTCTTTGTGCGGCATTAGAGAGCCGAGGCCTGCCGGGAGAGGGCCCGGCTGAATTACTGCACACTAAGCCCTTTTAAATAAAGTAATGAAAGGGAAATGGAGTCTGCAGTTTAATCCCGCTCCTCCTTTAATCCAGGTGAAAAATGAGCAGCGGCGCAGGCCAGGGATTAGCAGCTCTATAATTTCATCACAATTAAAAAAGACTTTGACTCTGTGTCTTAAAGGATTTGTCCTCTGCACTACCCCAATTTATCCCCCCCCTCTTCCCTTTTTGGATCGTCTCCGCCCCACTGTCGCTGTCGGAGACTGGTCTTAGCCAGTCTCACTTCTTTCCTCTTTCATTTGTTCTTTTTTTTCTCCCCCTTCCCTCCCTCTCTCTTCTCCCTTATCATTTGATCCTTCCCTTTTGCCCTTATCTGTTCCATATCCTGCAAATGCCTGTTTGTGTTCTCTTTGTCCAGTAAGCTGGCTACGAGCAAAGCCTCTGACTGTTTGCATGTTGAATGGGTGCAGTCATGTCTGCAGAAATCAGAGCCTGTTGCTGATTAGCGCTTAGCGCTATGGCGGCCATTCCGCTCTACGGCTGCCTGGTCTTCCGCTTGTCACGGGTCATCTGATAGGACTGCTTGAACTTCGCCTATTGAGTGATGTTAAGCCTGCCTTAAAAGGGCAGCCAATTAAACCTACTGTGGAGCAGCAGTTCCATACACATACATAGACTCTTCCTTCATCTCATGCCGTTGATGCAGTCTAGATCTGTTTATTACTTGAGGATTAGGATTCGGAAGAAACACAAGCAGTGATGGACAGCACTGACAAAGGCCACATTGAAGTGTGCGTGTTGGCCAGTTCTGCGGTGTGTGAGCCAGTCTGTGCCCAGGCCTTCTTTTGTGTCGATCCCAGGAGAGTTGATTTTTTTTTTTTTTTTTCTCTTCCTAGCCTAGAGAACACTTCCCCTAGCTCAACCACATCCTCCTTTTCATCTCTTTCTCTTTCTCTCGTTCTCTCACTCTGTCTCTCTCTGGATGAATAGAAGGCTGTCAGGCCAGAGAGCTTGGGCTTGGCACAGGGGTTTTGGCCCTGGCATGTGTGCCCTGGCACTGCTTTTCTTGCTGTGTCTCTCTGTCTTTCTGGCTCAGAGAGGATGCAATCCTGCCCAGGCAAGCCCACAGAGGCAGTGCCACTCAATGCCTAGCCAACATGGCAGCCACCCCCCCCCACCTCTTACTCCCTGCTCATCTAGTTCTGTCTGATTCCTCTCTACTGAGCCACTCTGTTTTAGTGTGTGTGTGTGTCTCCCTCTCTCTAGACAGCCAGCTTCCATCTAAGTACCCCATTCAGTTCCCTCCCCTGGCCTAGTTCACCCACTTTGTCTTCCTCCCCTCCTTTTTGGAGCAGTGGAAACCCACCAAGAGCAATAAATGGAGCGAGTGGACTTGGCGCAGGGCCGAGGAGAATGGGCAACACAGTCTCCCCCTGCTGCCTCCCTGTTCAGCCCTGCTAAGTGTAGAGAAAGGTTAACTGTTGGCTTGTGTTTTTGGTTTAGGGGTGGGGTGTTCTGTGGGGGGTGCCAGAGGATAGGAAAACAAGCTGTCCTCTGCCTGGTTAACTCTCGGGGAGGGAGGCTGCTGATTCTGGTCAGCTTGTTTGTGTTTCGCTCCGTTACACCCCTCATCCTCCCCTCCTTCCCTCCTCCATCCCATCATCCCTCCGTCCCCGTGCTGTCAGGATCACTTTCCTCCTGAAGCGGCTGTCCAGTTGGCTTGTTGTGCCTGGATAAGGCTCCATGCTGGTTGCCCAGGACTGTAGGGTTAGGCCAGCCTGTTTGAAGTGCAGTGCGGTTGGCCCAGCCTGGGAGCTCCTCTCTTCAGCTCCAGTTTGCTCAGCTGTCCTGCCTGCTTTGCTTCAGCGGGTCTGAGTTTTGTAGGACGGACACACACACACAGAGCTTCTCCCTGGCTGCCAGTCCACTCCTGATCTAACACGGTGCGGAGCTTAACCCTCCGCTCCAGCCGTGTTTACTTTCGACAAGGGCTGGATTTACACACACGCCTTGTTCAAAGCCCCTGGTGGCCCCAAGTCGCCTCTGATATTTGTCTTAGGGCTATTGAGAGCCCTGTCAGTCCAAGGCTTCACTTGCTATTTACAACTCCAGACAAGGCTGCAGCAATGAAGAGGTTTCTGTATTTGTGCTTTTATTTAGTAAGATTTCGACTAATGGTTCATAGCTTAGTGCATTTTAATGACCGATTACACAAAATTGTGGATTTTTTAAAAACATATAATGGCACATGTACTGTGTTCACTGGACAAAATATTCTAACCTATGGTCCTGCCCTCATTTCCGCAGAACAACTCTGTGTCTCCATCAGACAGTCTGAGGGCCAGTGAGAAGCACAGGGGATCATCTGACTACAGTCTGGATCCAAAGAAACGCAAAATGGAGGAAAAGGACAATATGAGCAGATATGTAAGTGCCCCCAGTCATGTGTATTGCTATTTATGTTTAGCATAGCATTTTTGTCCAAGCTTGTTTACATCTGTAAATTTACATACAAAGCCTGAGATTTTTTTCTGAAAACATTTTTATTATGATAAACATATTAAATGAGTTTTTTTCCTGCTATAGGACAGCGATGGTGACAAAAGCGATGACCTGGTGGTAGATGTCTCTAATGAGGTACCTTTTTATATAGATGACACATTTGCTGCAAATTCATGAGTATTTGGGTGTTCTTATTTTATTTTTGTGCCAAAAGAAGAAACATTTTACAGAAGAAGGCTAAATTATACCTTTTAACTGAAGTTGTTGTGAATTTGAAACATTTTCCTTGGTCATCATACAGTTGTCACACAATGTAAACAGTTTCCGCTGTGCTTAAATTATGGTAAAATGTATTTATTTGCGAACAATAGCAGTGTGATAAGACTTGCCATGTTAAAACCACTGATCTCATTTACATTTTCATGTATAACTCTTCTGTCTGCAGGACCCAACCACCCCAAGGGTCAGTCCTGCCCACTCTCCTCCGGAAAATGGCCTTGACAAGGCCCGGGCGCTGAAGAAAGATGCCCCCAACAGCCCAGCCTCTGTGGCTTCATCTGGGAGCACCCCGTCCTCCAAAGCAAAAGATCACCCACACGTAAGGACTGGACAAAGACAACATTATTGGTTTCTCGCACTCTTTTTCCTAGTGTTAGGTTGAAGAGTGCCACATATGAGGCTTCTGTTTGAGCCTCTTTCAGTGTTTCTTAAATTAGTGAGAGGCTGAAAGAGCTGTGAGAGAATGATAAAGTGGGTGAGAGAGGTATTAAAGAAAAGAACAGAGATGAATTGGTTCCCCCTCCTCCTTGTTCGGAGTGTGCGGAAGCTTTTGATTCAGTCCTGGTCATAATGAGCTGTCAGGATTTCATTGGATTAGTTGGCAAGAGCTCTGTGATAGCCAATCTCATGGCTTTCTCTCCATTGCTGTCTTGCTATCGCGCTCTGTTTCTTTGTTTCTGTCTTGTGGATTGGCCAGTACCTAATTGTCCTTCCACTCCTTCATACAGAATGATAAGTCCTCCACCCCAGGCCTGAAGTCAAACACCCCCACCCCACGCAACGACGCACCTACACCAGGAACCAGCACCACCCCTGGCCTGAGGCCCATCCCTGGCAAGCCCCTTGGCATGGAGGCTTTGGGTAAGAACATTCAAACCCTCATCTTTTCATTTGTCTATTTTTGTTTTATTTCCTCAAAGTCTGATGATGGCATTGGATATGCCCTTTTTGGTGGCTAGGCCAAAATCAGTGGTTCAAAATGGCTTTGAAAAACCTTGCTTTATATTTAAGTTACTAATGGTTTTGCTCCTCTTGTAAAATTGTCATTTCAGAGGTTTTATATTTTGAAGACCTTAGTATTGCTCATAACTGTTAGTAACACTGAGGACATTCTTTCCTCCCTCATGCCAGCAGCTCCTGCCCTGCGGACTCCATTGTCCTACGCAGCTCCCTTTGCAATGATGGGTCACCATCCAGAGATGAATGGCTCTCTGACAAGTCCGGGTGTCTACGGCCTCCACATCTCTTCCGGGATGGGTGCTGCTTATGGCCGATCACCTATGGTGAGATACCTCCTGGTTCTCTCACTGCATTGGGCTCTGTTGAGTGTGTTTTGTAATCATTTACTGGTTAATATCATTTTGTTTTAACTATCAGTCCGTGTGCTGTGTCTGGCAGCAAGGGAAGTAGGAGGCTTGTGGGTGTGAAAATAGGCTTGAGGCAGAAAAAACGTGGTGCCTGCTTGTTTTAACAAGCCTTTCTATAGTGAAGAGAAAGGGGCTGGAGTTTAGATTCAAGCTGTGGTACACTGTTAATATGTGTATATGTATGTGAAATTTTATAGCCGGGGTTTGATCCACATCCTCACATGCGGGCTCCTGGTCTCCCAACCAGCTTGACGTCAATCTCTGGAGGAAAACCGTGAGTACTTAGCTTTTTATATGTGGTTGGTGTGGGTTTGTGTTAACACTGCGTTTATGAAGACAGAATTTATTTGCATGATTGTGGAACATGACCAATAAAAACTATACACCAACCTTTTTGTAACTTTTATAGCTAAAAATGGTCAGTTTGCATTTTAACAAAAAATGACTAGGATTGTTTACGTTTCATCTGTTTTAGATCAGTGTATTTTTACTCTGCTAGCACTGCTGAGTGATGCTTTTGCTTTTTAATAATTTGGATTTCATGCATTGATTATGTATAACACTTATCCTTAATGCTCTGGAATAAATAGCTTATCTGTTATCTTGTGCAAATTGCTCTTTTGTCTTTATTTAGTTCAAGACATGAGAAATGCTCTTTGTTCAAACAGATATCATCTCATCTGTTCTTTCTGTCCTAAACAGAGCATACTCCTTCCACGTGAGTGCAGATGGGCAGATGCAACCAGTGCCTTTTCCTCCAGACGCCCTGATCGGCCCAGGTATCCCTCGCCATGCCCGCCAGATCAACACACTGAGCCATGGAGAAGTGGTGTGCGCAGTAACCATCAGCAACCCCACACGCCATGTTTACACGGGAGGCAAAGGCTGTGTGAAGATCTGGGATATCAGCCAGCCTGGCAGCAAGAGTCCTGTGTCTCAACTGGACTGCCTGGTAAAGATCAGGGCTCATTGGGAGGGTCTAAACTTTCTGCCAGTTAGAGATGCACCAATATGGAATTTCTAAGCCAGTCTAAGAGCCTTGTTTGCAGTTAACAGTCATATCAAGGGATTGTTTTGAACAAATGGTGGGAATGTAAGAACTAGAGATTAGCACAATATATATTGTACTTAATAATCTAAACTAACTTTTCCAGTGACTGTTTTAGTCATGCAGTAACTGCTGTACAATTAATATGTAGTTATGAAAGTGAGAAGTCAAAAGTGTGCTCTCCTTATACAGGCCTTCAAGTAATAGCAGTTTGCTGTTACTGCTACTTTGCATTCTACCATCCGTCAGTTTGCATGTGTTTTGTTATATTAATGCAGGGGGGTGGGGGGGGGGAGTTCTCTGGAATGAATGAGTAATGTAATTCTTCAGTTTAATTGACCATAATTCCTCCATTATCCTCTTCCATGGATGGAGCTGTAGTTCTCTGGAGTGTTAAAGTCTTCTGTTTCTCCACAGCAGATTGGGAGGGCAGTGTGGATTTGATGAGCTGTTCAGTGGCCATCATAAAGTGATTTAATTTGTCTGAAAGCTCCCAGTTATCGATCTGCCCTGGCGAGAGATCCAACCTTCTGCTGTTAATCTGAAAATGTGCTGCATGCTATCTGGAACTGCAACCAAAAACCTTTTAAAAGCTCCCTGCCCCCCAGTGTGCACTCTTCTGCACCCTCTTATCAGCCTTTTCTCCTTCTCCATTAACCTTCATAATCACAGCACTGAAAGGGTAGGGCTGAGGGAAGAAAGGTGCAGGGGCTGCCGGCTCGCTTGAAGCCGTGCCATTTTGTTTTCACCTCCTCTGAAGTAGCGATTATTGCGAGGAGTAGAGAAGGAGATGCATTACAAAAGACTGGGAGGAGAAAATTATATTAAATTACAAGCTGTTCTTAGAAAATATGCATAGGAAAAATTTCCTCGGGGTACTTGAACAATTCCTTTTTTGCAAACTAGCATTTCCCTTCTCTCTCTCTCTCTTGTTCTCACTCTTGCTCTCTCCATCCTCATCTCTAGAACAGGGATAATTACATTCGTTCGTGTAAGCTGCTCCCTGATGGCCGTACTCTGATCGTGGGTGGTGAAGCTAGCACTCTGACAATCTGGGACCTGGCCTCTCAAACGCCTCGTATCAAGGCTGAACTGACCTCCTCGGCTCCAGCCTGCTATGCGTTGGCCATCAGCCCTGACGCTAAGGTCTGTTTCTCCTGCTGCAGTGATGGCAACATTGCTGTATGGGACCTCCACAACCAGACCCTTGTCAGGTAGGCAGTGGGTTTTGCCTCTCATGTGACATAATATAAGGAATCCCATTAATCTGATTTGCATGATTGCATAATTTAAGTGTAGTTGATTAGCCAAGGCTTTTTTTTAGTCTTTGCTTCTTTAGTTGTTTCAGGAAAAGTTAATGCACAGATAATCTAATAATCACGCTCTAAAGACATGCTTAGGTAGTAGGCACTGTAAGATGTATGGTCTGTAAAAACCACTAGTAGCACTTGTGTATGTGTGTGTGTATATGTGTATATATATATATATATATATATATATATATATATATATATATATATATATATATATATATATATATATATATATATATATATATATATATATATATATCGCCTAATTTGTCTGTACCACTTTTATTAAAAAATACTGTGTCAGACTCTAACTAGAATACATGCTAAGATGTGATGTAGACTGGTCCAGTAGGGCCAAACATAGAAAGGCTGAGCATTTGATTTAGGAAATGTACTTTAACTTGGATTTCATCTTTCAAGGTTAGTTAAAATCCATGTTTTGTTGGTGGTCTTGCAGGCAGTTCCAGGGTCACACAGATGGAGCCAGCTGTATAGACATATCTCATGATGGCACCAAGTTATGGACTGGAGGCCTGGACAATACTGTCCGCTCCTGGGATCTTAGAGAAGGGCGGCAGCTCCAGCAACATGACTTCACCTCACAAGTAAGAGACTCACAAACTTATATTGTGTAACTGGATGTGGATGTGTAGCTTAATGTTCCACACAATAGCTAATTGTCCACCTCTTCCTGAGCTGAATTAGCTTAATGATGTGTTAGAACAGGAAAACGAAGAACTGAATTGCTAGGGGGGGCTCCAAGACACGCTAGGACATATGAGATTTGTGAGATGCAACAGACAATTTATGTAAGCTCTTCAGCACAAGTCATTCGTCTCATGGTATATAGTTAGACTGAAGCAAATGGCCTCAGGCATGTGACTGCTGTATCAGACGGCGCTGAATGTGATACTTGACTGTGATGTCCGGGCTGTGGTGTGTTTTGAGAGTAACTGTTTGGTGCTTCTGCTGCAGATTTTCTCACTGGGCTACTGTCCAACTGGCGAGTGGCTGGCTGTAGGCATGGAGAGCAGTAATGTGGAAGTGCTTCACCACACCAAGCCAGACAAGTACCAGCTCCACCTGCATGAGAGCTGTGTGCTTTCCCTCAAATTCGCCTACTGCGGTAAGACTATGCCTATACAGAGCACTTAAGAAACTCTCCAATTGCAGCTTTCATTGTGCTTTTTCATTAAAACAAAAGGCCACTGGGGACTGTACATTACAGTGGTTTTACTATAGTTAAAGGTAATAATTCAGTCATTGAGATTTAAGTAATTTATAGTTGTTTGATAGAAATATACTCATGCAACTCATTCAAAAATGTGGTGATGGAAAGCAGGGGTTGCAATATCTAAAGTACAAATATTGGATTTTTATAGAGCAGAATATTTCACATCAGACTTCTCCTAATTGCTTTTAGATTTAATCATGCATAAAGTTTGTTGTTAGGCATGATTTGACTGTTTTCGAATGTAGCTGATTAGATCTGCTCTTGAGTTTTAGAAAAACCTGTGATTATAACGTTAGTTCTTCTTGTTTTGCATTGATCATGGGCCTTTTGTATGCACATGACTTCTTACCATACCCATTTATTCCCATATTATACAGATGCTGTTGCATAGAATCAAATACCACTTCACCTTGGCTCTGTCCTTGTCCATTAGAGTGTATATTTTCTTTCAGCGCTGGTATGTGTATGCTTGCGTTCCTTTTTCTTGCACTGACTGTCAATGTGTTTCCTTTCTGCTGTAAAGGTAAATGGTTCGTGAGCACAGGGAAGGACAATCTGCTCAACGCCTGGAGGACTCCCTATGGCGCCAGCATTTTCCAGGTACGTCAGTCAATATCTTGGCTCTCTCCTGTCCTCCCACGCATAGCGTTACGTGCTCTGAATGGGCCCGGCTCCGGAAGGGCAACATGAAGGCTCAGCCAGCCTTTCAGCTTCAGGCTTGACACAGCTCTGATGGGGCCGTGATTGATGTGTTCTTTACATGCAGCTGTGCAGGCTGGAATGGTAATTTGAATGCTTTTAACTCGCTGACTGGGAGGAGTACAGGAGATGATCATCATCTTGGTGACGTGAATGTAAGGTTGAAGGTCTGAGCTGTCAGCCTGTTTTTCTGTGGCGAGAAGCTGTGATCGCTTTGAATTTGAGACATTTCATGAGACATGAGAGATTATTATTATTATTGTTGTTATTGTCCTCAGAATTTCAGATTATGCAGTGTAAGCTAACTTCCTTTCCGTTTCTCTCTACAGTCTAAGGAGTCTTCGTCTGTCCTGAGCTGTGACATTTCTGCTGACGACAAATACATTGTGACAGGATCCGGTGACAAGAAGGCTACAGTTTATGAAGTAATCTACTAGATTTGCAACTGATCCACTAGATCCAATAGTCTGTGACTGGAGCTTCTCTTTTGGCCTCCTCATAAGTGGATTTGGGATGAACACAGCCCCTCCGCCTTCCTCCAAAGACCTTCAAACGGGAAAAATGGGGTCAATTTTTCCAACTTGGATTACGTAACCGATGTGTTTGATAGATTTCCGCGCTACTGGAACAGAAACCGCTCCAGGACCTTTTGGAGACTTGCTGGACAGTGTATCTGAGGACCTCTCCCGGACGGCACTAAAGAAGTACATATTGTCTTGCCTTTTACTTTGAGTCTGCTCACGAGATTCGCTGGGTGTGTGCCTATTCTTCCTTTCATTTGTCCTTTTTTCTATCGTTCTTTTAACAAAAAGCAAATGATCTGTGATGCAACATGAAGCAGTGCTTCATTTTTAGCCTCCTGCTCCCTGGACGACTTGTGAAAAGTGTATATATGGAGTAATAAAAACATTTTATAAATATATATGATTATATGTATATATATTTCCTTGTCCTGGTATACTTGTGATGGGTTTCTTTGTCCTCATGTCCTCGATGCTTGATAAATGTAGATTAGGACCTCCTTTTTAAAGATGTTTTTGATTTTTTTTTTTTTATTATTTTTGTTTTATTTTGTTTTTTTTGTAAGTGCACTCTCTGGGTTGCCAGTTGACTGGGAAAGTCCCTGAGGCAGCATTTAAAGAGGACATTTGAAAGCTTGGCTGGGATGGGCAGAGAACCCTGGACATACGCTGTTTGGTGGCCATGGATACAGAACTTTGATGTGTGTGGTGGGTGATATTCCCATGGACAAATGCCAATCAGCGCTAAACTCTGCTAAGTGCCGGAGAGCAACCAGAGGAACGTGGGAAGATGTTTGTAAATTAAAACCAATATTAAACTTGGAGAATTAACTAACTGTACTGCTTGTCTGTCCCCTTGACCCCTTGGTCTCGTGTCCTGAATGGGAGAGGAGTGGAAGGTTGGGTCAGTATGTGTGAATAGAAGAGGACTCCCCTCAGACCCTGCTAGAAATGAAGATCCTAGTGACTGTTGCCAATATTGGTGGAACTGCTGTAAACCTTCCCACCTAGCTCCAGTTTGTTTGCAATCACTGATAAGTGAAAATAGGATCAGTGCAGGGTTTTTTTATTTTTATTTAATAAACTATCAAGAGTGTTTTTTACAACCTGCTTGACTTTTATAAGGTGGAAGAGCTAACGCATGCTGCTTTGTGTGGGAGTGGAGGAAAAAGAACAACTTTTCAATGCTGAATATGTAGAAGCGGAATGAGCTTTAGCAGAGCAGAAGCAGCATTGGTCTCGGTCAATGGGTCTAGAAGTTTACCACCAATGAACAAATGAAAACCCTGCTGCTTTTCTGCCTGGCACAGTCCTCTCAAGTTCACACCAAAGTATGTAGCAGCAACCTCAAACTTTTTTTTTTTTTTCTTTTCTTTTTTAATAAAAATACCACCTTATGTCACATTCATGGTGATCAGTGACTGTACAGAAAATCCATCTGTTAGATGTCTGTCTTGCATGAAGGTGTGGAACAGTATCCTTTAAATGAAAGTATAGAAAGAGACTGTCATGTTTTTTGCCTTGATACCCTCGTTTAAAAAAAAATACTTAAGCGAAAGCTAAAAAGTATTTAGGATTAAACGTGTTTAATTATATTAAAGTGCAAAGCTAATGTTTTTAATAAATGAAAGGTTTTCATTTTGGTAGTGCTTGATGCAGCTTGTGTAGTATTTTCACAAAATAGTTATTGAGAAGAAACCCCTCCTTCTTCCAAACCTCACTCTGTAAATTTAGATCCTCTTCTTTTGCTCCCGTGATGAAGTTTTTACAGTTCCCATCGTAGCTCCATCTCTTCTTTACTTCTCAGACCTACGACAGTCATTAAGGCAGTAGGGTTCCTAGCTACAGCCAGAAGCCGCCTAGTGCTCCAGCCTTAGTTCTCTTCCCTCCCAGAGTCAGTCTTCCCTCGTGTCGAAGGCCCAGTGTGAGCTTGCGAAGGCAAATTAGCATATTTGTGAATGTTTAAGTAATTGAGTGAAGTTACAGGATACAGAGTTTTAATAATATATATATATATATATATTATATAGAACTCTTTAAAAAATAGTGCTTTATAATTAGATACATTGTTGTATAATTACAAATTACAAGCCTCAATTTCGGCCTCAATTACTGGACGCAGTGGTTTGTAAATCCACTTAGACTGGTGTTAAATGATGAGGCCTAAAACCACACCTGAATGCCATTGATCTTGAAGACGGCACTGCAATAAAAACATGATGGAAATCGTCTCATGGGTTCAGGAGTATATTGACAAACAGGCCGCGAGACATTGTTCGTCACTGTATGCAAGTTAATACTGTCCTCGGTGGACGCCACGTCAACAACACCCAGCAACACAGGCTCATGAACAGATGCACACAGTGGAAATGTGTATTGTTTGTTTATGGATTGTTTATTTTAAAAATAAACCTGGTGTGCTCTGGGCCAAAGAAGAAGAGGACCATCCAAATTATTTTATTGTTAAGTTCAAAATGCAGCATCTGCCATAGTAAGGAGTTATACTAGTGCCTGAGGTAACTTGTACATCTGTTAAGGCACAAGTAAAGATGACCTGTTATGCTCATTTCCTAGTCTTACAATGGTGTTGCTTCTTCCATATCACTTGGAGCCAGAGTCTGATCCTGAAAGTCAGGTAGAACAAGTTGCTAAGTTACAACAGAGTGGCTGTGTGTTAGAAGTGTGCAGGTACTGGCTCTGACTGGAAATGTGTGACGTGTGATGAAGTGCAAAGTACGTCAGTGAAGGCTGCATTCTGAAGAGTTGCTCAATATAAATGAGCGAGATGCTGAAGATTATGAATCATTTAATCAGCATGGCTGAATTTACCAGGGAATTTGGTTAACAGTGCTTTGTGTGGATTGAGGGAATGTTGTTACCTGTAGTTTGTATTTTTACATGGATGATATTGTTAAACACAGCAGTCTTAATCAGCAGCTGTATTTGCTATTACCTCAATCATGGGCTATTTAGCTTAAGTCAGAAGGTGACTGGGCGGCCGTGTGTCCAAAGTGACAACTGCTGTTCCAGCAGAGAGGAGAGAGAGGAGCTGCGCTGGGGGTCTGAGTCATAAGTAAATATTCCAACATGGTGTCAGGCTGTTGAAAAGACTGATAGGGGAAGCTGAGACACATAGCTTTGTGTGTGTGCGTGTGTGTGTGTGTGTGTGTGTGTGTGTGTGACACAGTGTCATTCCGCTGGCTCAGCTTTGTGCTGTAACCACAGATCTAGCTGACTCAAATTTTGTCCCGCAGTCCTCCTGTCACAGATGCTCACGCCCACACATTAACACACACTCACGTATACAGGCTCTCCTTACCTCAGCTCAACTGGACTTCGGGGTCAGGAAGTGTGCATGAGTCGTTCCCGTGTAGAGAGAGTAGCTTGGTTTTCTCCTACCACTCATGCTGTAGATGAAAGCTTAACTTCTCTTTATCTAATTGCAACAGCTTTGGTGGTTCACCAGGTCTTGCAATGTTGTGACGAGTCCACTGTTCTCTGTGTTTTTATATATATTTTTGAAGCTCTTGTTTTCTTCTTTCTTTTGTAATTCTCTTTCTTATGGATTATCCTATATCCACCTATGGCTTCAGAGCCACCTCTGTGAAGGTGCACCGGTTTTTCTTTCTTGAAGCACCACTGCTGCTGGCATTATGTGTAAACTAAGAGCTAATCGTGGGAACTGCTCTTTTGGCAACCGCAAATAGATGTCAACATCCAACTAAAGTCCCATACAGGTGATACAAAGCTGAAGTGAGCTTCTTATTCTTATCCATTCCACCTTAAATTATGCAGCAGTTACATGCAGATGCCTTCATCTACTTGTCTAACTTCTTGTTCAAATTGTCCCATTCCACCTTAAATTGTGCAGCAATTACATGCAGACCCCTCCGTCTATTTGTCTAGCTTTTGGGTTAAATTGTCCCATTCCACCTTAAATTATTCAACAGTTCCATGCAGGCTCCTCTTTTTGTTTAGCTTCTTGTTTGAATTGTCCCATTCCACCTTAAATTGTGCAGCAGTTACATACAGACACCTCTGTCTATTTGTCTAGCGTTTGGTTTGAATTGTCCCATTCCACCTTAAATTGTGCAGCAGTTACATGCAGGCACCTCTATTTGTTTAGCTTCTATTTTGAATTGTCCCGTTCCACCTTAAATGGGGCAGCAATTACAGGCAGATGCCTTTATCTACTTGTCCAGCTTTGTTTGAATTGTCCCATTCCACCTTAAATGGTGCAGCAGTTCCATGCAGATGCCTTTATCTACTTGTCCAGCTTTGTTTGAATTGTCCCATTCCACCTTAAATGGTGCAGCAGTTCCATGCAGATGCCTTTATCTACTTGTCCAGCTTTGTTTGAATTGTCCCATTCCACCTTAAATGGTGCAGCAGTTCCATGCAGATGCCTTTATCTACTTGTCCAGCTTTGTTTGAATTGTCCCATTCCACCTTAAATGGTGCAGCAGTTCCATGCAGATGCCTTTATCTACTTGTCCAGCTTTGTTTGAATTGTCCCATTCCACCTTAAATGGCGCAGCAGTTCCATGCAGACAGCTTCATCTACTTGTCCAGCTTTGTTTGAATTGTCCCATTCCACCTTAAATTCTGCAGCAGTTTCATGCAGGTGCTTCTATTTGTCTAGCTTCTTTTTTTAATTGTCCCATTCCACCTTAAATTGAGCAGTAGTTACATGCAGATACCTCCATCTACTTGTCTAGCTTCTTGTTCGAATTGTCCCATTCCACCTTAAATTGTGCAGCCGTTACATACAGACACCTCCGTCTATTTGTCTAGCTTCTGGTTTGAATTGTCCCATTCCACCTTAAATTGTGCAGCAGTTACATACAGGCACATCTATTTGTTTAGCTTCTATTTTGAATTGTCCCGTTCCACCTTAAATTATTCAGCAGTTCCATCTACTTGTCTAGCTTCTTTTTTGAATTGTCTCATTCCACCTTAAATTATGCAGCAGTTTCATGCAGGCGCTTCTATTTGTCTAGCTTCTTTTTTGAATGGTCTCATTCCACCTTAAATGGCAGCAGTTATATTTCAGCGCTTCAGGGAACTGCTGTTAACTGCTACATAAATTAAAGTGACACAGAACAATTCAAACAAGAAGCTACCGACTTCGAAGGCGAGACGAGGCGTGTCTGGCTTCTTTTCCACGCTGGGTCAGCACAGCACCTCCAACCAAACCTCTCCTCACAATGGGGACCTATACCAACCACCAGGAGCACACTGCAGCGGGAAACAAAGTATTTAAAATAGTTATACTGTAGAGGTAACACATTAACAGAAGAACAAGATTCCAGAAAGTGCTATTCATTTGTGAGCTGAACGTCTGTAAGATTAACTTTATCTGAACACCAGGAGAGTGCAGTGAGATAATATGTACTACTGTCTGCACAGTTAACTTCTAAACAAGGAGTGAAATATTTAACTTTTAATTCAACTCCAAAGGTACACCATGTTCATTTTCCCACAGGAAAGGTGCCTATTTGTAAAAATATAACTGCAGTGCAACTGCACCCTTGTTACAGCTTCTGAGAGGACAATTCAAATATGCATCATCATCATCATCACTATTTTACCGAACAGCCGTAGTGGAGTCATTGAGGTTGTAAATGATTACTGTTTTAATCAGTTTTAATGGTGTGAAAGTTGCAGCCTCCATTCTTAAAGCTTGACGGCTGATCATTGTGAGTACCCCTGTTTTTCCATTCTTTGTCTTCTGTCACACATCTTCCAGCTTTCTCACTTCTTTACACCTCTGTCTCTCCTTTCCTTCTGCCATAGGCCAAGGTTCATTTCTCTTTCTCTCTCTTTCTCTCTCTCTCTCTCTGTCTCTCACTCTTCCTCGCGCTCCCTCTCAGTAAGCCACAGGCAGCCCTTGAACTCATTTGCACTCTAGTTGGGGTGCCTGCAGAGTTGAATTGAGTGGATCTCTCTCTCTGTCTGTCTCTCTCCCTCTCTCTCTCTCTCTGATGAAGAACAGACCTGCTGAGGGCTAATGCACTTTCAGTAGGGCACTGTGCTGCTCTCTCAGTGCGGCCAGAGAAACAAGCTTGCTTATGCCCGGTAGTAAAGCTTCATGAAGTTCACAGCACGACCGGAGGACTCTGAACTTGGCCTAAACAAACCTGTCCCTTCTGTAGATATTACATTCTGGAACAGTGAAGAGTCAGGCTGCACGCCATGGCGTTCACTGGACAGGACTGTCTGAGAAACAAATGTTGGCTCTGAGCTTTTAGATAAGCCCTCATGTACAACCACTTTGAGTAAATCTGTAGTCCAACAGAGCAAAATGAGAAATGTAGATTAGTTGATGTAGATGGCTTTGCTCGCATGCAAAATGTAAATGTAGGCTTTGGCACTGATATTTAGAAATTAAGCTGCTTTAATTAAAATAGTAACAGAGGTGTCAAGTAAAGAAGTACAAATACTTAAGTTGAAATTTTGTTTATTTATACTTTACTGGAGTAAGTATTTTTCAGCTGACTTATTACTACTACTCCTTACATTTACACTCCATTATCAGTACTTTCTACTCCATACATTTACACTACAGTATCAGTACTTTGTTCTCCTTAGATACACACTACAGTATCAGTACTTTGTACTCCTTAGATTTACACTCCATTATCAGTACTTTCTACTCCTTACATTTACACTCCATTATCAGTACTTTCTACTCCTTACATTTACACTCCATTATCTGTACTTTCTACTCCTTGCATTTACACTCCATTATCAGTACTTTCTACTCCTTACATTTACACTCCATTATCAGTACTTTCTACTCCTTACATTTACACTCCATTATCTGTACTTTCTACTCCTTACATTTACACTCCATTTTCAGTACTTTCTACTCCTTACATTTACACTCCATTATCAGTACTTTCTACTCCTTACATTTACACTCCATTATCAGTACTTTCTACTCCTTACATTTACACTCCATTATCTGTACTTTCTACTCCTTACATTTACACTCCATTATCAGTACTTTCTACTCCTTACATTTACGCTCCATTGTCTGTACTTTCTACTCCTTATATTTAAAAATAGTCTCGTTACTCCTATTTCATTACAGCTTGTTTTCATTTATGTACATTAACATTCCAGTAAAGGTTATTGATAACATGCCTTTAAAGTTTGACTTTTTGCACCATCACAATACTTATAGACAACTAGTCATCATATCTTCTGCTCCATGAAACACATGTTAATGCTCAGTAGTACACAGATATGCTTCTTTAATATATTTACATTGTACCAAAATGCATTATTGTTTTCAATGGGCGTATATGCTGCTGAAACAGGAAGCTTAGTGCATCCCAAATTTATCAACATTAACATTTTCAAGAAATAAAGATACTTTATCAAATTTCGTTATATTTGACTAATTGGGTTTCAGTCTTTTTCATATTTTTCTCATTCTCTTTTTCTCTTTCACCTTCTCTCCCATTTTTCTCTCTCCCTGTCTCAGTTCATTTTCTCTCTCTGTCTCTCTAAGTGTGGAGCTGTCATTCTCTGTCTCTCTATCTTAGTTCATTGTCTCTCTGTTTCTGTAAATGTAGAGCATCTCTCTCTCTATTAGTCTCTCTCACTCTATTCCTTTTCTCTGCCTCTCTGTGTGTAGAGCATCTTTCTCTGTCTTTCTTACTCTCTTTGTTTTCTCTGTCTCGCTCTCTAAGTGTAGAGCATCTCTCTCTCTCTCTCTCTCTCTTTCTCTCTGTCTCTCTCTCGCTCCAAGTTCATTTTCTCTCTGTCCCTCTAAGTGTAGAGCATCTCTCTCTATCACTTTATCTCAGTTCATGTCTGTCTTTCACTCTCTCTCTCTCCCTCTCACTAAGTTCATTTTCTCTCTGTCCCTCTAAGTGTAGAGCATCTCTCTCTATCACTTTATCTCAGTTCATGTCTGTCTTTCTCTCTCTCTCTCTCTCTCTCTCTCTCTCTCTCTCTCTCTCTCTCTCTCTCCTTCTCTATCTCTTTATCTCAGTTCATGTCTGTCTTTCTCTCTCTTTCTCTCCCCCTCTCTCTCCCTCTCTATCTCTTTATCTCAGTTCATATCTGTCTTTCTCTCTCTCTCTCTCTCTCTCTCTCTCTCTCTCTCTCTCTCTCTCTCTCTCTCTGAAGTAGTGTTTTTAGGACAGAATGCCAATGACTGGGCTTTTTTCTCGTCCCTCTCTTAACAAAAGAGTGCTAGAATAGGTGGAGATTAAAGGGTTTTGCTGCTGAGTGGCAGAACACACACACACACACACACACACACACACACACCCACACACACACACGCGTACAGAAGAGAGCAGCCAGCATTTTGATAAAATCCTGCAGCCCTTTTCTTTCTCTAGAAGAGCTTTCATCAGCCCTGGGCCCAAGTGCCCTCTTCACTCAGGCCCCAAATTAGCAGCAGCTTAGTGAGAGGGATGAGATGGCCTCCTCTTGTCTCTGTCTCGTTCTCCCCTCTCTTCTTTCCTCCCGTGCTGTGTGCTGGGCCTGCTGAGGAATCCTACGACTTACTGGTGTGGAGGGGTGTGAGTGGTGAACTGATGAACTCTGTCTGGGTGGCGTTCCAGCCCGGGTTTCTGGCGGCTTTCCCCCAGCAGGACGCCGCAGGAGCTGGTATGATGTATGTCGCTTCACCCTTCTTATCGTTCTTGCTTTTCGCTGATGTCGGCGGCACAAACCCAAAGCAAGGATTATCAAGTAAGTGAAATTCATGCCCTTTCCCTGTCCCTCTCTCTTTCTCTCTCTCTTTCTCTCTCTCCTTCTTGCTCACACACTCACTCCCACAGGCTGATGAGACTGAAATGTATGAATGTGAAATGTTTATGCATCATGTGTAGAGCATTACTGTCAGTGTCCAGTAATGCCTGCCTGTGTTACATCCCCCACTCTCTTCAGCACACTTGCTTTCAGTTTTTTAGATAAAAAACTGGGATGTTTCCCCACATGTCCAAAGTTTTCTCAGTCTTAAAGGTTGGTTGTATTTTCTGCTTCTCAAATGTACAGCGATGTTGAGATCTGGACTCTCTGTTTTGTATCTCCTTTTCTCAGTGAGGGCTTCTTAACGGCAACACCAACACATCCTTTCTGATCCACAGCGTTGAGGTGTCTCCTCACAGGGACGCCTGTGGATGTTTCCAGACCTGTGGCAAGAGTGGAGCTTCTGTATAGACTGTGTATGTTCTCCCTGTGCTTGAGTGGGTTTCCTCTGGGTACTCCGGTTTCCTCCCACGTGTCCAAAGACATGCATGTTAGGTTGATTGGTCACTCGAAATTGGCCGTAGGTGTGAGTGCATGAGTGGCTATGTGATGGACTGACGAACTGTACCCCGCCTTCGCCCAATGTTGCTGGGATTGGCTCCAGCCCCCCTGTGACCCTGACCAGCGGGATTAAGCGGCAGATAATGGATGGATGGATGGATGGATGGATGTTTATCTGATGGTGACAGTTTTTGTGGCCTACCAGATCTTGTGCAGTTGTGAGGCGTAGTGGCCCGAACGACATAGAGCACCACCAGATCCCAAAAATGCATATCACATCATGTACGATGCAATAGTCTTCATTAGGCATTTGGGGCATCTATACATCTCACACAAGTACAGACAATCTTAACAGCACTGCAGCACATTTACCCCACTGTAAGATCAAGTCTCCATAAGGGGAGCACCTAATTGGACACGTTGTCTCACTTGTACCGTATACAGCACTGCATCCCATTTTCTGTTCTGGATGGGGCATCGTTTGAGACACTGTCATGTAGGAGCAGCAAGAAAGAACTTCTTCTTAGGAAAGGCACCCATAGGGAATGTCAAGTTCAGAGCATTGTATTGGGACCTTTCAGGGCACCATATCACGTTTTCTCCACTAGAAGGGCTCTCATTACACATGCTATACAGTAGAGCATCATCTATATTTATCGTATATAGGAGCACCCTCAGTCATATTGTTTCCATGTAAAGGGCAGCAAATAGGGGTACATCCCTGCGTTTGTACCACCTTAGAGGGCACTTTAGCAACACTTTTTTAACCAAGGGGGCACCAGCATAGCCCTGAAGTCCACCAGTGGGAAGGAGTCACCTTTTCTTAGTAGGTTTGAATGTTTTGTTGAACACTTTTGTTGTTCTTTATGGAAATGGATTGTCTTAATGGATTGTCTTATTATCAAAAAATACTTATACTTCTAAACTAATATTTATATATTTATACTTAATGGCTGTTTTTGTTCCTTAGCCATCCACTGATGCACTGATACCCACTAGCAAAAACATCATTTTGTAAATTCTATACTGACAGTCTTACTCATTAGACTGTCAGATATTAGATATATTAGATATTACATAGTTTCTTTTCTGTCTGAAACCTCTTCTGTCTGTGATTATATTTTATCCTTAAGTTTTTTATCCTTTCTCTATATTTATAGTTTATGTCTGCCATGCTGTCTAATATATTTACTGTCTAATGTGTTTTTGTGTTATATTCTTTTGCACATTGGAGCCTGGAGTAACACAATTTCATCCAGCTGTGCGCTTCTTGCTGTGCAGTCTGTATGGCAATAAAGTTCACTGTGACTTTGACTTATATCAGCAGCTGATAATCACTGATTACTGAAAGAACTATTGTGCACTGCGCAGCTCACACAGGTACACACAGGTAGATATTTATAACTATGAGAGTATTTTTGACTGTCAGTAATTGTTTTCCTCTTTTTTTCACAGCTATCAGTGAGAGATCTGTGTTAACTGATTTGTAGAGTATGTGAAAATGACTAAAAGCTATAAGAACGCATTAACACATTTATTTATTGCAGAACAAACACTTCTGCTTTGCTAAAAGGTGAGAATGAAGATTAAAGGTGATGTATACTGAAGAACAATTGTTGAGCTTAACAACAAAACAAATACACCCCTTCATTTCAGTTCTCGTTTAGAAGCTCCTGTGAAATATTAAAGCCTATCTATATTCTGTAGACAGATTTGAAGCAGGTGTGCTTCATACTAGAAGTGTTATTTCTGTTATTTCTATGAATTTGGTTGTTGGCTTGGTCAGACCTGAATTATTAAGTTATATTTACTAATTTCCTTGCAGTTAGTTCACTGATCACTTAATCAAGTTGACAAGTTGTTTGTACCATCTGGTTGAAAATTCAAGTGCAGTTGTTTTAGTGAGTAGAGCAAAGCAATAAGAGAATATGGGGACAGACCAGTTACCCAGAATTCCTTGGTTTAGCTCAGTTAGGGATTTCTGTTTATTAGCTTTTATTTTCGTTTTAGATGTTATTTTTTAAACAAGATACACAGTCATATGTTATATCTGCGTAACATGCAACTTTCCATGCACTTTATGGTTAGTATCCTTACCATGATTGTGTAACCTATGTCACTGTGAGCTGCAGCATAGTGTGACAAAAGCTCTAGTGGGAAATCATAGATGTTGGTCTGGTAGATAAACATGTACTGTCCCTTTAAATATTGACTTAGAATATTAGTCAGTTTTAAAACACTGCTGTTTCTGTACTAAAGGGTTTTTAGTTGAGGGTTTTAATTATTTTTGTCCTAGAAAAATACATTGAAATAAACACAGAAATTGCAAGAAAGTTGTCCACATGCCCTACTTGATTGCTTGTGCACGATACATTGACAGATCCTGGTGAGTAGGAGGAGTCAGCCTTTTGTTTGACCTACAGAAATTGTATTGCAATGGTCTTGTTAAAGAAAACAGACAGGAATATTATTTAGATTAACTTTAAGTGATTTATTTTGAATATATATGTTATGTGTTTTATGTGCTTGTTATATTGCTAAGTGCTTTAGGAGCAAATTAAACATTTAGGTGTTAGTACATTTGTGTGCAGGCTGTTTTTTTTTCTACATATATAAATATTACTGAGCTACATTTGTTTAATTAACTCATCCAATCTCTCTTAAGAACCTAGACTACAGATAATAGACTTTAATTGGGTTTAGTGACTTTCATAAGTCATCAGTTTGGTTGTAACAAGACGACTTAAACTACTATCAAATCTCACATCTACTGGTTGTTGTTGGAGTATATAGATTCTATGTGAAGTGTTCTTCCACATCTTTCACACTGCTGTAAAATAAAACACTTTGTTAGTATATTGTTTATGGTTAGTTAGTTTTTTCAACTTTAAAGTTTGAGTCTTTTTAATTCCATGTACAGTTTCAGTGACCTTTATTATTTTGAGTAGCTCAGCTTGTCTGTATTTACAGTGTAGTGAAGAGAAGAGCTGACAGGTGACAGATGCTAATGTAACTGGAGTATGTGGCATATGTTGTCTTCAGGGTCATATGTGTCATAGTTGCAAGTTATTCCCTTCTGATCACAATTTACAGAGGAATGCATTAGTAGTTTAATTAGAATATCCAATTACATGCAAGGAGGTGCAAAGTCCATCTATATGATCATCATTATCATTATTGTGACATACCGTATGTTAAACTAACAGGTGTGTGTGTGTGTGTGTGTGCATGCCATACATTGTCATTACAGTGTATATATCTCATTAAAGCTGCGCTGCTGCCTTAATATCCCCATAAAGACGTGAGTCATTCTGTAGTCTTCCTTATTAGAAACTCTTCTTTATAGAAAAAAGAATGCAATTCACTGCTGACATGCACCAAAATGATCTAATATGTTCCAAAGTAGAAACATTTTGCTATACAGACAATTTCCCTCCAAATGTCATCGCGTCTTAGGGCAGAGTGGGCAGTCAGAAGAATTTCCTAGACCAATTTCTTTCTGTATAATGTCTTTGATGTGATGTATTTGAGGTTGTCAGTCTTATGATAAAGCCAGTTAACTTGCATGTAGCCAGTATGTAAACCCCCCGCCCTGGGTTTAACTTTTCTTCCTCTGGAAGACAAGCTGTTTTCTAGTTTGGTCATATGGGCTTCCACACATTCATTGAGCTCTTACAAATCTTCTATTTGGTCTTTGGTTTGAGAAATGAGCAAAAGTCACTCTTTCCATCAAACTCCTGGGAAACAGGGCAATTTTTAGATTTGCTAACATACAATGGCATATTATGAAGTTATTCAGGGCATAGTTACAGTTGCTAGACTGAGTCAGACCACAGCTGCATCTCAAGTTGGAATTAAAGATAGAAGCCTAACTTGTACTCACAGATAAAACGATAACATGAGTGGGCATCACAGAGCCCATTTTTCTGAGGCAGTGATATTGAAACTTTTTACAAAAGTGCTGTGGTTTGAAGCTGGTGCACCACTTTAAGAGGTAAAGGTTCAAATAAAACTTTACTGTGGCCTTTATCCACTCACAGTGTAAGGAAGAATGGCAGCATGATTCACTTGGACTACACGTATAGGCTATTTGCAGTTAAAGAACAGGGGGCATGTTCCCAGTAGGGTGTATATTGGTATTAAGATAAGTATACACGACTCTACGCCCAACGATACATAGAAGAGTGCAATTTTTTAGAATCTGTCTCATTTAGTTTATTAAAATGCTAATCTCAACTCAACTAATGTAATGTCGCAAGACATTTTAGACCTTCTGTTAGTCAGAGTGTTCAGGCAAAGTGAGCTGCTTTTCAAGTGATGTAAAACAATGAAACAAATCAAATAAAATGTATTCGCAAACATTAGACTACTCAACAGTCTGCCCTGCATTAGAGAGAGCATGTCAGTTTTAGAAGAGCAGGATCTACAGAGAAAAGAAGCAATTCACAACTTTATCTGACCTATATTTCCATACAGACTAAATCTTTGCATACTAAATCACTTACGTCCCACCACCGACCCACATATCGCCAGATCATGATGTATTGGTGCTGTATGAAATGTTAATACATTGTTGTGTCAGAAAACACTCAAGGTGGCAAATCCAGCGTGATTACCAAGTGATATATGAAAAAAAATGCAGTGTCCTGCTGAGAGACGCGCGGGCGGAGGAAATATTTTATTTGCACATAAATTGCATTAGATATGCAGCGATAGATCACGTGAGGAATGACACTTAGGCGGGCAGGAGATGAATCAGACCATGACACGGTATGATGAGGAGGCGTGTGTGTTTGTGTTTGTGCAGTGTAACACACCTCTGTAGGAGGCAGTGACAGCTCTAAAGATGTGTACACAGCAGGGCTCTTTCTCTGACACATCACCTGCAGATTCTGTCAGCGCCGCACGCGCTGGTTAGGTTTGATGTTTAAAGGAGAAGACACCATAGTCAAAGAGTAGACAAGGACTGGAGCAGTGATAGCATACTGACAGTGGTCACGTGGTAACCAGAGTAGAAGTACCATAAGCAGGGCCTTGAGAGGCTCATCATAAAAATAAAAAAATAAAAAAACAGTCAAAATATGAAAATGATGAAATAAGCCAACTTTCAATAAATATGCTTGTTGTTATTAATAATTACACCAAATTACATTGAAATGTTTAACAACTTTTGTTTATTAATCTGAAATAAAGAATCTAGTAAAATGTATTGTAGCTGGATATTTATTTAAGAAGGTAAATAAGAAAGTGGTAAGTACAAACATTTAACTGTATGTTTCACTGTAGTTTGCAGTACTGTAGAAAAAACTGTAGATAAACTTCTGTAATAACTGAAGATTGGGGAGAAGAATATGCCAATGTCTGGTGCCCTATGTGCAAGTTTAAATATCCTTTATTTAGTGATGGTTGGATGAGGAAGGACTGATTTAGGGACAGGAAAGAACTCTGAAAGAGTTCTGGGTGGCTTCTGGACCTAGCTTCCCCACCACTTTTCCATCTCTTCCCTGTTCCTCAATCCTATATCAGATAGGGGGTCTGGCCTTCTAGCTACAAGTAGAAGCTACCCAGTACTCCAGTTCTCCCTCCTCCCTCAGTCTTCCCTCATACTACCACCACAAATTGAAGTCCTGATTTGACGGATAGTAGGGACTATATTATCTTATATTAAATGCTTCTTCTTTAGTGATCATGGCCAAAGAGCTTTATTGTTCTTTCATCAGTGCACATCTGTTTTTAGAAGGCCTCTGGCTCATGATTTAGATTAGATTTGAGCTTATTGTGGTTTGCATACTCCACATGTTGGCTTTTGTGATGAGGTTGCATGTAATGTTTACTTCTTACGTCTAATGTAGGTGTTTGGCTTTGCCTTTCTGGCCAGCGTACCAAAGGATCTATCTGAGGTGTTTCCTTGGTCTTTCAGATCTTGCTTTGACTTCCACAGTTTCGGTTCAATTGCCATTTCCTAATTACATGCAGGAAAGTGGAGCTTTGTCGTAGCTTTTGCAGACATCTTCATTTGTCATCAGCTGACAATTTCTAATGACAATTCTTGACCTACCCAACGAGTCCTAATGAATCAGTTAAGGACTAACAAGTTAATTACGCTCTGGAAGAGTGTGCAAACCCTATTTAGATGCCACTAAAAACACTTGTTCTATATTTCAAGTTCATCAAATTTATAGTGTGCAGAAAAATATTGCGTTTCAAAAATACTGCTGGTTCTGCTCACTTCCTTTCACTATAAACATACAAACAAACAACAAATCATGTAAAATCATGTAATCATGTAGCCATTCCCTTCATCACTCATTTAGTAGCTCTGCTCCCCGAATTCATGGACTCATATTGCCAAGGCCAGATCTTTATGGCCATAAAACTGTCACAAACATTGTACTGCCGAATAACATGATATAAAAGTGAATGGTGACGTCCAGCAGAAGCAGAGAAACCTCATTCCTTTTCATGCCTTTTAACTTTTCATGAAGCTTTTCCACCTTCAATGATGCTGCAGTTAGGCTACATTCAGGCACCTCAGCTTCTTATTCGAACTTTCCTCAAACTTTCCTGTTTCACCTTAAATGCATCTCAGGCGCTAGAATGTAACTGTTACACCATTTAAGGTGGGACTGTAAAATTCTAAGAATTTGGTAAATAGGAAACAGACTTCAGTCTAGTCAACTTTAGGACCTTTCTCCACTATTAAAATGCCTAATGCTAATGTTAACACAGCTCTAAGTTCCTGAATGACATCAGAAAGTCTTTCTCAATATTTGTTCTTCAGATCTTCTCCTCTTTAGCTCTCCTTCTTCACAATGTATAAAGGGCATTGCGTAGCCCCTTCCCTTTTCCCGTGGCCTGTGCTTGAGCATGAGTGCCCATGAACGTCTTTAATATATAGAACATACATCATTTATAATGTTTGTGTGTAATTTAACTAAACTGATTATTTGCATACTATGATTTAACCTAAGGGCGGCATGGTGGTGTGGTGGTTAGCACTGTCGCCTCACAGCAAGACGATCTGGGTTGGACTCCTGGTCCGAGCCATTCTGTGTGGAGTTTGCATGTTCTTCCCGTGCTTGACTGGGTTTCCTCCAGGTTCCCTGGCTTCCTCCCACAGTCCAAACACATGCATGTTAGATTGATCGCTCGCTCTAAATTGCCCGTGGGTATGAATGTGAGTGTGTGTTGGCCATGCGATGGACTGCCGACCTCAAGTCAAGAGGCTTTTATTGTCATTCCATCTATGTACAAGTACACAGTGGAGTGAAATTTCATTCCTCCAGGAACAACATGGTGCAACATGGAACAAAGAGTACAAAGTGCATACTCAAGTTTTTAACTAGAGACAATAGATACGATAAATTAACAGACATTAGACACAGTAAACAGACTGGACAGTAAACAGACAGGACAGTGCAGCACTGACCCGGCACTCATTTCTGAACATAAGGTAGTGAATAAAATGCAGAGATATTTAACATACTGTGATTTGTGAGTTTATACAGTAAACAGTGTAAACACAGTCAGATACATACATAAACACAGCAGTTACTGAGGTAGTACTAGAGTAAACAGTGTAAACAAGGTCAGATACAAACACACAGCAGTTACTGGGGTAGTACTAGAGTAAACAGTGTAAACACAGTCAGATACATACATACACACAGCAGTTACTGAGGTAGTACTAGAATAAACAGTGTAAACAAGGTCAGATACACACAAACACACAGCAGTTACTGGGGTAGTACTAGAGTAAACAGTGTAAACACAGTCAGATACATACATACACACAGCAGTTACTGAGGTAGCACTAGAGTAAACAGAGTAAACACAGTCAGATAACATACATACACACAGCAGTTACTGAGGTAGCACTAGAGTAAACAGTGTAAACACAGTCAGATACATACATACACAGCAGTTACTGAGGTAGTACTAAAATAAACAGTGTAAACACAGGCAGATAACATACATACACACAGCAGTTACTGAGGTAGTACTAGAGTAAACAATGTAAACACAGTCAGATACATACAAACACACAGCAGTTACTGAGGTAGTACTAGAGTAAACAGTGTAAACAGTGTAAACACAGTCAGATAACATACATACACACAGCAGTTACTGAGGTAGTACTAGAGTAAACAGTGTAAACAGTGTAAACACAGTCAGATACATACATACACACAGCGGTTACTGAGGTAGTACTAAAATAAACAGTGTAAACACAGTCAGATAACATACATACACACAGCAGTTACTGAGGTAGTACTAGAGTAAACAGTGTAAACAGTGTAAACACAGTCAGATACATACATACACACAGCGGTTACTGAGGTAGTACTAAAATAAACAGTGTAAACACAGTCAGATAACATACATACACACAGCAGTTACTGAGGTAGTACTAGAGTAAACAGTGTAAACAGTGTAAACACAGTCAGATAATATACATACACAAAGCAGTTACTGAGGTAGTACTAGAATAAACAGTGTAAACACAGTCAGATAACATACATACACACAGCAGTTACTGAGGTAATACTAGAGTAAACAGTGTAAACAGTGTAAACACAGTCAGATAATATACATACACTAAGCAGTTACTGAGGTAGTACTAGAGTAAACAGTGTAAACACAGTCAGATAACATACATACACACAGCAGTTACTGAGGTAGTACTAGAGTAAACAGTGTAAACACAGTCAGATAACATACATACACACAGCAGTTACTGAGGTAGTACTAGAGTAAACAGTGTAAACACAGTCAGATAACATACATACACACAGCAGTTACTGGGGTAGTACTAGAGTAAACAGTGTAAACACAGTCAGGTAACATACATACACACAGCAGTTACTGAGGTAGTACTAGAGTAAACAGTGTAAACACAGTCAGATAACATACATACACACAGCAGTTACTGAGGTAGTACTAGAGTAAACAGAGTAAACACAGTCAGATAACATACATACACACAGCAGTTACTGAGGTAGTACTAGAGTAAACAGTGTAAACACAGTCAGATACATACATACACAGCAGTTACTGAGGTAGTACTAAAATAAACAGTGTAAACAAGGTCAGATACACACAAACACACAGCAGTTACTGGGGTAGTACTAGAGTAAACAGTGTAAACACAGTCAGATACATACATACACACAGCAGTTACTGAGGTAGCACTAGAGTAAACAGAGTAAACACAGTCAGATAACATACATACACACAGCAGTTACTGAGGTAGCACTAGAGTAAACAGTGTAAACACAGTCAGATACATACATACACAGCAGTTACTGAGGTAGTACTAGAGTAAACAGTATAAACACAGGCAGATAACATACATACACACAGCAGTTACTGAGGTAGTACTAGAGTAAACAATGTAAACACAGTCAGATACATACAAACACACAGCAGTTACTGAGGTAGTACTAGAGTAAACAGTGTAAACAGTGTAAACACAGTCAGATAACATACATACACACAGCAGTTACTGAGGTAGTACTAGAGTAAACAGTGTAAACAGTGTAAACACAGTCAGATACATACATACACACAGCGGTTACTGAGGTAGTACTAAAATAAACAGTGTAAACACAGTCAGATAACATACATACACACAGCAGTTACTGAGGTAGTACTAGAGTAAACAGTGTAAACAGTGTAAACACAGTCAGATAATATACATACACAAAGCAGTTACTGAGGTAGTACTAGAATAAACAGTGTAAACACAGTCAGATAACATACATACACACAGCAGTTACTGAGGTAATACTAGAGTAAACAGTGTAAACAGTGTAAACACAGTCAGATAATATACATACACTAAGCAGTTACTGAGGTAGTACTAGAGTAAACAGTGTAAACACAGTCAGATAACATACATACACACAGCAGTTACTGAGGTAGTACTAGAGTAAACAGTGTAAACACAGTCAGATAACATACATACACACAGCAGTTACTGGGGTAGTACTAGAGTAAACAGTGTAAACACAGTCAGGTAACATACATACACACAGCAGTTACTGAGGTAGTACTAGAGTAAACAGTGTAAACACAGTCAGATAACATACATACACACAGCAGTTACTGAGGTAGTACTAGAGTAAACAGAGTAAACACAGTCAGATAACATACATACACACAGCAGTTACTGAGGTAGTACTAGAGTAAACAGTGTAAACACAGTCAGGTAACATACATACACACAGCAGTTACTGAGGTAGTACTAGAGTAAACAGTGTAAACACAGTCAAATAACATACATACACACAGCAGTTACTGAGGTAGTACTAGAGTAAACAGTGTAAACACAGTCAGATAACATACATACACACAGCAGTTACTGAGGTAGTACTAGAGTAAACAGTGTAAACACAGTCAGATACATACATACACACAGCAGTTACTGAGGTAGTACTAGAGTAAACAGTATAAACACAGTCAAATAACATACATACACACAGCAGTTACTGAGGTAGTACTAGAGTAAACAGTGTAAACACAGTCAGATAACATACATACACACAGCAGTTACTGAGGTAGTACTAGAGTAAACAGTGTAAACACAGTCAGATAACATACATACACACAGCAGTTACTGAGGTAGTACTAGAGTAAACAGTGTAAACACAGTCAGATAACATACATACACACAGTAGTTACTGAGGTAGTACTAGAGTAAACAGTGTAAACACAGTCAAATACATACATACACACAGCAGTTACTGAGGTAGTACTAGAGTAAACAGTGTAAACACAGTCAAATAACATACATACACACAGCAGTTACTGAGGTAGTACTAGAGTAAACAGTGTAAACACAGTCAGATAACATACATACACACAGTAGTTACTGAGGTAGTACTAGAGTAAACAGTGTAAACACAGTCAGATAACATACATACACACAGCAGTTACTGAGGTAGTACTAGAGTAAACAGTGTAAACACAGTCAGATAACATACATACACACAGTAGTTACTGAGGTAGTACTAGAGTAAACAGAGTAAACACAGTCAAAAAACATACACACAGCAGTTACTGGGGTTGTACTAGAGTAAACAGTGTAAACACAGTCAGATAACATACATACACACAGCAGTTACTAAAGTAGTACTAGAGTAAATAGTGTAAACACAGTGACAGCAGCAATGTTTTAGACAGTACAAGTAGAGCATTAAAAGAAGTGCATGTGTAAGTATAGGGTATCTGTGTGAGGGGGGATTCAAATCAGACCCTGTGAGTTTAAAAACCTGATCGCTTGAGGAACAAAGCTGTTGCAGAGTCTGGCAGTGGCGGCACGGATGCTCTGGTACCTTCTGCTGGACGGCAGCAGTGAAAAAAGTCTGTGTGAGGGATGGGGTCATCCACGATGCTGGTGGCTTTGCATATGCAGCGTGCAATGTAAATGTCCATGATGGAGAGGAGAGAGTCCTGTTCATGGTGTACCCAATGATGCTGTGATTGGCTTCAGCCCATCATCCAAATCGCTTAAAAGACTGCACTACATGCGTACTAGAACCCTAATATCTAGAACATATTTGACATTGCAGTGCAATTTATGGTTGATTTTAATTTGATAAAAGGTTATTGTTTACATGTTTACATTTTGTTTTTCACATTTGAACAGTATACAATTTTCTTACCTCTGGTTCTGGACTCTCCTACCTTTTTCATGGCAAACAGCAAACATTTGACTTCACAGCTCTGACTTGAACCATGTCAACATACCAATTGGGCAGTTCTTTACATTGTGTCTGGTGTACTGCCGCAGCTTGTATCATACCCGTATCTTACTGCCATTTTCAGCATCCAGCCATTGATCACCTTACTAAACTTCTGCTAATGATATACCCCCTTCTAATTGCTTTAGTGCATATGGCTCTTAGTGCTAATATGCTACAGTGGGGCACGAGGAGCCAGAATTTCCCCAGACGGCTCTCGGGCGTCAGTCTGATGAAGAGGGCTTCACACTGGCATAATTGCAGCTGCCACCAGTTAATTCGGAGGTGAAAGGAGGTCGTAATGGGTTCAGTAAAGCAAATAATTGGGACAAATAAGTAATTAAGAGATTGGAAAGGGGTGAGATTAAATCTAAAGGACCTCTAATTTAACATGATTATGAAGTTCTCTCCTACCTCTTCAATCAACCCAGGCGGTGTCGCGATAGGCTCTTACGGCTAATGATTTCCCGGCGGTTTTGGCATCGCTCGAGTGAGATGGGAGTCGAGGCTTCAGAGGAGTCATAAAAATGTGACGCGACGTAAATTACACTATGGCACACTCAGCTGCTCTCAAGAAAAGCAGCAAATGACGATTGCCTTGCACCTGCGTTTACAGGATTCTAAACTGGGATGCCGTCTTCTCCTGTCTTGTTCACACATGCTTAGAGGAACTCTAGCATAGTTCTAGTGAATCTCTATCTTCTGCGTCTGTATCATACCAGCCATTGCCAAAGAAGAAAATGCTGTAGCTTTTCCCTGATATTTACTGCTGCTGGATGCACATCTCAATGTTGCTAAACAAGAGTGGTACTGTAACTGTCAATCAGCAGTGCTAGCAAGCTGGTGCTCTGCATCAACATAAAGAAGACGAAGGAGATGATTGTGGACTTCAGAAGGGGCAGACATGCCCACCTCCCCCTGCATGTCGGAGGGTCTGCGGTGGAAGTGGTCTCCAGCTACAGGTACTTGGGTGTTCACCTGAGCAACAACCTCACCTGGAGCAACAACACTTCCAGCCTGGTCAGGAAGGCACATCAGCGGCTCTACTTCCTCAGGCGGTTGAGGCGAGCTGGGCTTGGGAGCTCGGTCCTCACCTCCTTCTACAGATGTGTGGTGGAGAGCGTTCTATGCTCCAGCATCAACGTGTGGCACGGAAGCTGCTCTGCTGCAGACAGGAAAGCTCTGCAGAGGGTGGTGAAGGCTGCACAGAGGTCTGTCGGAGTCAGCCTCCCCACCACCACGGACATATACACCTCCAGATGCAGGAAGAGGGCCACCTGCATCATGAAGGACCCCACTCATCCAGCACACTCACTGTTTGTCCCGCTCCCCTCAGGCAGGAGGCTGCGGAGCGTTAAGTGTAGAACGAACAGACTGAGGAACAGCTTCATTCCGGAAGCTGTAAGACTTTTAAACGCCACTTTAGGGGAACCACTGCACTGACACTTTAACGACACCAGTCACTTTAATACACTCTGCTGCTACCTTCTCCATTCCTGTTTATTTTATTTTCATTTTTACATATATTTTATATATTTATGTTTATTTTATTTATTTAAGTACTGCTGTCTGGGTAAAACTGGGTCCTTGGGTACCACAATTTCGTTCCACCCCATGTACCACATGTGATGTGAATGACAATAAAGTCTCCTTGAATCCTTGAATCCTTCTAATTTAGTTAGAGGTCGTTGCAGGACTGATTTTTTAACCCTGCTCCTGGAATCATGGAATACATGTTTCATCCTGCACCCGCCCGCAGTCCCGTATGAGCGCAAGTGACATCAAACATTTAATACATTCTTTTCACAAATAATTATTAATAATAATTCCTGAAAAGAACTGCCATATGTAAGACTTGCCTTTAGTTATCTTTATTGTGGTGTATTGGCCTTTCTTTAGATCCCTTTGCACAGCTGAGGCTGATCACATTCATGATATCTGTGTGTTGTTCACGTGACGTGCTGTTATTTTGAATGAGTTTATTATTTTCTTATTAATTATTTGGCTCTATTGCCCTTATGTTAAATATGCATGCTAAATTTGAGTGATTATTACTATTTTATATAGACTATTTGTTCATTTGCAAGATTTTTCTACATGCATATGTTGTCCTTCGCCCACAAGTCCCTGCATCTGACATCAAAACTTGTATTATATAACCACAGAGTTGCAGAGCTCTACTTCTAGGCCTGAGTTTAGTTGCATGTGGCTTGAAATTACAGAACTACTCTTGTTCCATTGAGTTTTACAAGGAAACAGAGTCCAATTCTTGAAACTCTCAGTAGAAAGCTATTCAATAGGAGTTGTTTTTCTCTGTGGTATCTAGGTTAGTATAGCTTGGCAAGCTCTTGCATTGGTTAACAGGGGAGTCATGCGAAGCAGAATGTGAGCACGGAGAAAAAGAGAAAATAATGACACATTTTCTGCAATTTGATGTGTTGAACGGCTTTGAGGGGATTATTTTAAAACTTCATTGAATCAGTTTTTACACCTCAGTAATCCACCACTCTGTATAAGGGTAAATACTCTATGTTTATTTTAAGATTGTTATGTTGATTATTTGTGCTGTTCTGGTTATTGCACTTATTCACTCACTAATACAACCCACTGCCACTTTTCTTAAAAACAGCTACATCATCACTGCTTCCCCTAAAAGGGGCATAAATTTGCATAAAAAATCTAAACACAAAATCGAAATAATTCTGAGAACACAGATAATAGAGCCACAGATTAAAAAAACCTGATGGTAACGAGCACAATGCAAATGAGGCAACATGAAACTGAGCTGACATTACACAGCAGTATCTGCTCCATTACCAAAATAAATCTTACAGTGAGCACCTATTTTCCAAACTGCTCAGCCTCCCTGCACGACCTATCATCACCATTAGCCTAAATAGAATGCAACGTTATCACAAGTCACGACTAGATAAAGGGCCAAACGGCTAAACAACCACAGGGAAGGATGGCTAGTAACTTTAGCTAGTATTGGCCATAGCCAACTATCCTATGAAGCAAACTCTGGCTTTATTTCTCTAATGCATTGAAGAGTGTAGAAGAGTGTAGAACCACTTGCAGTTTGTTTTCACACGTTCGTTTGAAAAGGGATTGATCATCTATTAACCACTTCAGCAGTAGTGCGAACTGATTTGGAAGAAATCAGTACCATATGGAAAAAGGATTGAAAGGGCATGACACCCCTGATTGTTAAGGCTTCCAGAGTTGCATTAACTGTCAGCATCATTATGAATGGACAGAGGAATCAACCAAATGCTTTTTGATGTTCAGTAGGCGGGACAAATACTTTCAGAAAAAAAAATATGCCACTCTGGGCTTTGAAGGCATAAATTTAAAAGGAATCGCTCTAGCAGTCACAATTTGACACTGCTTTTAAATATGCATAGCAGACACTAAACTACTGTTAACTGATAGGTGTGGTAAAGCTAAAAAATATATTTATGTTGTGGTCATTTCAATCAGGGAAATTATACAGCTCTGGGTACGCACCATAACTGATGATGGCCCACCTTCCTTTTGATCTCAATAGTTAGCACATGTCAGTGATCTGGGCTACTTGTACGACTGTCAGACTGTTTGTATATGCCGTATTCAAATACACCCTGGTGTACGTGGGAGCCCATGTTGGTTACTAGTATGCTATGGGATATTTTAAAGTTTTAGATGTATCCTGGGCATAGTTACAGTTGCTAGGCTGTGAGGAATCAACTGGGGAATCAGTTTGCTACAGCTCCACCAGTGGCAGAACAATGCTGCAGCTCTATTAATTTAGTTAAGCGTATCCAGTTAAATCCAATTAAAGTTTATTTAGCACATACGTAGTCATACACAGTACAACTAGCAGTGAAATGCTTTAGAACATGAAACAAAAAGATAATACTCAGCATAATATAGGGTATCTGAAATGTTAGGGAATGTATATAAGGTAAGAGCAAGATAAAATAAACATAAAAAGTATATTCTGAGATAATTATATTCTTAAAATAACAACAACGACAACAATAATAATAATAATAATAATAATAATAATAATAATAATAATTAAGGAATAATATATATATATATACACACTATAGAAAACAGACAGAGGTGTGCAAACAGAAGCTTGCAGCTTGTGGGCGAAGCAGACTAAGCAATGAGCATAATGTCATGATAAGTTTATTTTCAGGGACCACCCCAATGTCAAAATTTCTATTTTAATGAGAGGGTCTGGATCCCCCAAGACTTTCTGTGTTCTGCACTTCGTATATATTTGTATTTGTATATTTGTATATATTTGTATATCACTGTACCATAGCTCTATCATTTTACATAGCTTGCTGTGTCAGGTTGGTCAAGTTACAGTGAGCATTGTCTGTGGCCCTTAAGTAGTTTACTGTTATTGTTTGTAAAATTTACGTTCACGTCTTCATTGTTATGACATACACAAAGCTGATACACGAAGGCAGTTGTTATAACTGCTGTCATTTCAAAGAAATAAAGGTGTCACGATACAAACCAATGTCAGAATAAATCAATGCCTCCTGACATAAGCGTATAAGATGACAGAGACAGCCTTTATGACAGACAACTCCTACTGGAATAGATCTTTTTATGTGGGCACATATATCAGATGCCATGCCGAGCTTCTTTAGCTGTCATGCAGGCGTATTAATGCTGCCCTACGGTAAAGTGCCTCAATTTGTTCTCCAAATATAATAAACTGGTTCTATTGCTTTGCTTATTTGTGGTGATCAACTGTGTTCTGTGTGCTGCAGATGCGGTAGATATGGATTATATTGAAAAATGAACGGAGGATTTCTTAAAAGCAATAAATTATCTGCGGAAGAGCTTTCTGGTATTGTAATACCGCTAGATGGATCGAGAGTGAAGCTGCTGTTCTTTGTTCCGTGCTGTGTGAACCTTGATGGAGTGAAGACTGGATAAATTGCAGTAATGAGGATAATTAGAATGATGAGAGTAATGATAGCGGAGAGAGAGAGCAGATGGGACTCGTTCTGCTGCACTCTCGACAGCATCAGTGTCTTGATAGACAACATGCTCACTCTCTCTCTCTGTCTGTCTCTCTCTGTTGGCAAATTTGGGACGGCCGCCTCGAGCGCTCTGTATGTTTGTCTGTCTTTTGTTGCACATCGTTGACGGGACTGAGTGGACTTCTGTCTCTCTCTCTCTCTCTCTCTCTCTCTCTCTCTCTCTCTCTCTCTCACACACACACACACACACACACACACACACACACACACACACACACACATAGTAAGATGGTAAACAAAACGCAGCGCTTCTGCGCAGGAGTAAATTGCTCCCGCTCTGGGCCCAGTCCTGCACACAGGAGCAGATGGTGTGTGAGGGTGTGCGCGTGTGTGTGTTTGATGGGGGGTTGTCATCATCTGTGGCCCCCTCCTCACTCTCATGATTAAGGCCCCGTCTATAACTGCTTCTGTCAAGATTTGTCAAACACCATTCGTATCATTGTTCACGTGCGTCCCTTTTAACGGAGACTGTCCTGTTCAGCTGCATATTGAAGGACAGAAGCACAGCCGCATACAAACATTAGACACCGTTTGCCAAATAATTTCATCTTGGATTTGAAAAGAAAAGGAGACACAAGCACTGTAGAAAAAAAATGATGTGGCATGTGTCAGAGTTTGGCTATCCTTGCTGTGTAGTCTCAGAACGTAATGATCTGATTGGACTAGTTAGGCAGAATTTTCAGAGGATGAAAATTCCAGGGTACAATACATTCTCTGACTCTTCAAACTTTGTGTTGACACGAAACAACAATTTGCTCCTCTAAGTATCAGCCCGAGGATCTAAAAAAGTTTATTTAAAAATATGTGAAAGAGCCTGCAAATTGCAGTGTTGATGTTCTTAAATGTCCTCAGAAATGGGCTGTTAAGAGGAACTGAGGAAGTCAAGGTACAATCTGGAAGATCAACAAATCTCTTCGATAGAACTGCTGCTATTCTGGCCAAGAGGGCAAAGCAAAACCTATACATGCCATCAACGGACCTGCAGGAAAGTTTTACTGACACAACTCCTCTGTATTTTGTCTCTGAACACAAACCATGGTGAATATGAACAATGGGTCATTCTACTGATTCTACTGGTCATTCTACTGAATTGGTGTAAAGTCATTTGGGTATTTGAACTGACTTAAACTTTTGACACAACTTTGGGGCTAAACATTTCCTTAATAGTGTTTATTTTATGAAAACACTTTACTACACAGCTTTAAACGGTGCTTTGGTAACAATCTTATCTGTGGCTAAAATATGGCCCCACCTTTTTTTAATGAAGAAAATATTTTGTACAGACCCTATTTTCCAGGACATTTTACACAATGCAAAAAACCCCAATAATCCTTGATTGATTTATTAAATCTCTCAAATTCCACAAACACACACAGAAATGCCTTTTAATGTTTTTTTTGCAAACCCCGAAATAAAGTTAACCGAGAGGTATGCATCTTTAACATATTTACATTGTACTAAACTACATTCATGTTCCATGGGCGTATATGCGGCTGAAACAGGAAGCCTAGTGCATCCCAAATTTATCAACATTAACATTTTAATATAATGCTATAGTCATTATGGCTTTTAGAAGAATGGGTTTTTTGGGGAGGTGGGCTAGTGCACTTATAGACCCCTTACATTACTTTTACTTTTATACTTTAAGTAGTTTAGAAAGCAGTACTTTTACACTTTTACTGGAGTAAAAATATTTAGTTGATACTTCAACTTCTACAGAAGTATTTTTAAACCCTAGTATCTATACTCCTACCTGAGTAATGGATGTGAATACTTTTGACTCCTTTGCTGATAGCAGAATATATATCTATAAAATTCCAACGTTTGTCTCCATTCTGTCGGCACTGATACCCATACCTTGACCTTTCGCTGCTCCTTTTCCTCTCTTTTACACCATCTGAGGCGAGCTCAGGCCCAGAGAACTCAGCGGTGTTTCTGCATAGAACTGATGTAGAGCTTTCTCCTCGTTTAGTTTTAAGTGACAATGGTTTTCTGAAGTACTCAGAAGCCCATGTAGCTATATTTATCACAGTGGCATAACACTTTCTCGTGCAATGTCACTGGAGGGAGGTTTGACTGTGTGACAATTCCTTCTCGGAGTCTGGCACACGGTGCTGAGCCGTAGTCCATCGTTGACCATCACGCATGTGAAATAAAAATCATCTGAAATGAATGTCACACTTATGCTTTCTATGTGTTTCATTTGTAGAACACACCTTCTCATTTGGTTGAAGGGAGATGTTGGCCAGTGTTCTGTCAATCTTGTCCAACCTGGCAACAGTTGCCATGGAAGAACACATTTGTGGGTGGTGCAGGGGCGGTTCAATTATGTGTTAATGCAGTTCTCTCATAAATGTGTTTCAGGCTTGCATGGGCTTTACCCTCTCACAAAAAAACACTCACATTTTCAGACGAAGCGGGGGGCAGACAGCGGGGGCAGGCAGGAAAAGCAGGCCGGGTTAATGTCACTGGACACATGTCAAAGTTCCAGGCCACAGGCTGAGAGAGCTATACAGTAGGTGACAGCAGTGTAGCCATTACACGCACTCACAAAGAACTCACTGTTAAAAAGGGAGGCATCGAGAAGGGGAGCGTGTAAAAAGAGCAACGGGGGAGCAGGAGAGAGAGAAAGAGGGAAACTTATCACCGCCGATCCGCTGGGCTAAATGCTTCTGCTTTAACTGAATCACCATGGCACTGAGCTTTTGTTCCAGAGCAGGAGAGCAGGAGAGCAGAGAGTGGGAGAGTGAGAGAATGAGAGAATACATTTCTGTGGTAAGGAGCTGTTGTCATGTTAGCATTTCATGCCAGTGCATTGATTCCTCAGGTAAGGCTTAATGAGGCTAGAGTGGCTAACAAGGAATAAAAGCTAATACTTAACTGTGAGCATCGTGCAAAATATACAGTGTAGTAGTAGCAGAGGTCATACTTGTCTATAGCTTTAGATATCAGTGTTTTATGTGTAAACAACCACATAAGCAAGTATTTATGACATTATTTTACAACTCAGCATGGTTTGATGCAAGTGGTAATCTGGGCTGGAGTAGGCCTGATGCTAGTGATAAGCCTTCAGTACTTGTTCGCTACATTAGCCTCATAGCTCCAGTACAAACCAAAAGAAGCTAACCTCAGGCCCCACACGTATCCTCACTAAATATTCTACATTTGTGGTAAAGGGAAATTGTATAATTAAATTTTTGTTGTTGAACCATTGCCTTAACATGTTGTTTTCTTAACATTTTTCATCACATGGCCAACACCCACAACTACGGGCAATTCAGAGTGACTGATCAACCTATCATGCATGTCTTTGAACATGTGGGAGGAAACCGTAGTACCCAGAGGAAACCCACTTAAGCACGGGGAGAACATACAAACTCCACACAAAACGGCCCGGACTGGGAATCCAACGCGGATCGCCTTGCTGTGAGATGACCGTGCTAACCACTACACCACCATGCCCCCTAATTCCAAAATCTCTTACCCTAAACTGAAATGAAAATGGTTAATTCTTATGGAAAGTAACTATTTTAAAGATTCTTGATTTTCTTTGGATAGTGACAATAAACTGGTTCAGTGTTGCCCTTATACAGCTATGCATTAGGAAACAACAGAATTGAGCAGCAGGTATAGCGATACCAACAGACCTCCAAGATGTCCAAAAATCCTGTTGTGGTTGGGGGCTTAGTTTGCAAACAATGAGGTCCTGGAACGCTGAGTAATGATGGATCTGGCACATCGATGGAGCAGTGTGCATTTAGAATGGGGATTAGACACACAGTTCACTGTGAGCTTTCTTTGTAACGCTGTGTCTTACAACTGTTTTAATGAGGCTTTTGATGCTGCGTTCATGTTTGCGGTAGATGATAAACTGGGTATTTTACTGTTTTCAACAGATCCGCAACAGAAAGTTTTTGCCGGCCGCAGCGGGGAGTGGAAGCCCTGAATTTGACCAACTTTTGTCATTGACCACAGCGGTGGAATAAACCGTATGTTGATTCTTTTGGGAGCCACTGATGCCAAATATCTCATTGTTAAATTCCTGAAGAACCCAGTATGGTATAAAACAGAGCATCTTCCAGCATCCTTAGATAAACGGCCTCCACTGATATAGCTGTCCTCTGACAATCGTCCACTTTTAGCACTAATGCTATCGTCATGCCAACAGTTGCATGGATTCACACCGCTGTGAGCTGTCAATGACGAGGAACATGTGAACACAGCATAACCGTCCAACATTCGTTCATATCGCTGCTGTCCAGTATATACAAATATCCAAAGTAACTTGGGATAAATCCTCTTTACGTTATCTTACATTAAAAGCTAGGAACGTAAAACTATTATAGAGATGCATGTTTTCCTTCAGAGAAAGAACATATGTTAACATCCCAAAACTAAACAGACTGCTTTATACATATAATATACTTTTGTTTTCTCCAACTTATCCGTATTCACCCGCTGTTAGAGCTCCTGTGTCTTTAAGTCCTGCCTCTTAATGTGTACTCTGATTGGTCAACGCTCTCACTCTGATCAGACTGGTAAACTACCAGAGCGGTTCTGCTCCTACATGGCCTTCAGTAATTGCTGTACAGTTTGCAAAGCTTTCTGGTAAGCGATACGGATTGTGTTCCAAGATGATGTCGCCTTGTAACAGAGAAAAGGGCTGAAAAGGACTGGTAGCTGAGAAAAGTGTGTCTATGGGAAACATTTTCTCCCCCTGCTGTGTTTTTGGCCTGTATAACTTCGCAGACCGTAGCTACATAACACCAGCCCTGTAAGCAGCCAAGTACCAGTGGGGAAAGGGCTGTGAGGGCTAATGCTTATGTTAATACAAGTGCTTACATATTACTGCAAAGACTAAATTCCAATGCAATGACAGCTCTGGTGTGAGCAGAGTGTTTTTGTTCCTGGAGTTTAGTAGGTGGCTCCAGCTGTGTGTCTCTGAGAGCAGCTAATATGTTCCATTGTGTGTGTGTGTGTGTATATATGTGTGCCAGGTAAACACAGCCGGCTGATGGAAAAGAGAAAGAGCTCAGCTATAGAAGGGCCTTTCCCACAATCTTACCCTCGAAACATAGAACAGCGCCTGATTACAGCTGTAGGTTCAAGAGGTGCCTGTGTGTGTCTGTGTGTGTGTGTGTGTGTGTGTGTGTGACAGACAGCGAGAGAATGGAAAATCCCTGAAGTTAACGAGCGTGATTTGCCAAAGCGTGCTCGTCTGAACTGTGTGGCATCCCCGGTGCAGTGTGCCAGGCTGTGTGCCCGCGCTGGGCTGGCAGAGCGACGGAGTGTGTGGCAGCCCCTCAGGCGCTGGCACGGCTCACACACTCAACTGGCAGACCTTCAGTGGGCATATTGTCTGTCTTATTCCATCAGTGTAATGCTCTCATCGCTGGCGGGTAGAGGGGGATAGGAGCGAGTCTGTGTATGTATGATGTGAGGACTGGTGGGTCAAGGACTAAGGTCCTGATTTAATCTTTAGCTTTTTGTTTCCTTTCATTTTTTTGCTGTTTCAAGTATTGAAACTTATTGACTTGCTAGGTGTCGACCTTCAAAAGCTGTAGTTATCCAGTTATCTAGCCAACGTGTAGTGTAATTTGATTAGGACTGTCAAACAGAACTCGTTGAGAGCTGTTTATAGTGATTATATTATATTATTATATTATATTATATATAGTGAACTACAAACAAAATAAACATCTATTACATTGTTTACACTTTCAAACGAATGCCATGGCAGCATTGACAAATCCTGTTATTAACAGAGAGTGATTGATTAAACACCAGAAATAGGCATGTGCATTTAACTGCACATGCACATACATCTCTACTGTTCTGTACCTTTAATATATATTATATATTTATTTATTTACATATTTAATTCATGTGTACTTGTCTGCTTATAAGCTGCTGGAAACAATCTAGTTTCCCTACAGGGATTGATAAATCTTATCTTAACATATAGTTCTAGTTAGTTATCAAACAGTACTGTACAAAAGGTTTAGGCACTTGCGTACATTATATTTAAAATGTAATTAGCAATCTCCATTTAGCTTACTACCATAGTCCAGCCAGTTATTAGATCCTGGCTTGTTTTCACAATGAAAAACTTGGAAAGGGTTAAATAAACACACTGACATATCGCCGCTGTATATATATATTTTATTTTAAGTTTTATACGTCATTTGAACACGCCAGTGCATGTTTATATTGTCTGAGAATTTCATGATGAATGGACCAATAGAAATGCCCCAAAATAGCTTTCTGGTTCCATTGACTCACATTGAAAATAAATAGTAAAGTAAGTAAAGAAAGTAAAGTTTTCGGTCTCTCCTGTAAAGTTGCAATTTTGGAGATGTTTGTTTTTCATTGGTCAGTGACGATATGTAAAAATATTACTTACTGTATTAATACTGTTCAAATATTTAAAACATTTGCAAAGTACTCTATATACATCACTCTTTCTCCATCCTTCTTTAGCTTTCATTATCTCACTCTCTCTCTTAGTCTTACTCCTCTCTCTCACATCTCTCTCTCTCTGCCTCTTCTTTCTTTTTCTCTCTTTCACCCCATCTCTCTCTCTCTCTCTCTCTCTCTCTCTCTGTCTGCTGTAATGACAGGGGGTGTGTGGTGTTTTTCTTTATCTCTCAGTGTGAAATTGCTGTGCCGTTGGGCGGAGGCACCACTAATCTGTACCAGCAGCCTCATCTCCATCTTACTGGTGTGCAGTAGTGATTGTTATTACTCTAATCCTTCATTTGTTTGCTAATGTGAGCCTATCCTACCTTCTTTAAGCCATGACACCCCTACCTCTCTCTCTCCCTCTCTCTCTCTCCCTCTCTCTCTCTCTCTTTCTCTTTCTCTCCCTGACAACAAATGAAGAGAAGCAGAAGAAAAGCCTTTGTAATTAGTCTCTTTGCAGACAGAATAAGCCAGTGTCTGTAATTATCAGAGACACTCGAGATGGTTTCTTCGTCACTGAGATGAAGATATATGTACAGTGAAGTTCTCTCCACTGGCGCTCACATGTGTAGTGTTTGTGTCACGCCACGGCTTTGGTTTATACTGTAGTTTATGTCTGTTATTTTCCGTCATCCGGGCGAACGTCACTGTGGGTGATGACCTCATGTCCTGAAGGGCTCTTAATTACCTTTGTGTGTGAGGATGAGAAGTGTGTCTGCGGCAGAGCCCCCCTACAGGGGATCCATGTGGGTAGTGTGTTATTATGCAAAGAAAACAAAGGATGCCCGCAAACTGCTTTAAATGCACCAAAAGTGGTTTCTTTCTAAATGACTATGTTCTGTCTCCACGTGTTCTATGAAGACCTAGTGAAGAACCGGCTGAGTCAAAACACTGTCATTTTAAAATAAACTACTTTGGTTGCTTTTAGAACTGTGTGCAGGCTTTCTTATTGCAATTACATGCACTACACGCTGCAGTCGCAGTCTGTCTTGTAATATAACACGTGCTCTTGTTATGACAAAAAACAAAATCGCTGAAGTTGCAGTTAAGCACTGACAGCTCAGCTGCTAGTGAAGTTCTGTAAATACAGAGTGGAGTAACTATCAGAGGGACAAATGCTGTGTTCTTACTGAGGCCTCTCTAAAATCATTCTTAGACTCCTCATATAGATACTGACAAACTTATGACTTGTTTGATCAGTGATGTGTTGGGCAGCTAACTATGATTGCAACCCAAATAGTTAGCATTTAGCATTTAGGTTAATGAGCTACCGGGTAGAGATCTCATGCATTCCTATCGCAGGCTCGTTCACCTCATCCCAACATACAGCCTCACATACTCACAAACAACAAGGCTGTCAGTACAACGGTGAAGAGGTGGACCGGTGGAGATAATGAAAAGCTACAGGGCTGCTTGGAATCCACAAGCTGTTTTTGAAGAGGCGACAGACAGACTAGACGAATACACAGACACGGTGACGTCATACATCAGTTTCTGCAAGTACAGCTACAGTTCAACTAGATCACATGTATAATACAGCAGTGATGAACCACGGTTTTCAACTGACCTCAGACAGCTTCTGAGAGAAAAGGAGACGACAGTATTCAGGAATAGGGACAGGATTCTCTATGAAGCAGTAAAGAAAAAATACTCAAAAGCCACATTGCTTCTACAGCATGCTACAGCACTCAATGCCACAGCATCTCTATAATTCTGAACCCAACACTAGAGTTCAGTTTGTGGACTCAACAATCGACATTATAGTGCCTGAGTTACTGCATACTAAGCTGTCCCAGCTGTCATTGCCAGATTCCATGTGCTGGTGGATTGTGGGTTTCCTAACAAACACACATGGGACCCTCAGTAGTAGAGCTCCACAAGGTCGTGTACTGCCAACCCTTCTCTTCAACGTCTACACCAATGGCTGTGTTTATATCATGGCTGTCAAAAGAAAAAAAAAATTGTTTTACACATAATATGAACATCATTTGTGTCCAAATTTTATGATAAATGGACCAATAGAATTGCTCCCAAACAGCTCTGAACAAAACACGTTTCCATTAACTTACACTGAAAGTAAAGCTTTTGCTGTAAAGGTATCATCTTGGAGATACTTCTTTTTTCTTTGACAGCAGCAATATATTTCTAGGCGTGTTATTACTGGCGTACTGTATTTCCAGTAATATTTGAGGATGTTTCAGTCTCTCTCCCTCTGTCTATGCCCGGGGGTGCACTTCATCTCGGCTCTTTTCTCACAGCGCTGCTACATTTAGGAAACCGCCATTAACTAGAACAAAAGCATTAATCGCTGGTTGGAGCTTAATGAAGCGGGAGGGAAAATTAACAATGTACATCAACAAATCAAATGACGGTGCTGCCACTAAAGCTCCTCAACTGCAAAACTGTGGTGGCTCATCCTAAATTCCCCCCTTTCATCCTGTCTTTTAGCTTGACCAACTGAAAACAAGAAGTGTCAGAACAAAACACACAGCAAAAATGGCTCCTATTTCCAGTTTCTTGTCCGTGGGACGGCATCATCACTGTGATTAAGGAATCAGACCTGCTTGGATTAGCATGAGAATGAGTTCAGAATGCACTCAGAGAGGGGATTGGGAGGATATTTAGAGTCTATTCAGGGTGTAACAAAGGCAGGGCGATCAGGCGGGTGGGTTTATCCTGGCCTTGATTAAGCAGTAGGGAGGCCATGCCTGGAGCAGTGAGAGAGCGATCATTTGGCATGCTGGAAAGACGAGGGAAGTAGGACGAACTTCTGAGGAGAACAAGGCAAGCGGTATAGGGTCCATAGGAGAGATGACTTTGATTTGCTCTTGTGCTTTACCCTTAATCAGCCAGTGATTGAAGGCAGCTCTTCTAGGTTGCTTTGCTTTAGTTTTGCATGGCAGCTATGAGGCTAATGAAGCTAAGAAAGAATGAAAGCTCATACTTCACAGCCTAAATCATTACATACTGTCCTTATAGTGGTATGGGATTCTGTTATTCATGAAAAAGGGCTAACAGTACATCAAATAGTTAATGTTAGTAACCTAAACTTTTTTCTTGCTTTGTTCTTTTTACAGATAATAGTCAGCCATTGTGTCCCAAAAGACCAGTGCTGTGGTACTTAGTTAAAAAAAGCTATCTTTGCAAATAACTAATTACTTCCCTCAAACAGTAAGAATTGTTTCAGCACAAGAATCTATATTTATCATTGTGCAGGTTTAGATGCTTTGACAGATTGTTGGTCAAGTTTGCAGAGCCTCCTGCACTGCGCTGGCCATATTCATATGGTAGCACATTCACAAAGTACATGCAACTATGGGTAAAGATAATCTACATAGAGGAAACTTACGCTTAAATTCATCATTTAAAATGAATATGAGTAATACAATTACTATTAACTGTAATATAATTACAAAAAAATGTATACACTACTTCATTACAGGAGAAAGACATTGACTGCAATGCATTACTTTATGATGTATCAATCAATCCCATCACTGCAAACCACAACATAGCAGTCTAGTGCACTCTTCAAAATTTTTATCGGTTCATCATTTATGAACACACACAACGTAAATAACAATTGAAAGCTGTAGGGTTGTGTGAGGGCAAGCTAAGCTTGGCAATAGGTGGGCAAAATAGACTGTGTTACAAAATGATGTCACCTTGTAACAGAGAGTAGGGCAGGGAGAGTAGGTTTCAGGCAGCTGAGAAAGGTGGTTTCTGGGGGAGAGTTTCTCCCTCTGGTGTGTCCTTTGGAGAACATTTACATGCACACCAAGCTAAAAAGTTCTGGTTAAGGTTAAGGTAGGTCCCCAAAAAGGTATGAAAGTGTGTGTAATGACCACACAATTTTTAGATAATGATTTGTGTGTCTGTGTGTGTGTTTTAGATCTTGAAAAATTTGTTCAAACTCAACTGGGCAGGACTGCTCACATCCGGTTTAGACAAATTCAGATGTCATTTTCCAAATATTTGTCAGGCTCTGTGTGGTCCACAAAGCTCCCACTCACTGAGAATGAGTGATGTGCAAGACATAAAATGTGAGAGTTTAGTGCAGCCAAAAAGATGTTTACAATTCATTTGACCAACAATATTTATATGTATAAGGAGAAAACAAACTATTGTTAACATTGAATGTGAGTTAATGTAAGGGTTTTGCTGCAAGCCAGTTTTGTAACATTTCTATTGGTCTGTTTATCATGCCACACAATCTCAAGACTAATCTCTCAAACAATGTAGAAAAATTTAAAATCTAAACAAAATTACGATGTTGGAGGTTTCTGTGCATAATATGCCATATGGTGTGTGCAAAAGAATACAGTTTAAGATTAAACAGATGAAGACTAACACCGCAGCAAGGCACCGCATGAGAACAGCACAGAGTGGAAAATGCATCCAGGCCATAAAATGTTTGGGATTTTCAAAAACCTTGTATATCTAATGGCTGTTTTTGATACTATGCAGTAATTGAACCTGCTCTCTCTTATTAGGCTTACTGCTGCACTTTGTGTGATGATGAGCTGGTTTGGGTCAGTATCAGACTCAAAATCTGATATCATGTTTCAGGTCAGATTTGATTCAAGATAGTTCTTAGGCTGTATTCAAGACTTGATTAAAGCCCCTGTGTGTGTGTGTGTATGTGTGTGTGATCCTTTTGTCTCTACACCGTTAATCTGTTTTATCCTGATGAGGAATCGTTGGAAGACTCTGAGATACTCTTTAATCTGATTTTGTCAGTTAAACTTAGTGTGTGTGTGTGTGAGTGTGCGTATGTGTGTGTGAGTAATTATGTCAGAGGATTAGGCAGCTTGAGGGCACTTGAGTGGTGCGTCTAGGAGGTAGCGAAGGGCTTGCTTGTGTGTCTGTCTGTGTGCGGCTAAAGCTCATTGAGAGCGATGCGAGTGCTGTTGCAGCTTATTGTGTAACGGCTCATCATCTGAAAGACTAAGGGTTGGATTAACCCATATCAGTAATCTCAGATGACGTGTGTTATTCAGATAACTGACCTTTAAGGTTCTAAAAAATGAACCGTTGTTCGCTCATTAAGTCACCGCGGTGCAAACTTGTACCATCCACTAAATGTCATTACTGGTTAACTGCATTTTATCTCAAATCTTATTACAATTGGAAGCTATTCCTGAGGCACAGAGGATGTTATAGGAGAATTATTAGAATCAAAAATAGCACACACTATGTCTGCTAGCAGGTATTCTATCTTTTGCTCACTTAGGTATGCTTGAGGATCTAACTCAGAATTCATCTACATAATTAATTTAATTTATGCGAAAAGATGTAGAGCAAATCTTCTTAAACTCCTGGCTTGTGACATGTGCCGAACACTGACTACAATAACTGGGTATGATAAATCTGTAGGATATGTCTATGCTGCTATACCTCCTAGCACTCTCACAGTGTGTTAACACTGGTGCACATTGGCAATAGACATTGGAATGTATAACCTTTCACTCCATACTTCTATAACCTAAAAATAACTAACCCAGTTTGAACTGTAGTCTATGTATTTACTGAATAACAAACCTTAATGTGTAATATGCCTGTGATTTTAAATTATTAAATACAATGAAGATTGTAAAAGATGTGTCATATGAGTTATATAAGTTTGCAACAGTTCATCATTGCAACATATCACTGTCCAAAAAAACTTTCTCCATTCTTTCCAGTTTTCAGTTATCTGTGTAACTGTGTGAAAATTTCATGATGACTGTAGCCACAGAAATGTTCCAAATGCTTCTAATTGTGTTTGTAGATATTAAGTCCATCAGTCCAGCTCATGAAGGTCAAACCAAAGGGAAGAGCCCCCTCAATTGTATTTACCACAGTTTCCACCGAAAACAAAAATCTATAGAACAATTGAAACGTGAGCTCCAAACAGGACTCCAATTCAGAAGGTCATTTGAAGAACCATGACACTGTTTTTATTCTAGGCAAAACATGAGCAGAAAGCAGCCCTCGTTTCCCTTTAGGGTTTTATTAGTTTGTTACCACTAAGCTAACGACAATTCAAAAAATGTTTTTTTGCTGGCAATATGAGATTAAAGCAGTTGCACAGTGAGTCTGTAAGTAGAGAGGTCTTCCAAAAAGCTGGCACACAGTCTGCTGATTTGGTGGACACTTGTATTCATAGTCAGAGAAGTATCTTGGACTGGCAGGTCTGAAGAGTCTCACAGAATCAAAACTTGATTGATTTCTCTTGGTAATCTACTGTTGAAGTCCTAACCAATTAACTGGTTTAGCACAACCTGTATGCCACAGAGAAAAACTACTTATGACTTTTTTTTTCTATTCTGCTTTTCAAAAATATATTTTGCTTCCATCCAAAAAATGAATGAAATGAGAGTAGAGTTTAAACCCCAGCTGCTATCTGTAGAACAAAAATGAACTGAAAATCACACTTTTTTTTTTGTTCCCAGAAACCATTAGGCCTAGAAAGCTCAAAGGGTGCTCCTTTGTGCTAATACTGTAATCTTGATTGTTCATTTATACCAATAACATTATTTTCCTTAAAAAACCTCTCTACTTTTGACGCAGTTGGCTTAAGAGGACCAAGTATAATTTTGAATCAGTCAAACTTTCACAGGAAACAAAATATCCCATTCAAATATGTGTAGAATTACAAAATTACAATGAAAAGAATTGTAGCTGTAGGCTGTAGAATGATACTTAGCTAGCCACTTGTTGTGCTAATGTTATATTACCATATGTTACCATATGCTCCCATATGACCTATACAGCTTTAGATAGTGTTGCACTCAGTTCTAGATTAGTTTAGGTTCATCCTTTTTTCCTCTGCTATGCACTATTGTCCTCTTGCATCAGCCCAATATTGACACTGGATATTAGATCAGAACTAGTTTATAGCCACCAGCTTCATTCTCCTAGTAATGTTATATGAGTCCTTACAAAACTAAATATCTCCCTCGAGTCTTGTTTCTTGCATCTGTTGTTTTGTGTAAGGCCCGGGTTTCCCCCCTCTTTTATGGCCAGACTGCTCCTTTTACCACCGACCCACTTCTGTTGTGAGCTATAAAACCTGCTAAGATGACATACAGTAAGCGCACACATACACAGTGCTATGCTTATAAGCCTAACTCTGATTCCTCTCCAGTCCTGCCTGCGCCAGAACAGAAACCCTTAATCGGAGCAGCAGCAGGTCAGACAGACCTGCAGAAGCAGGTGTTGACAGCACGTGAGTCTCGGCGGCGGCGCTAGCTGCTCTCCCCAGGGCTCCTGAGAGGAAGTGTGGGGGCGGGTGAGGCGTGTGAAGCCGAAGCCTCGGGGACCGTGGCACGCCCCGTAAGTGCAGTCTGAAAAGTCCTTGTTCTTACAACTGTTCCATCTGCGGAGATCTGCATTTACATCTCTGCTTTCGCCCTTGGGACGCCTGCCAAACGCTCTACAGCTGGGCAACTGGTGGGGGTGGGGGTGGGGGAGTGGTGGTGGGATGGGGCAGAAGAGAAACGCAAAGTGGTGGGTGTCGGGGGTCGTTGAGAAGGGGTGTGTGTTTTTTTGGGGGGTGGAGGGGGGGAAGAAGTAGAGAATCAGAAATGGGAAGGTGTTCCTTTGTTCTTACAGCATTGCACAACAATGGTAATCTGAAGTATGCATTGGAGCTACAAGACTAACATTGCTAACATGGAATGAAAGGCCATATTCAGTCAAGTATAATATAGGCCTATTGCAGGGATGATCAGAATTACAGCTTTATGGTGTAAATAATGTAAATAATAATTTCCAACTAAATGGTGTTTCTACACTCAAACTGAAATATCATAGCATAGTGTCATTGTGCTAATAGGTCAGCTGCTTTACTCGATTCACTGAATGAAAATAGCAGTGTATCAAAACATTCTTATATTGTTGCCACTATGCATTTACAGAACAACTCTAAAACCACCTGCTGAATGCCTTGAATTTGCGTGACAGTATTAATAGTTTTTTGTTTATCATATAAGATTGAAACATATATTTCTGAAATGACTTTCGTCAGTAACAGTAACTCTGGGTCCTAAATGTATTCATGCCCTGTGTTAACAGCAACGACGATTGTGCTCTCAGATTCATCACCAGATATGCCCACCAGCCACTTTATTAGGTACACCTCCTGCACTCATTGTCTATTTTGTTAGCACCACATACCATATAGGAGCACTTTGTAGTTCTGCTATTACAGACTGTAGCCCATCTGTTTCTCTGCATGCTTTACTACCCTGTTCTTCAATGGTCAGGACCCCCACAGAGCGGGTACTGTTTGGGTGGTGGATCATTCATAACACTGCAGTGACACTGACGTGGTGGTGGTGTGTTAATGTGTGATGCGCTGTATAAGTGTATCCGGCACAGCAGTTTTTAAACACTGTGTCCACTCACTGTCCACTCTTTAGCCACTCCTAGACGAACTATAGATACTGTAGATATAGTAAGTATAATTGAGTAGTAAGCATCACACAATAGCCACTTATGGAAAAAAAACTTGGGAACCAGTTAGCTTGAAAATTAGTTGGGATATAACATTGGTCACAGTCTGACCCCTTGCAGGGCAAATTATTTAAATCTGTAAACATTAATTTGACCAAAACAACTGGAACTGCTCAGGTTTTATATATATATATATATATATATATATATATATATATATATATATATATATATATATATATATATATATATATATATATATATATATATATATATATATATATATGCAAGTATAATACTATGGGTAGTGAGTTTATGTATGACTGTGTGTTCATTTAACTCCAGTATTAATTGTAGTTATCAACTTATACCTGTTGTGGTTAATTAGTCCTTAATTATGTTCAGTCAGTGCTGGTGTCTATATGTCTATGTGATGGCTCCAAGAGAAATCTGCAACCAAACTTCTTCAAACTAGCTCATAAAACATCAGCTACTTTTTTAAAGCAAGACATTCATGATACTTTTAACAGGAGTTGTATTCAATTGCATGTATTCACAAGCAAGAAAAAGCTGAGAAAAAGAGTTTGATCCTATATATTTAGAACCTGTAATAAAAAGCCATACAGAGAAAAAAACTGGTATATACAAAAGAAAAAAAGAAAAGAAAAAAATGTTTTGATTTGATAGCAACAGTAGCTCATGACTGATGACAATATGTCCTTTATTAGTGTCATACTACTGGTGTATGTATGTGTGTTATTTTTTTTCAGAGCCTTTAATTGGTGTGCTGGCGACAGAAAACACAGCTGTAATTATAAGGTGCTCTCACTTCCCTCTCAGGATTTGTCAGTTATAGCTCTCACCATCTGCTCTGTGTGGACACACACACACACACACCTGCTTCCTTCAGTCCCTGAATGCCAGTGAGTGTGTTACAGGTGTAATGCCCGTGAGGATGCAGATGACCGATAATTAGTTGACTCTGTCTGTCAGCTCGGCTGTTTTCTTTGTCTGTTTATGTTTGTCTCCATTCAGGACTGAAAAAAAAATACCAGGCTTTTCTCCCGCGGTGCTGTTTTTCTGCTTCAGTGGCAGAAGTCGGTGCGTGTGTATGTGTGCGGTTGACCACTGCGAACTCACGAACAGTACACCACCACCCACCTGTGTGCACCCTCTCCACCACCCCTTTCTTCCGCATGTCGGTGGGACACACCCCTCAGGTGGGCTGGGACAGAAGTGGCAGGTGTGAGACAGACAGAGATGATGCTTAATAACAGGGCCTGTCTCGCTCTGTTTCTCTCTTTCTCTCTCTCTCTCTCCCTCGCTCCCCAGCTCTCTCTCTCTCTCTCTCTCTCTCTCTCTCTCTCTCTCTCTCTCTCCTTAGTACAGATGCTTTGTTGTTTTCACTTGTTTATCACCAACTTCTGCAGTAATGCTAATTTCTGCTAGCATCCATATAGGATTCCCTATAGTATGTTAGCGCTAAGCTAACACTGGTGAACATTGGTGTCTGTTGAAGATTAAGAGGACATTTGAAACTTTTATGTGAAGTTAGTAACAGGTAATCACCTACTGTGGCATACTGCGTGGGAGGCGTGGCCATTCAAAGTGGCCCTGCAGAGAGGCTCTTGGGAGACGCCAAGGCCGGACAATGTTTGTTGTCTGAGTTGATGTTCATAACTTTACATGTGGCCAGGTCTTAACTGTGCTATTCCATGTTAGCATGGTAGTGTCAGTGTTAGTGCCTAGGTATGGCCCCCACAAAATCCACCCCACCCATTGTAAATCAACAGTAATACTTCCATTCCTGTCTTAGTTTCTATGACAGCAGTTCATTTCAGGCCTGTTAAGCCTTCAGTTCAGCTCCTGAAAGTCTAAGCAGTATGTGCTTAGAATCTGGCTTTACACCAGCAACGAATGTCCTGTATTGAAATAATAACTATACAGATATTTTAATCATTCAAGCTTTTTAGACACTACAAGAAACTATTAAAGAGATCTTGTAATTAAAATGTCTTAATTATGTAATTATGAATTTACAGTTTTATTATATCAACTTATCTGCCTTAAGATCGAATCAACTCTTTTAGAATACAAGCTACTCTGCATGCTTGCCACTGAAGTCATTATTATAAACGTTCAGAGCTTTTAAATCCTACTGAATTCTATGGTATTAAAAATACAGCATTAATTACAGTATTTTAATAGAATCAATATTGGAAGAAAAAAAAGGTAAATGAATTAACAGCGATGGCAGTAATAGTTGAAGTTAACGAATCATTACTACTTTGAAAAGACATTAATGGTGTTAAGCAGAGAGAAAGGCCTGGATTTATTCTTATATGCTGCATATTAGTAGTCATTATATTCAGCATATGTTTTTGCTCTGGAGGTCTGCAGTAGGTTTGTAATTACTTTGAATGCAGAGCTTTTTTCTGATTAATGCATTATATTCATGTTTCTGTAATTGCCTAGAGTTGCTTGGAGAATTAGTGGATAAATGTAGCTGTGATTCTACTACTGAGTGACGTTAAGCTCCACTTTGTTTAAGCTTTATGTGAGTGTGCTGGGTTTGCAGGGTTCTGGCTGTGTTGGCTCAAGGCTCTACAGGGAGGAAACTTTGGTTAAATATGCAGGCCCAAGTTTCTCCCCTCACTACAGCAGACACTAAACAGCTCTGACATCCCAACACATGACCCTGTCGAGCAGCTCTTTCTCCAGGCTGCTCACACACACACACACACACACACAAGCAAACCCACACGTCAGCTCAGTAAAGGCATAGAAGCATTGTCGTCTGGAGGGGGGTAGACAGGGCAAAAGCTGTCCCAGCAATATTAGAGCTGACACTTAAGGGTGTGTGTGTGTGTATGTGTGTGTGTGTGTGTGTGAGAGAGAGAGAGAGAGAGTGTTTTTGTTTGGTTTTTTGGACATTTTTAGGACAAACATCCCCACTTTATGAGAAAACTGCAATAAAATGTGACACTCCTATTAGACACTCCTACCACTTTGTACAGTGTACAGTCAGAGACAGTAGCTCATCTGTTTGCACAGATGTGTGATTGTGTTAGTCATCCAATGGTCACATGACGCTGCCCACGGGACGCTGTTGGGTGGATATTCTTATATTTCTCCACTCGTACCAGCGCAACACCCACTAACACACCATCACCTAGTCAGTGTCACTGCAGTACTAAAAATAATGCACCAGCAAGTAACACCTGCTCTTCCTTTGGGGGTCCTTATCACTGATGGATTTGGTGGGATAGTCCACTTACTGATTAACAGTAAGTGGACTGTAAGTGAAGGTGGTCTTACTAATAAAGTGTATTATAAAGTTATATACAATGTTGTTGTGTTCCTTAAACCTATTCTCACAGCAGTCCGTATTAATTGTAGTAATCATGTAATACCTTTTTTGACTAATTAGTGATTAATTATGTTCAGTCAATGCTTGAGATGAGTCATAAATCTCTTTCTCTCTGTGTCTATATATATATATATATATATATATATATATATATATATATATATATATATATATATATATATATATATATATATACACACTACCGCTCAAAAGTGGCATCACAGTGAAATTTTCTTGTTGAGTAGTCTTCCTTCCTTAACACAACAATGAACTGACGGGTCTCTAAAGAAAGTTGTTTCTTTCTGGTCATTTTGAGTCGGTCAGCAAGCAATCAACTGCTGATGCTTCAGACACTAAACTAACCTAGAATGTTGTTCTCCCTTTTATACTCACGTATTAGTAGAATGTTTTTCAGCTGTGCATCACAATTGAGCAAGAGTGTCCTAACAACCAGTTAGCCCAACAACATCCTTAACTTGGATTGGCGGCTGTACCAGGAGATTTAGACAGCGGACTGAGAATTGCTGATAATAGGACTATATGCAAAATAAGCCTCTATACAAAAATAGACTTTAATACAAACATTCTTATTCTTTAAAAATCATCTGATACACTTACATTAATTGTGAAATGGACAATATTGTTTGTGAATTGCATGAAAATTGCATGAAATGAAATTCTAAAGTGATCCTAAACTTTGAGATGAATACATACACACACACACACACACACACACACACATATGAAACACCCTATGTCCTAATGTTGTAATAACAATGTCTCTGTGTTTCCCTGCAGCTTTACAGCGGTTTACACCAAGAAATATTCCAGTGCTACTTCACTGCAGAGGCTTTGCTTCTCACTTGGCGCTTCGTTTTTCCTCTGATCTGCATGCTTTAGTCCATTTGGTGCATATTCCCAGCACCAAGGAAGACATGACAAGATTTGCTGCCTCTCTCCTAATCTGTGTGGAGTAATCTGTTTGGGGATGTAATTCACATGGTATGTCTTTTGATTTGGATTAGCACTCCCAATCCTCTTAATGCATAGCTCAGTGGAAGTTATCAGTGACAGGGCTATCCCAGAGAGCCGCGCAAATCCACCACACCAGAACCAGGCAGCCCATTAACTCCCTCTAATTCTCCCCTGCCCCAATCCCTCCAATCTCACCCTCCAAACCCCACAAACGTGTCTTAAAAAGCATTACCAATGAAACGCATGATGAACTCTAAAACTACGTGATGTTAAAGTAGCGGTTGCTTGTTTCGCTTTTGGTATGGTTTGATATGTGCGAATGCACTGAGGAAGTTCATTGGTGTTGTAAAACACTTAATGTTAGCATGTAGGAATGCAGTAGCATCCAGTTAATGATTTAGAAACAATGACTAATTAGCATGATTTTGTATTTAACACTAATTAATTTTACTTTGTATTGTTATTATACAGGGCTTTGAATAGCTAGAGGGTCTGGAATGCTTTAGCTATTCATTATGCTAAGGCAGTGGTTCTCAATCTTGGTCCAACCAAGTACCACTGCCAAATATGTTGTAGTTTTCCCTGCTCTAACGCACCCAGTTCACCTCAGGGGGAGCTTGTTAATTACTTCATTAGTTGGTTCTAGTGTGTTGGAGGAGCAGGGGAAACCCAAATGTTTAGGGGGCAGTGGATTGAGAACCACGGTGCTAAGGCATACGTGTTGGTATGCGTATTTCATTTGTGAAATATCAATTAAAGTGACTGGAAATATAAAATCCCAAAATCTGAGAAATGCTTGTGCTGAAACAAGTTACTAATAATGTATCTAGTACGATAAATGCAGTGTAGAGTTGCCCAATCGCACTTTAGGCAAATAGATAAGGCCCTGTGACATGTTTTCATGAGTAGACTGTACAAACTGGAAAGTGAATGAGTCATTATTTCCATACTACATCAAACTCTTTTCTTTAAAGAAGGGAAACTTGTTTTCTGCAGTGTGGGTCTTTTATAAATGAAGAATGTTTGGTTTTCTATGATTATGAGTTTGTTTTTCTATGATGATGAAACAGTGTCCATCAAAGTCCTCTCACAGCAAGAAGGGTCTGCGTTTGATTTCCGGTCTGGTGTCCAGGGTTCTTTCTGTGTACATGTTTCTTTGGGGTGTTCCAGTTTCCATCCAAAGCCAAAAAACATACAATCAGACAAGCTGGAGATACTAAACTGGCCCATATGCAATTTTGTATTACATTATATTGATATAATATGTATGTCTGTCTTCCCAGTGATGGACTAGCCTGTCCAGGGTGTTTCCTGCCTTCCACCCAATGTGAAGGTTCCCATAGTGAATGGATGACATGAACTCTTTATGTAATCCCAGAGAGACAATATGGTCAGTGTGGTTTCTAACACCGTATAACATGCCTTATCTACAATAATATAAAATGGAAACTTATACAACCTACTACTTCTAACTAAACAATATAATCATGTTTTAATGATTTTTTCCTTGAAATGTGATAATTTTAATAATGGATTAGCCTGCTGAATTGGTTTAGAGTTCAAAATACATTTTAATCTAGACATTAGACGAAAATCCCCTAATTTTGCTTTTGCTTATACCTTAACTATATTTATTTTATTAAAGTAAATAAATAAGCACTCATAATACTTTCATGGACTAGCAAACACAGCTTTAAACAGCTATACACATGCCAAAGTCATATTATTGCCATAAAAACACTATTACTTCTAAACAGTAACTAAATATGTGTATATGACACCTGTATGAGTTTGTTGGACACCCCTTTACAGGACCATAATCTTTAACATAGAGCTAGCCTGTGACATTCTCTGTTCTTATGAACAGGTTTTTTACAGTGTTTAATTTTTAGTGCCCATTCAGTCAAAAGAGCATTTGTGGGATCAGATATTCGACGAGGTCTGGACAAACTCATCAATCCATGTATTCATTGGAACAACAAAGGGTTCTTCCACAAACTTGGAGGCACATAACTGTCTAAAGTATCTTTGCATGTCGTAGAATTAGCATTACTCATCACTAAGAGGCCCAATCCCTGAAAAATGTCCATAGGCCATCATCCCATCTTTTCCAAACTTTACTGTTGGCACTATGCATTCTGAGAGGTCACTGAGATAACACAGATATCAGATAACATGTTCCCATTGCTCCAGAGCCCAGTGGCAGCTTTACACCACTCCAGCCAATGCTTGGTATTGTGCAGTGATTTTAGACTTGTGTGGAGCTGTTTGACCATTTCATGAAGCTCCTGATGCACAGCTTTTGGGTTGTTGTTGCTTCTAGAGGCAGTTTGGAACTGGAACTCTCTATAAAATGGTTTGTACTTGCTAAATAAGAAGTCTGTGAAAAATAAGTTGACTTCAGCTTTATATCAGGCCTAAAGTGGTTAGCACACACATACAAGATTTTGCTGGACGTTGCCATTGAAAAAAACAAATATCCAAAAGATATCCAATCGACAGAGCAGTTCCTGTGATTAGTGCTAAGCTTTATGATTTTGTCAGTGGCTCTGGTGCTTGCAAGAAAAAAATGGTGCCCTTTTTTAAAGTTAGTTCTAAATCTGTTGTCAAATGAAGAAGAGAGGGGTATTATTCTAATGAGCCCCCATTTGACATATGAATGGGAACCAAATCTGAATAGTTTGTTGAATCCCATGTTTTCTTATTTTACAGTTTGTGGGTTGGTAAGCACTCCGGACAACTAAACGAATGAGCATAAGCACAGAAAAAGTGAGATTTCCAAAACATGCCCCCTTTAAAAACTTCATTAAATACTCCATATCATCACTGTCCAATGAAAAACATGGAAAACAATGAAAAAAAAATCTCCATTTTTGTTAATTTGAAGTTTTCTACATTATTTGAACACGCCAATGGTCGTTGACACTGTTTGACAATTTCATGCTGAATGGACCAATAGAAGTGCTCCAAAACAACTTGGAAAAAATTCTGGTTCCATTGACTTACACTGAGACGTTTTTTGGTTGTAATTTTTGAGATACTTGTTTTTCATTGGACAGCGACAATATATTGTTCTCTAAGGTGCCTATAAGAGAGATGAAAGCATGACTATCCCATCAACACTTTTACACCATATAAACAGGAGATCCTAAACATAGGCAGACAGAAGTTCAACTGACTGTGGGCGAACAGAGATTAATTATCAAAACGCTGAACTTTCCCTAATTTTGGCAGCTAAGTCCCGTCTCGCTCTCTTCCTCTCTCTCTCTCTCTCTCTCTCTGTGTGTGAGTATGAGTCAGTGTGCTTGAGTATTCTCTTTAATGCTTTCTGCATTTGATCCCGGTGCGGCCTGATCCCAGCAGTTCCGCACGCAGCGACTGCTTGAAAGGCCCTTGATCCGAGCCAGTGGCATCTCCTCCGTTGCAGATTTGCGAAAGCTCTCAGACTTTAGCGTGATCCCGCTCTATCAAATAACTATGCAAAAACTACCATGAATCATTTAAATCCTTCACTCAATATTCCTGATCCTTTCAGGTTCTTTATAATTTAATAAACAGGATTAGAGTCATCTGCTGGAAAGGAGCAGTCTTGTTCCAGAACGTTCTCTCTCTCTCTCTCTCACTCACTCTCACTCGTTCTCTCTCGCTCTCTCTCGCTCTGTCTCAGAGTGCTGTCTCTTATTAAGTACTGCAAGATTACAGCAGTCTAATCTTTGCGAACACATGTTGGCTGGAATAAAAGCAATTTTTTATTTGCGGAAACTGCAGTGCAAGTTTAGCAGGAAATGAGCTTGCTCTATAATCTCATCTGTGCCTCTTTTTCCTCCCCCCTTCTTTCGGAAAGGTCTTCTTATACAGCACACCGCTCATGCGTTTGCACACTGCACAGCGCCTTGTGAGCGAAAACAGTCCAAGCTGCTAGTCTTTTTTGCTGGGGATGTAAATCCACCTGTTTTAAAGGAGCTTTTTTCCCTCACATGTTTTTTCTCTCGCTCTGCCTTCGCCTCTCTCGCCCTCTTTCTCTCTCCCTCTCTTCCTCTCTCCTGTGCGATGTAAGGGATTAGTGTTGGTGTTGGCTGCTCTTTGGGAGATGGTGGTGAGAAGATGAGGATAAGTTAAGCTCTAAATCCGAGTCTTAGCTTTCTTATCCTGAGCTGCAGGAGGGTGTGTGTGCGTGCGTGTGTGTGTGTGTGTGTGTGTGGTGAGTTTTGCCGCTTTAGTGGAGATTTTGCAGGGCCTAGCCTCTCTCTGCATGTACGGTAAAGCTGGCACATTCATTTTTTTTCCACAGTATTTGACAAATTAAGATTAAAAGCTTTAACAGAATTAAAGTATCTCTTCACTATAAAATGTATAGCTTTGGGTTCTGACTCTGCCGCAGTGCAGGCTGGGGACGGGGCCTTAAAGGAACGCTTAAAGACCATAATAGTCAGCATCCTCTTCACTAACTCTTTGCTACTCGTGACTTTTGACCCCTTTTTGGGGTGTTTTTAATATGCACCTGACGTCCCAACGGCTGGTGAGCCAGTAATAATAATAAGGATCTTCCTTATTAATGATTCCGTCTGCATTCTTAGCTTAGGGCGTTTTAATACCTCTCCCACATACTTGAGTACACACCCAGGACGTGGAGAGCTGTTCCTCTGATAGCAAAACAGTTCTCTCCTCAAAGCCTTAAACACCTGCCCACAGTGAAGAGGAAGCCAAGGACGTGGGGTGGCCGGTCAGACATTTGCAAGAAGCTGGCCGCCATGGCCACCCCTTTAAAACCTCACATCAAACTGAGGATGGCTCTTTTTTTTGGCCTACTATTTCCAAAAACTTTAAATAAAGACACAAACAACATCAGTTAAGAAGCTTATCAGCTGTGTTGTGTTTAGATGCTATGTGTCAGTTACACACTGCAGTGTTCAATACAACTAAGCCCTGCTTCAGGCGATCAAAAACACTAGTATAAATACTGAAGCTGCTACCATCACTAGTGTGTTTCTTCTCTGCAGTTCATAGTAGATGTAGTTCAAACACAGTTAAGTGACCACCGAATACATATTAAATATGATCTGTTCAACAGGGGCTTCATTAGCCTGCTGGCACCTCAGGCTGTTTTAACACTCTAGGGCTTAGGAACACAGCCGTGCCTCAAATTTGATGTTTCCTAATAAAAATATAGTATATAAATATATTAGTGTATATAATATTCTGCCTGCCCTTTCCATTACATCCAATCGCAAAGCCAACTCTGGAGTTATGAGCCTATAAACAGGGGCTGGGGGTCTGTTTGTCACTGGCTGTTTCTTAAAATGTGTACTTGTTCGTCCCCATGTTTTTATGTGTTATCATCTTCCTCTGTCCAGGTTGTATTCCAATGCTCAAGAACGTGTGTTTCAAGAACACTTACAGATGTCGTTCTTTGCCCCAATAATCGAGGATGCATGTGTTTTAAAATCTGTGTTGCACTAAAATGTACTTTAAAAATCAAAGAAGGCAAGAAATTGACTTTGAGTTGTCAAATCTTTACTTATTCGGTTTAAATAATACCTCAGAAAATGTGTTCTTATGATTCATAAAGATGAGGCTCTGTTAACTGTGCAGGCTGTCTCTCCTCTTTCTCCTCAGCCCGACGCAGCATCTCAGCTTGGCGATGACAACTGTAACACATTTTCTCTTTCCATTTCTAATATAACAGTTAATATAACGGTTCATAAAGACATGGCTCCATTTCACTGTGTAGGCAGTCTCTCCTTCTCTCGCCTCAGCCTTGCACCGCAATAACCTTGTTCCTCTCCTTTTCTCCTACTGTTACTCAGACAGACCCTTGTGCTGCTTTTATACTCATTTATTAATTCAGGCTTTGAACTACAGTTTAACTTGCTGCTGGCTCATGAACTTTTGAGCAAAATCACTGCTGCAGACACAGTCGCAGATGATGAACTGTGGCTTTATTTTACCAAAGAAAAACACAGCCAGTCATATCAGAATCTACATTTATCAGGTATCAAATGTTCTCCTCTGCTGGTTAAATCATCTGGACTTGGAGTGGCTATTTCACAATAGCATGACAGCAGCACATCTCAAACTCCTTTATGTGTGTTCTCTGTCCTCATGTACTTGTGAGTTGTTCTTGCAAGCTAACTTGTCAAGAACATTCTTCCCAACAACGCAAGCATGTTCTTCAAGTTCTGGGTATTGAGAAACACCCACTGTGTTTACCAGGTGGATTTTAGTGTCCATCTGCCTCTCGCCTGTGATTGATGGGTTGTATGTCTGTCTATACTGACCAGTGGATAATCCTAAAGGACTTACTTATCATATCAGAAAACGTTTATTCTTCGTGCATTTGACCAAAGAACGTTTTTAAACTGGTCAGGAACAATTTGCCCAAGAACTTAAGTATGTTCTTTGTTCTCCTGACATTGAGAAACTTGTGGACTTCAGTGTTATTGAGTTTAGACTTACTAATTTCACTTGGACATTCTTACCAAAAGCACAATCTTCATGCTTTTGGTATTGAGAAACATTGTTTGTAGCTGGTGTAAGTTGTCATAGCTTGTTTTGTGTGTCTTACTGATTTTACTCTTGATAGTAAACAAGTACAGACTACAGGAATATTGAACGAGCGGCGCCAGTGACCAGAGGAGGAGCTACCTATGACAGGTTTGCTTTCACACAGTAGAATTTCTTTCAAACAGCACAATTTCACACATGCCAATTGGTTTCTTTTGCGTATCTCCCTTTACTATTTACAATGAATGGATGACAAGTAACAATAATCTGATATCTTTGTTTTTGTGATGTTCTTTTTTTTTTGTGAAGGAGCCACTCTCACTTGAGCAAACGTTTAAACCATGTTGGAAAGCACAATAAGAGTAGCACGTTTACGTATTTATTATTTATTACACTTTTAGCTATTTAGCCCACAGCAGTCAAGCTTTGCCTATTGTGTTTCAGCCCAGATGGCTATTTAAACAAGACAGAGCCAATCAGAACAGAGCAAATTATGTCAGTCTTAATAACACATCAACAAAAATGATCTGTTTAATTCTCAGGGATAAAGAAAGGTTGAAAAATGTTTTAAAAAATGGTTACAGTTGTTATTGGTACATACAAACACACAAACATCATATGTGAAATATAAAATAGACCAAATTGTAAAATTATTTCCTCAATGTGTTTTTAATTTTATTTAATGTATTGTTTTTGTATTTACCAGCTTTCTTAACATTAAGTGTATTAGTACCACCTTCCTTGTATGTCTATTCACTGGCCCCTTGGCCCCACTGGTACATTCCACATACCTTATTGTTCTACTATATGGTTATACAGCTTTATACTGTAGCCCACCTGTGTTCATGTACACTTTGTTAGACAGGGTAATGGGTGTGGTGCTTGTACAAGCGCATCAGGCACAGCAGTGTCACTGGACATTTGAAAATGGCCCAGCACCCAAAATATTCAGCAAAGAGCAGCTGTGTGGTCAGAATTTGACCACTGATAAAGAGCTTGATGATGGCTTTAACAAAAACTACGGCAACTCATCAGTCTTAAAACTCAGGACTGTGTCTTCCCAAAAAGCTAACCTTCACATAAACATCCAAATGCACCTTCTTTCAAACATGCACCATCTTTCTTATCTGCATCTAAGATAGCTAGAGGAGAAAAAAAACGCTACTTTTCTCAGCTGCCTGAAACACCCCATTGGAATTCAGACCTTTTCTGTGTTACAAAGTGATGTCATCTTGTAACACAGTACTTATCGTCTGCCTACCGGCAAGCTTGGTGGATCTACAAACTTGTTTCACATGTTTTGGTAAAATTGAAGCATGTAAATCTTTTCTAGTAGACCCCAAAATAAAATAATAAACGCAGAGAATGAGTATAATGAGTCCCTTTTAAATTTGTGAAAATGTAGTCCATGACTTTTGCTCAGTAGTGTATATTTGTGTAAAGGAACTACACATTCTGTAGAGAATTAATAGGAGAGCCACATTTAAAGAGAATTATAAAGATTTTTCTCATCAGAAATCTGCTAATCTGTCTTCATACAACTTACCCCTCACAACAAATTCCCAACATGCACTCAGTACAACGTAATGCTTGTTCATGTTTGTAGTCTTCTGCCAAAACCTTTAGACACCTGCCATTGTAGAAACATGTACGAGAGGATTTAGTGGGGCATGATGACTAGTTGGTGGGACATTGCCCCACTAAATGACCCCCTAAGGCTGGCCCTGCCTTTATTCTGTGTAGAAACATTAGTATAAGGATCCTGATGAAAGTGGTTTCTCCCTGGACGACAGTGCCCCCCTGTTCACAGAGGGGTCATAAGGGTTTGTTGGTATTTCCATCAACCTGTATTCGTGTCTGTAAATGTGTGTGCATGGATGTGTCTAACAGTGAACTCACCCCTGGCTATCAGTGGCATGCTGTGTCTATACCCTTGCTCGTGCCCCATCGTCCCCTGTAGGCCCCTATCTGTAGCCCTCCTTCCCCGTGCTCTCCTGCTGCAGCTGGGAGTGTGTCCCGCGCACTCAGGTGCAGCGTAATTGCAGTAATGAACTCCTAGGTAGACTTACACACTCCACTGCTTCCTCCCAGACACAACGCCAAAACAAATCTTGTCATAATTAGCTGTAATCCTGCTCATTACTGCTGGCTTAATTAGCCTATTAATAACACATCCTGGGAGAGCTTGTTTGCTGTGCAGGCAAATGTTTGTTCCTAAATTAGCAAACAAGGAGACAACGGCATTGTTCAAACACAGGCACTCTGACAATGCAAAGCAGACAGGATTAAACCAGTCAATGCCAGAGCTTATTTGTGGGTAAGTGAGTGTGTGTGTATGTGTGTGTGTTTGTGCCCTAGGCTTTAATGGCAGGTATATTACAGAGGTGAGGACTAGAGTCAGATGACTTTGACTAAAGGCAGACTTTAGGTATGAGTTTAAAAACAGACTTGAGACTTGAATTTGATTCGAACACCAATAACTCAGTCCTTGGACTAAAACACACTTGTGGAGAGGTGTCTGTCTGCAGAAGGCAGTCAGAATACTCTACAGTCAGATACTTTATAGTATAGTACTTAAATGTTATGTAAGTGTATGTAAATAAAATAAAAAAGAACAGCAGCAGCAGTATTTGGTATCGACCTTTAAATTAGATATAAAACTCTATCAGCAAATTTGTTAATAGCTATGGTCATGCCTTGATTATTTTATTTTCAGAGGATAAGTAAAGCTTACTTTTAGGCTTACCTGTATTCGATGGTACCTGTATGGATGTAGATGTAGTTGTAGGACACTCCATCTTCCACTCAGCAGACCAGGCTTTGATTCCTCGTGCTATACACGTAACACCACATACCAGTAAGCGTTCTTGGGTAGAGTCCTAAGCTGCTAATTGGTTATGTTTATTCTTGTCACCTAGAAATTAGCATTTTTCTTAAAAAAACAATGTGTTTTATATGAAAGAGCATTGAGGAAACGGACTAAGTAGAAGACACTTTAAAAATATACTACCATTAATGTTCAGTCATTCAGTCATCTTCTGAGCCACTTAACCTTCTGGGCCGTGGGGGGTGCTGGAACTAGTGCTTGCTGGGCAGCAGGCAAAAAAAACCTGAACAGGCTGCCAGTTCAGCAGACCAATAATGTTGAAAATGATGTTAAAAAGCAGTTTTGAGCCAAAGGATTATAAAAAGTGAACTCTAAAAATGAGGAACAACCCTTTCCCAACAGCTGATATCCATGGAAACTTGAATAAAAGTCTTTTCTGAGCTAGATTTAATGAGCCATCATGTATTTATGAATGAGCAATTATGATGCTTGAACATCATGATTTCTCAATGCTGTTTCTTTCATGAGGTACCCTGTAGTCATTGTGTTCTGGACCACGCTCTGAATGAGCTTGCGTGTGTAGTGCATACAGTATACTAAACAGAGCAGTCAGCGTGTTTTATGCAGTGAGAGAAAACATTGTGTCAGACAGAAACATTCCGATTCAGTACAGTGACATATTTCTCTGTGACCACTCTGGGGTCATCGTCTCTTCATATATATGTCACCAGCGAGACTTGGCGTTCATCAACGTGAATCAATGCAAAGGACCAGTATGCATAGTTGATTAAGGCAAACAACATCAGAAATGTTCTGGATTAATCTGTTTATTCAACCAACCAGTGTCTCCACATGACGTAACAGGGTTGAGCTAATGCAGTAAGTATGCTGGAATCACTTTGCATGTTCCCGGAATGTGTTAGAAGACACAAAAGCATGTTAAATGTTGTTTTTCGGTGGAGTTTCCCTTTAATGGGGTTGAATTAAGCCCATTACGTTTCTTTGGAAGTAGCAATCACATTACAAGCTTTTAAGCCCAGCGAAGCATCTCGTGTTCCATGACATTATGCCCGGTGAGTGGCCTCGCTGGCTCCATTTTCGTAAATGTCTCCAGGTCTTCTCCTACTGTAGACCTCTCTGAGCTCCTACTTGCTAAAGAACTTATATCAGGTAACACTTTTGTTTGTTTGTTTTTTCAAATAAAACTTTGATTTAATATGTACATATTGTTAAATCTCCAATACGACAGTCCATATATAAAACTAAGCTGCAAAAAAGTCACAAAAACAAATAAATCTAAAGTTTATTCTCTTTAGTCTAGGTTCTTTAGGGAGAGTTAATTCAACAAAAACAACAAAAAAAAAATCTACCCCAAGGATGACAAAAGACAACAACTATGAATAATCTGGTGTGTATATATGTATTATCTTCATAGGCATATCAAATTCTGCAATAATACACACTGGGTAAAGAGATAAATAAACAAAAGGAATAATAACAATGCAAAAAATTAGATCTCAATAAAAGAATAACTAAAATATTTCTGGAATTATAAAAAAATCCCTTCTCCTGAGTGCACTCAGTCCCTACCGCCCTTGCGCACTACAACGTCTCTGTCAAGTGGCTAAAGATGGGTCTGGTGCGATGAACTGATGATCCCGAGACAACGATGTAGCTCAGTGATGGCAGTAGGGCAGTCCAGTTCAAATGTAGCTCAATGATATATATATGAAAGGAAAATAGCCGGTATCTGTCAATGTATCGCGCACAAGCAACCAAACCACAAGCAGGGGCATGCAGGGACAGCTCTCTTCAAAATCTGTGTCTATTTCAAAGTATTTTTTATGACAAAAATCATTAAAAACTAATATCCTCTCAGCACAGAAAAAAACAGCAGTTCTTTAAAAGTAAACAGCATCAACCAACTTTTTCTGACCCACATTATAAGTCAATATTTAAAGGGACAGTCCATGTTAATGCCACCAGACCAACATTCTATGATTGAGCCCACTTGAGCTTTTGTCACTCTATGCTTCTGCTCACAGTGACATAGGTTACACTTTTACATATATGCGCCTATTCAACCTACAGCAGGTTACCAATCCTTTCACGCTGAAGTTATAACTTTTCACATCGAATGCTTCAGCCTGAATGAGCTACAGCACAAGGCAGCCAACCAGAATAGAGATACTTTACTTATTCCTTCCCTCTAACTGTAAGGGCATCACTTTACTTTCAGCAAAAAGTAATCTCTCGACTCATTTTCTTCTAAGTTCATTTAAAATCCACACATTTGTCCTCAAAAGTCAGTCTTTTCTGCACGTTATGCTTTGTTGAAAGTATGAATCGAGAATCGTTGAGCCTGTGGAGCCATTTCAAAAGCAGCCGGCTCGCAATAAAGTCTTCATGAATAAATGTAAAACCTACAAGGCCATGTGGTCTCCTTAAGTGAGGCTGGGGCTCTTCAGCACAGAAATCATTATCAGTTAGATTTATATGAGCAGGATTAGGTGCTTTGACCGTAGCTCATCCAGCTTTTGACCACACTTGCTCTGCACGCTGCCATATTTACAGGTAGTGCACATGCATGTAAATGAATTACAAGGACATATACAATTAACAATTAACATAGTTAATATTGAACATTGAATATTTGAATATTGACATGAGTAATAGAAGTTAGGTCAGTAACTGTAACACTGGAGTAAAACGTAAGATTTTTTTTTTAAAACATCCCAAAACTTTTTGACAGTATGTCATTGGTATCTATGTAATGTGTTGCTAAACTATCTACTGAAGTAACTGTCCTACCTCATTATACCACTTTGTACTTCTAGAGGTGATTAGTGAGTCACTGTAGTGTTGATTTGAATTAGTCCAACATGAGAGGATGAAGAAGCAGCGCTGCTCTGACAGCGTTTTCTAGTCTCTTGTCAATCATGTGAAAGGTGCTGCTCCCAGTTAGATCATTTAAGGACAGGTAGGCAGTGAAGGGCACTGTAAACGCAATGATGGTGGAAACTCTTCACAAGCAACCATTATAACGACTACCGTTGCCCATTCTCTGCAAAAAGTAATGTAAATAGAAGCAACTCATTGAAGTGTTAACATTGGCACTGCTTTCCACCCACTGGAGATGTTCTTGGAAAGAGAACTGAAGACATTTGGTGCTGAACTCACAACGTATTCTCTAGAGTGGGAAGAACTGAGTATTATATGTTGCCCCCAATTTGTTTGGAGAATTAATTCAACATGTTGAGTCACCTTACAAACAGCTCCTTTAAAGTGTGAAGTGTACAATGCATTATTTAAATATAAAAAATAATCACATTACTGTAAAGGCCAGCACACAGCATTGAACAGCATCCAAACATTTGAGACTATTGTTATTAATAAAGGTAAGCACACCTTATACCTACATTTGGATATTTTGTTATTGTTGTTAATATTGTTATCAATAAAGGTAAGCACACCTCATACCTACATTTGGATATTTTGTTATTGTTGTTAATATTGTTATCAATAAAGGTAAGCACACCTTATACCTACATTTGGATATTTTGTTATTGTTGTTAATATTATTATCAATAAAGGTAAGCACACCTTATACCTACATTTGGATATTTTGTTATTGTTGTTAATATTGTTATCAATAAAGGTAAGCACACCTTATACCTACATTTGACATCAATGGGGAGCAGCGACTATGAGCATTGTTCAGTTTTTCTTTGTGCTGCTCAGCATTTTACCATCACTGTGTTAAATTCTAGCAATAGCACACGGCAAGGCCTGAAATCCACACCAGCCATTTTAAAGTCTTTACGATAAACAGACAAATGGTGATGGTCTGTCACCTCAGCATTACACGTCTAGTCTTCAGCTTGTGAAAATCTAGTTAGGTAACACCACACAAGGTACATTTCCTGAGGTAGTACAAAGAACAGACATTAGATGATGCTTAAGCAGGGGCGTAGTAGCAAATTCTGGGCCCTGTAAACTCTCAATGTCATTGGGCCCCTATCTATGCCAGTACACGAGGAACGTGAGCAAAAAACAAAAAATCAGGATTTTCATTTCCCCCCTCCCTACTCAGGCCCTGGGTAGTCAGGTCCACTTTCCCCCCCCTACCACGCCCATGTGCTTAGGTTTACTTAAGCTAACTTAAGTTAAAAAGATGTAGCATTTACATTCAGATGTCTGTTCAGGTGCTAGCATGTAATGGCTGCAGTATTTAAGGTGGAACTGAAATTCTAAAAGGAAGCTAACTTCAGCCATGACAGATGATCAAATTAAGTGTGGTGATGTGGTGTTGACTAACACATCAGACAGTTCTGATATGACTGTTTTCATGCATGAATTTTGTAAAGATGAACTGCAGTAAACCAGAATATGGAAAAGCTAGTTAATGAGCCCTTACAAAAAAGAAGTTTATTAAAGTGTACCATTAGTTTACTTCTTTTAGACTATAAGGAAGTGAGCATGCTTTCAGTTTACTTTTTATGTACTTCTCAGTGATATACTTAATTCAGCTATACTTAAGTACGCTTGGGTTATACTGACAAGTATAAAACAGTCTAAGTATATTTGGCCTTTACTTGTACTTAATCTTTTGATTGAGATAGAGCTAGCACAAAAACACATCCAGTACAATTAAAATTTGATTTATAAAGATTTATAACATTGTAAACATAAGTAAACATTGTTAAGTTCTATTTTAAGTAGAAAAAAAACCCTGTAAACCTAGTCATATACTTTAAAGTACAACAATAATATAAGCAGTAAATTATAAGTATTATGTTAAGATCACTTAAAGAAAACTTACAAGCTAGTAAATTAACAGTAAACCCTTAAGTTTACTTTTAGTGTAGTAGCAGTACAAAAGATGTAAAGTACTTGTATACTTGGTTTACTACTCTTACACTTAAAGTGTACTTAAAAGAATACTTTTAAAAACTAGAAAGTGGGCCAAATTAGTCCCAGGAAGTATTAAAATAGTACATATACAAGAGTGCTACTAGTACAATGACATTAGTATAGTAACTGCATAAAGTATACTTAATAAAATGAACTTTAAGTATACTTATTTTCTGTAAGGGAGGATAGGGATATCTGTGCATGAATTCAAGTTTATTAACTAACATAAGCATAGTTTGTAGCACATTTAACACTAATAATACAATAAATACAAAATCTTTCATTAATTAACATATTAGCACTAAGTAGAAATCTTGTTTATCCCAGTATAGCATATAAATAGTAAAAGATGCTGTTTATGTAGCTTGTGGTCTCAAAACAAATCCCACTCTGGCCCTGCTACTGTACCTGGGATAGCACTTTCGGTGTGCAGTGGCCTTAATGTGTTCCTTTGTACCACATAACCCCAACACTGACACACACACACACACACACACACACACACACACACACACAGAGCATGTGCGTGCATGAACGCCATACAATGACACACACTGGGTCCCCTGGGTCCATTCAAGTGCATGCCAGGCAAGTGTGTGTAGATCGGGGGGAATGGGGGGGGTGTTAGTGTGTGAGTGGCGTGTACAAGCTACATAAATAAAGCATGCGCTTACTGCTCACTGACACACAGCCACTGTAAGCAGACACTGCGGATACAAGCCAGGCCACATTCTCTCTCTCCCTCTCTCTCTCTCCCTCTCACAATGTCTTTCTCTCTCTCTGTCTTATGAACTCCTCTCTGCAGAACGTCTATAATAAAAACACCCTCGTTTGACACCCACATGTGCAAGCTTTAGCCATTGTTCTTTAAAAAAGCTGCTCTTATGTGTTTGTGCTGGTCCAAAATCAGCTTTTCTTGTGTAATGATTTTGTGCGACTCTGATCTCAGTTCAGAGAGCATCTCCTTCACATTTCTACAAAGTTAGCTTGCTAGCATTATAAATGCTTAGCTTCAGACACAACCTATCAGGCACTTCAGAGCTCTCAGTTTGTCTCTAGCTTGTAGTGTGTGTGTGTGTGTGTGCTCTGCTGTGAGGCTGATGTAATATTGTTGTTGCTTTACGTTGGTTTTGGTTTAAGCACCACTGTGTCGCAGCTATAAGATTGCTTGGACCGGACACGTATTTAGCACCACATCGTAGCTAGTTGGCAGCCTGGGCTGTCTGCTTTGATGACTCTGCACTGCAGCTGCAGGACTGCAAGGGACCAGTGGTGTTCGGCTGCATGCATGAGCCGCGCTACATTAGAGCTATGAGGCCTTTTGGGCTGGCTGCCCAACCAATGCTACATCACATGTGGCTACCTGGGCTGGCCATTTTTTGGTAATGCTGCAGTGCAGCTATGAAGCTGCCTGGACTGGTGCTGTTCCGCTGCAGACCTTTCACAGCTTAGCGCATTTTTAGCCTTTTGAGACGTCCCGGGCCGACTGCCTGTGTGACGCACATTAGTTGTGGTGTAAAATCGTCCCCCAAGCTAAGGATTCTTTCCAGGCTAGCTAAGTGACTCTACACTGTGATCTAGGGAATCCCCTGATAGCTGTGGAAACTGTGGAGTATAAAGCGTCCTTGAGAATGGAAAAAAGCTATATGAGGTATTGAGTCATTAGTTAATGATCATATCATCAAGTCCTTTGTGAGTCATGAGCAGAGCAGGTGGACTACAGGAGTGGAGATTGGAAATACTGAGTTGGTACTGAGTATAGAATTTAATTGAATAATTTGTCCCATTATGAGAGGATCTGACTTTTTTTGGCATGATTAAAAATCTAATAAATCATCTTCACACTCAGATAACAAACCAAATGGTCACCAGGCATCTGTTAAATGTCATAGAAATTGCTATTTAGCAGCCCTTTCATAGCCGGTAGGTTTATTTCTCATGGTGTATGAATTGGTGTACATATGATAGCATCTTTTGTGTGATTGTGTGGCTCAGGCACTTCCTGTTCTGGCCCAGCGCTGCAGCCTCAAAGGAAATGAAAGGGATCAATAGGTGTTTTTTTTTGTTGTTTCTTAAAAAAGTGAAAACTGGCAGACCTATTGAAATTCTGTTGTAGAACAGGTGAATAATTTATGCCGTATCTTTCTCTTTCCTCCGTGCCCGTGTGTGTGTGCGCGTATAATTTGTGTGTAAGGGAGTTTGAATTACAGAGGCTGAATTGTGCAGACTATAGTTTACAGTATTAATCATTCATACGTGAACTAGAACTGGGCTTGCTTACAAAAGCAGTAAATAATCTCTTTGATGCAGGAATCTGAGAGACAGGCATGTGACTGTGTGTGTGTGTGTGTGTGTGTGTGTGTAGCATGTGTGACAGTATTGTAGTGTGAAAAGCACACAAACCTTTTCTTTTGTCATTACAGATCATTTTATTTAGCTGATAAAAAGAAAGCAGAGCAAAAAGTACAAAAAAATTGTCGCATCAACATAGAATAAGATGTGAGAAGCAATACTAACTGAACAGCTGAAAAGCTGGGTTGGTCACATCTAACCACACCAGTTCATCACCAGTTCACAGTAGACCCACCAACACCCGCAAACCAGCCTGACAGCCCAATGAGAATATTGCATCCATCACTGCGACCCCTATAAATGGTCAAATAGCAATGACCGTTTCTTATCACATCCAGAAGTAAGACCTGGTGAGCTCATAAAGTCAGGCTTGAGTCCGAGTAGAGTCCCTGAGGTACACAGCGAGAGTGTACTGTATCCTCCTCCTCAGTTTGTTGTTTCTTCTCATGACTCATGTCTTCACTCCTCACACCGGCAATAGCAGTGATACAACCCCAGCCATTCTTCACTTTCTCAGCCACCCACCATGCTGTAGACTTCGGCTAGAGTGTTGCACCACTCACCAGGACATCCCAGCCTGCAGCATCACTGTACCTGCCTCAGCTTCTGAGGTCACAGTTCACTTGGATTTCTGATACTGCATCTAATAAAACAGGATTGGGAGGAATACATTACATACATAACATACAAACAAATATATTATGCTCTGGATTCTTGGTTACTGACAACACCACTGACTTCTCCAATAAATGCCACTTTCACTTGTTTCACTTAAGGCCTCTCAGTTTAACTTTGTGTTTTTTCTTTAGTAATAATAATGGTATATGGTTTGATGGAAAGTGTTTGATTTATATTTATTTTTATTATGGCGAGTGTGCGAGATTTTTTCTTATGAAGAAAGCTGTAGTTGTGCTGTCCGTTTTATCTCAGCATGGTCAGCTATGTACAGAGGTGTGGTTTGTTTACACACCAGGGCATTCTGACTCCTCCCCATAAAGTCCCAGATTGCTCACTAGCAGCTCCACCTAGAGTGACAAGATTCCACACATAGAGGGTCAACAGTATCCTTGTTATCTGATAATAGGATAACAGGTGAATTGGTAAGCCTAATAAAATCATTTATAAAAACAAAATAGAATTTATTGAAGATGACTGATGAAATTGGATTTTGTATATACATAATACATATATAAATAAAACATAGTACAGTATATACATAAAATAATATAACAAACGGAAGTGTCATATTGGTTGGTAAAGAAGATAAAGCTTTGCTCCTCCAAATAGACATGGGATGCCATTGGATAGGATGTTTTTCCTTTTGGTATGGCAAAATGATGGAGAGCTTCTCTTCTTTAGTCTGAAACTAAAGCTTTGAAGTTCGTGACTCAGTTTGAGCTGCTTTTGGAGAGGCAGAATACATGATGAAGCAGAGAGTAAGCTAATCTTTTAGACATGTTTACCAAGTGGCTCACACTGATGCTGTAAAAACTGAGCTAAACAAATCAAATCGATAGCATGCATTGAATTCACTGACGGAGGTTTCCGAAGAAATGACCCCAAGAGAGACTGAGGGGTGTATCATTCAAATAGTTAAAAATAGTTTTAATACTCTGTTTTAAGCATTATTTCAAAATGCAATACAATTTAACCCTGCCAGTGAGTGAAAATAGAAAGAGTGAAATAGAAAGTGCCCCACACACAGACTGACACTTTATGGGTTTGGTTTTCTGTGTTTGTATATGTATTTATCTTATTTATTTACTTAATAAATAATCTGTAAAAACAACTATTAGTCATTCATTAATTGAAGTCGATGTTAAAAGTTTATCAAATGGTTTAGAAGTATTACTTCTCACATCATCTCGCTCAGTAATAGGTGACATGAATTTCAGATGAGTGTCACAGTTCTTTCAGTTCTTTCACAGTCATGTAAAAGCTGCAGCACCATAAACAGAATTTCATTTCACACTTAAAATTAGCGTTTGGTAAAGTCAGGGTGATTTAATAAAGTGAGTGAGAGAGAGAGGCAGACTCTTTCTCACTCTCTCTCAACTGTTTGTAATAATTAAAGACCAGTTTGGTTGCAGATAAATGGAAATAACTCTAATATATTAATCTGGCACAAATTCACAGTTTTTAATTAATCAGTAAGAAGCTGTTGTTGAATGTCCAAAGCTGTAGATGCTTCCATACCCACTGATAAAACAGTCTAACATTAAGAATGATGTAAATAACCTCTATCATATATGTCATTCTATTAGTATTGAGTAAGTATATGCTATTACTAATGTTGTTATATTGAAATGTGAATACAGCAAATCACTGCATAAACTGTAGAATAGAGATAAAATGCAGGATATGGACCCGTGAATGAATGCAGTTATGAATAAGTGCCACTGATCATAGACCAGTACAGTATTACTGTAGGAGTTGATCTAGCTCTGGGCTCTCGGAAACCCACAGCCGTCAAATCAAAGCCAAATTACTGCTGACTAATACACAGTGCAATGCAGACTTATGAACCGTGTTGAATAAAATGAAAACAGCAAGCGATTTGGAAAAATTCCACCTTATTTAATGGCTCTGGCAGAAGCAGTTTGAATAATTGGACCATAAAATCTATAATGATGATGAGCACTTGCACCGGTGCTGATTAAGTACGGTAGTCTATATCTGATCAGATGGGCAACGTTTCCATCCAAAAGCATTTTTCACAGAGAAAAGTTTTATTGCTTCCAAATGATTGGTTCAACGTCAGTGGATAAACTGTTTGTTGATTCCTGAAGTGTTGTAAAAAATAATGAGATTTCACGCTGGTAACCAGAGGCGTTTGCACGAGAGTTTAAGCAAGTGTGAGCTGAAAATTATTATTTTGGACTGTAGTATATTCAGAGATCCTGTTAAGTATCAGATAAGCTGGGGTAGTATGACGCCTGTAAAAAGAGTGAGGTGAAATTTATGCTACTAGAATCTGGAATCACATCACTGTGGCATACGCTGTTTGAATCAACCCATTTAAAAGGTAAAGTGCCTTCATTTTGAAATTCCATTCCTAGGTCTTTCTTCATACATAATACTCAAAAGACATGGGTGGTTAGTAAATCAAACGTTGAGGATGTGGAGACTCCTGGTTCCAATAACTACCACTGCGCACGACTCTTTGAGACATGTTGTTGCAAATGTGGTTTCATCAGGTCATTGGCGTAGGAACCGGGGGGGAAGGGGGGACATGTCCCACCCAATATCAAAAACAGGTAGATTTGTCTCACTCAAAAATTTAACCACAGAAAAACGAAAACTTTATTTTAAAAGCACTTCATTTTATTCCCTTTATTCTAAAAGCATGTTTTGCAGCGTTCGCAGTTCACACACTGTGTTTGTTGTTACCAGCTTTTGTTGTTAGGTGGCCTTTCACATTGTTAAGGCTTGTGTTGAGGCCTGTTCAAAAATATCCCAGCAGCTACTCTGACGGCGCATTTACACTGCTCCGTCGCGCCAACGCGCTGCGATGGATCCCATTTATTTTCAGTGGGAAGCATTAGCTGCGTCAGATGCAGCCACGCGGTGCATCATGGGTGCGGCGCGTCGAGTTCGGGGGGTGTGATGTGACGAAAAGTTCAGCCGAGATTAACTTTATGCAAATGAATCCGGCCAACGCAATGCGTCTATCCAATAAGAAGAGGGCGGGTGGTTACGTGATGAGCGTCCTCAACGTATGAAATATTAGTTCCATATTCAGAACTAAATTAAAACACCCTCTTTTGTATTTACATCTGATTCAAATCTATAAAATGATGTAAATATGGTATGAAAAAGCCAATGTTGAACACGAACATTAATCACCGCTGCCCCGTCACCCCTGGAAACGCACATACCTGATTCCATTGGACGACACAGAGAACACCCTTGTTACGCCCACATGCGGCCGGCTGAAGTGGGGGGAAGTGTGCTCACGTCTGTTGATGCAACGGAGCAGTGTAAATGCAGCTTGAGTCAAGCTCTTGCCTTGTTGAAGCGTCAGATAGCTCGCGCCAGCTTTAAACACGAGCTCAATGATAAGAGCAAAGTATACGACAATCAAAACGGCTTTTGTATAATGTGTTGTTATGGTAACAGACTAGGAGGGTTTGGGTTAGCTCACGTTTATATTAACTTTTGTCAGAAAGCACTCTAAAACGTAAAGTTACATTACTATCTGGCCACGCCCTAAACTGCAGACTGCTACTACACTAAATACGTAAAAATAAAATATAATAAATAAAATCAATAAATGAATGAATAAATAAAAGGACACCATCGTTAGATGTGCTTTCAGTAGTGCAGTATGTAATGTTCCAGAGGGTGCTGTTTAGGACACAGCCTTACTGTCTAACATTAATGTTAGTCTAGTCTTGTCAGAAAAGTTTCAGCATTATGCCACCAAAGAAAATATTTTTAGTTATATGTGTATATAATCCAGACATGCCATATATATTTTTTAAGTTTTATAAGTTTTCTAACAGCATTTGTTTCTTTATTTGCAATTTACCGTAATTCCATTATTGTACTAAGTCACATACAGTAACTAAGTATACTAAGTATACATACAGTGATTTACTACCTTACCTACAGTGGAATCATCTTAAAGTTAATACTTAGAGGATAGCGTGCATTAGGTTAACAAACAGACGAACATACCTGGCCAGGTATCACCAGAGTGGGCTGCTGTGTCATATCTATCATGTATTTGTCTGATTTACAAAAATGAATTGGCCACTATCTGTAATACCAGCTGTGTAACTTAAACCTGACTTTTAATGCTACATGTAGCCTGTATGTGCTAACTATAGCATAACGTGTCTCAACAAATCTTTTCACTGTCCGTGCTGTTTGTTTTACTCGCTTTATTATGCTGCCACTCAAGTAGATAGCTACTAGCTAGCATCTGTGAAGCAGCGTCAAATCCTTACATTAGCATAGTAGCAAACCAGACGTTTAGCAGTTCAGTGTCCTATTATTATTTAAATTGTTATATACTGTACTGTTTTGTTTTTGTGCTGAGAGCCGAGAGTACTGGGGAGAGTTGCCACAGTACTTCAAAAAGTGGTGTGTCAAGTGCCCACTCACCCCCCATGGTTTCAGCAGCCCTGTCAGGTTCAAATATAGAAACACCTTCTGTCGGAAGGACAGAACTACCTGCAGTAAACACAGTGTTTAAAGAGAAAAAAGGCAAAACTGCCATTTAGCATGTGAGCTAACCAGCTAGCACAATAACTAATCCAGCTGAAGCTGAAGAGTGAGAACGGCATAGCAGTAAGGACTGCACACAAAGCTAGGGAAAAAGACACACGGTTATGGTTGGAAACAATAGATTAAATTTATCTACATTAAAGATGACGGTCCTCATGTGCTTGTGCTTTTTCTCATTCCTACGTCTTGCGAAAGCAAATCAAACTGTTCAGTTCAGTACTGGCCTTAACCTGCCGACTTCCACCCACAGGGAAATCTCATGGGCTGTTGCATTCCTTTATTAGCTCAAGCAAAGTGTGTTAGATGAGCCCTCAAGGGTGACGTGGGATGAAACCAACATAAGTGTCTACAGAACGAGCTGAAAATGATCACGATCGGACAAATGTTCCTTTTCAAACGTAAGGAACGACGGTATATAAGCCACAGCAGTAAATCACTTTCAAATATTCAATATCATCCAATTTGCCGGACTAGATTACAAACCACTCCATCCGTCGTACTTGAGTGCATCACCTCTCTCTGGAAGCTTGGCAGTTAGCCCTGATAAAGGCTACACGGCTAACGACAGCAAAAAGAAAGGTACCAGAGGCTAACCTGCCGAGCAGGTCCCTCTGGAATGATCTCCTCCTCTGCAGTGAGTGGCCACTCGTTTGTGATGCATATCTGAGTGGTGAGTCAATGGGGGTGAGAGTTAACATGTGACTCGAGTCGCTGCCTCGAGTCCCCGTCTCTGCTGGAAACACATACATAGCCCATAATGCAATAGGGCTGGTGGAGGCAGATGGCATGTGTGTGTATGTGTGTCCTGGTTGGCTCCTGGGTTGGCGAAGGTCCAAAGGTGGCACAGGCGCTGGGTTTTTGATGAGCTCGGCACATACAGAACCACAACATCTGGGTCTGCCATGTGTCCTCTGTACACCGCCAAAACACTGCAGCCACGACTCACACACACACACACACACAGGACCCAGCCAGCTGCAGCCAGCCTACAGAGAGCTAAACATTATGAATTATGTATGTGTGTGTGTGTGTGTGTGAGAATGTGGGGGTCCAGCACTGACTTTGATTAAAAATCTAAAAAGGCCATGAATATGCAAAGAGCATCACAGCAGCCAGGAGCAACTGATTTGTCAATTGTCCGTATTTCATGGAGATTGAGTAGCACCTCCGGGGTCTTCTAATCCGAGAGAGAGAGAGAGTGAGAGAGAGGAGAAAAGGGAGAGAAGGAGAGATTGAGGAAGAAAGAGAGAAGAAGGAGAGGAAAAGGAAGAGAAGGAGGGGCTGAAAAAGTGAGAGTGAGTGAGAGAGAGAGACTTAACACATCTTTATTAAGCCAAAGTTGTCACACTACTACAGCACTAATCCTCCCCCATTTAAATAGAGGAGAGAGAGAGAGAGAGAGAGAGAGAGAGAGAGAGAGAGAGAGGGAGAGGGAGTGAGAAAGAGCCGGAAGGAGAGTGAGGGAGTGAGAAAGAGGCAGAAACAGACAGGGGGAGAGAGCAGGAGGGAGAGAGAGAGTGAGGGAGGCCTCTCTGTTGGATTGTTGTGTTATCTTAATCATTAAGCTCCTCTCAGCTCTAATGAGTGATTGGCAGAGCTTTAAAGACCACTGAGTGGGACTGGTGTGTGTGTGTGCGTGTGGGTGGGTGTGCACCTGTGACTGAAAATGAATGTTTTTGCCTGTGTGTGTGTGTGGTGTGTGAAGGTGGAGGGGTGCATGTCAGAGAGAGAGAGAGAGAGAGAGAGAGAGGGTGATGGAGTATGTATGATTGTGTGAGCTGAATGTTAACTCCTCTCTGTTCACTCTGCGCTCCTCAGAGGCCGAGCTGAGTGATTCACGGCCGCTCGGTGGCTCCGCATCCATTAGATTGTTTTAATTAAGCTTAATTAGAGTCGTGATTACAATCGTGGGCTTGATACCTGCTATTAAATCATCCATCCATAAATGTTGTGCTTAAATGGTTAAGGGGGAGGGGGGTGGGTGAAAAGCAAATGAATGAAGAGTGTGTGCAGGCCATGCTGATGGCAAACTGCCTGCCATTAGCCGTCTGTGTGTGTGTGTGTGTGTGTGTGTGTGTGTGTGTGTGTGTGTTTGTGTGTGTGTGTGTTTGTGTGTGTGTGTGTGAGGGTGTTTGTTTTTGTATGATTTTTATGACAAAAATGCACTGAATTGATAGGAAAGGCAGAGAATAACAGGACTGGCCTAGAAAATTGTGTAGTGATATCAAATATAATGGCACAAATAGATTTATTTTCGACCAATCAGTGGTCTGTACTTCATGCCTAAATACATGCCTATAAATATATTTTGTAACAAAACCTTTCAAATGAAGGAAATATCATTCTCATAAATGAAGCAAAGTCTTTTTCCAAGCAAAAGGCAGTGACTGTTTTGATATACATTACCAGTCAAAAGTTTGGACACACTTTATTACTATTATTATTATTATTAGTAGTAGTAGTAGTAGTAGTAATAGTAGTAGTATGACATTTTCATCTAAAAGCTTATGCTAAAATGTTTTAAGGCTGTCTCTAATATACATTATACTCTAATATCTAATATAAACTTATACACAAACAGTTGGCCATGTATAAATGTACTAATTTTGAGCTTTATGCTGGTAACAATGCATGGTTCGTTTTTCTTCGGTCCAGAGAACACAAAAATTATCTAAAATCTTGATTTGTCAGATCACAGTACATGTTATCACTAAGCATCACTCCATTTTAGATGAGTTTAAGTCTAGTTGGGTCCTGGCTGTGTTTCTGGATGTTGTTGATATATGACAACCACTGTGTGTAATACAGACTTAACCTGCCTTTAGAAGCAGCGATGGACGATGGTTGTTGACAGTAGGAAAGTATTCCAGACACAAAAACATGCTGGATTTTTAAAGCATTTCTGTCTAAGGGATCAAAGGTGACGGACATTCATTTTGTAGTCTCCAGTCTTTTCCTGTACACAAAAATCTTTGCAATCTCTGACGGAGAAATATAATTTTTTACCTGGTGGATTTTTTGCTGATGTGTTTTTGAAGTGGACTCGCTCATAAAGGACTAGGCTCTTGTCGGCTGCTTTGTTTATACCCAGGCCCACTTGCATTTTGAACATTTCACAGAATTGGAACATTTTCACCTGCCCCTTTTCTGGAACTTGTTGCATGCATTCATTTCAGAATGAGTGTTTATTTAGAAAAACACAATAATGTTAATAAGCTAAAACATTAATTATATCTTCTTTGTGCTGTTTTTGTTTAAATGCAGAGCAAAGTAGATTTAAAAATCAATACACTGTTTTTATGTGCATTTTATGTGCATTATTTTTTTGGAATTGGGGTTGAATATTTCATACATAAATAATAATAATAATAATAATATAATAATAATAATAATAATAATAATAATAATAATAATAATAATAATAATAATTATTATTATTATTATTATTATTGTTATTGTTATTATTATTATTATTATTGTTGTTGTTATTATTATTATTATTATTATTATTATTATTATTAATATTATTGTGTTTTTATTGTTTTTTAAGGTAAATGTAGTTACTAGATGTAAAGTTATAACCACAATTATTACATTACTTTAATTACTAAAGTTGTCTGTCATTATTAATGCATTTCAATCAATCAGCTATACTGTGTTGGTATAGTATTCTGTACTGTTTCATAGTTATTATTATATATTTCATAGTCACATTCTATTCTATATTCTATAAAAAGAAGACGAAAAAAAGAAACCGAAAACATGTGTCATAAGTAGGCCTGTCCAAACTTTTGTTTGATAGTGAAGGTAAAAGTAGAAAAGGAGTAAAGTAAGAAAAAAACAATAACTGAAGAGAAAGAGATGTGCATGCATGGAGGAAAGGAGCAAAGAAGATAAGAAAGATATGGTGAGAAGATGGAGGGATGTGGTTAGAGGAAGAGACAAATAGAAAGAGTGAGGGAGAAATCCCGGTAGCCTCTGTGGTTTTTAAGTGCCTTGTAAACGTGTCAGTGATATTAAGTGCTCGTTAAATTGTGCAACGCTGTGAGGCAGCTCAGCTCCGGTTAGTGCTGAATGGGAGATCTGCAGGGCGTTCTGTCTCCTCCAGAGGTGTTAAAGTGCATCGATCTGACGGTGGCAGTTCAACTGCATCTATTTACGAATGTCAATTAAATAAATTATGGACAAAATGCAATATATGGACATTGGAATTTTCTCGTTTGAAAGGGAATGTATTGGGAACGTAAAAGTCAGGATCATGAAACGACTTAAAGAACCAAAAATGAAAACAGTAAAGAATGATGGTTTGCTTGGAACAACAAATGAAAACATAATAATCCTCAACTTTTCTGGAACAGACCCTGAAATTATTAGCATTGTTAGCATTTTTTTGTTCTATGTAACTTGTCTTAACTCCAAACTCCCGAAAGCTTTTGGGTCAACTTCTCATCTGGTGTGCATCATTCAGTGTATCATATTACATATCATTCAGTATATCATATTACAAATCATTCAGTGTATCATATTACATATAATTCAGTGTATCATATTACATATCATTCAGTGTATCATATTACATATCATTCAGTATATCATATTACACATCATTCAGTGTATCATATTACACATCATTCAGTGTATCATATTACATAGCATTCAGTATATCATATTACATATCATTCAGTGTATCATATTACATATCATTCAGTGTATTATATTACATATCATTCAGTGTATCGTATTACATATCATTCAGTATATCATATTACACATCATTCAGTGTATCATATTACATATCATTCAGTGTATCATATTACATATCATTCAGTATATCATATTACATATCATTCAGTGTATCATATTACATATCATTCAGTGTATCACATTACATATCATTTAGTGTATCATATTACATATCATTCAGTATATCATATTACAGATTTATGAGCTCTGTCTGTGATATGTTTAGGTTTTGGCTGTAGATGTATCAGTAAGTAGACTATAGCTCTGAATTTCTTCTGTACATTTCAGTAAAGTCTCTCATGATGCTAGTATTGTTTCATGATGTGAGAACTATTTAATTAGCTATATAACTCTACTGATAACATTGTATAATTCCATTTAGACAACATCTTAAATTACTTCATATTTAATTATCCAAATAATATTTAATTATTTGGATTATTTCATATTTAAATGTTGGAGGTCTATACCGATTTATAAACAGTAAACTTAAATAATAAATAATAAGTGTATGCAGATGTGTACTTATTAATATAAACACAATAATTGCCTTATATTGTTATATTAGCTGTACAGTACATGCAATAAGTCTGTGTTTTTCTGTGTTGTTGCTGTTGTTTTAAGCAGATTAGAAAAGCAGTGTTGCTGCAGGAACTTGGGAGCAGAAATGTCTAAATGCTGAAATGTTGGTATAATCTTTTTACTGTCTGTATTCCTCCACTGGCTTAATAGTTTGTTCAGTCACATTTGCATATTGAGTGTATTTCATAAACACTCTCAATATGCAAATAATTCTGAACCCAAAATAATGAAGCCAAATCTTAGTGAACCGTCCGCGAGGTTTCAGCTGGGTCTCAAATCAAGCCGCTTTGAGTGCATTGTGAAAGTCATGTTGTGTACTGTACCTAAAGTTCTAGAAGCACTAAACAGAGCCACATGGAACTTTTCCCACTGTTTGCCTGCAGGCTGCTGTATGTAACAGAAGTAAAGGAGCTGTCCAAGGCTGCCTAAGTTTTACATTCTTATTTTAAATGGCAGATGCCCTGGGTGAGACTGCCAGTGTAAATCAGGAGCAAAAAGTTGAGGGTGAACCTTTTTTGGGGGAAAAATTGCTGTATGGGGGCTGTTTAGGCACGATTCAGTGACCGGTCTCACTGGGCCTTGTTTAGTAACAAGACAGCACAGGGGAACAACTTGCTGAACATTTTGGGCTTGTTTGCAGAAACTGTTTTAGGCCCCCATGAATGCAACATATCTCCATGTTTATTATTAGTTTCTAGGGGCTTGTTCAGTCTCTGGGGTTCCTATTTTCCGTTCCTCAGTCACATGTCCGATACTGCTCCGCTCAGTGTCCACTCCGTGTCTGCTCCACATGATTAATTCTTATAATATTTATTTTAAATAGTGGATAGTGCATACATAACACGGTACATGCTTTTTTCATTATTTATATTATTTATGGTTGTAATTGCATGAAAAACAAAAACATTCTGTGCAACACTGTGCTTTTTAGGCGTTAAGTAAAGGCCCAATCACAGGTTAGAAACATAAACAAATGCACATGCTTTCATCACCACCCTCTTTATCATTTACACAGCAACGTGGACGACACGAGACTGACTCTGCGAAGAACTGTACTGCAATCTGTAAACATTTCCAGTATGTAGGTCTGTTAAAACAGCTCCACAGTGCACATGCTGTGTATGAATGGCTGTCATGATCCGCATCAATCATGTCATGTGGAGATAGTCAGTGTGGAAAAAAAAGATATGGAACAATACTGGAGCGGTTTCGGAGCAAGAGCAAACATTGACACTCCAACTTTCTGAACACTCGTTCTACTCTGGTGAAAATCAATGCTCTGCCGCAGGCTAACAACAGGCTTGGAGTCCATCAGACAATGCTGCTGAGCGCTCATCACCCCGGTCCACCTCCCACCACTTCCTGGCCTCTTGAGATAGTTCAGTGAAGTGTGGGAGTATTTGTCATGCCATTTAGTGCAAAATGTTTTTATTTGATGTAAATCTGATTAGTTAATTAATCTAAACATTTTTTTTTCTTGTAAAATCTAACTGACTATTTTGGATTGTAGTGTATGGGATCTCCACAATAAACTCACAGGTCTAGTCAATAGCTGTTTATTCCAGAGTTCCAGAACAGAAGAAACAGCAAGAAAAAGGCAGCCTCTCTCAGCTAGAGCTAGAAAACACCTGCTACGTACTTAGCTTAAAGCATAGCCCCTTTTTTCACCTAAACAAAACTCCACCACCCCACCCATATTCGGGGTCATTGCAAGTGTAAGTCAGTCCCTAAACAAAGAAATGTGCTTATGATAATTACAGAATTCTACAGAATGTGAAAGGGGGAGGAAGGAGCAGAGTGAACCTGTGATTGGCTATTTTTATGGCTTTCAGGGCCCAGCAGTAAAAAAAATCACATATGAGACGATGGATTCCAAAGGAAGTGTCAATGTCGACCTAGAACTTAATATGGATGAAGCATCTGAAAAAGCCTGCGTCTGTGGGTGAATGCTGCAGTGGGTGATCAGGGTAGAGAGAACGCTCAAACTACAAATATTGCACCCAAATGTAGTTAAGGGTTTAAATCAGTGACACCCCTCAAAAAAATGCTCACCTCAAGTGATACATCCCCCTTTGCTAACTGTAATTGAGACTAGAAAATAGAGATTAAATGAATATTCATTTTCTGTTCCACCTTAAATGGTGTAGCGGTTACGTTCAGGCACCCCGTGAGACTCTTATGGGCAGGGGCAAAGCAGCAAATTCTGGGCCCTGTACACTCTCAATGTCAGTGGGCCCCTATCCATGCCAGTACATGCCCTCTCCCTACTCGGGCGCTGGGTAGTCAGATCCACTTTTCCCCCCACTACCACGCCCATGCCTATGGGCAACTGCATGACTTTTCAAAGTGGAATGGAAATTTGAATAAAAAGCCGACTTTAGCCTCGAGAGCGCTATTGTCTTTTCTGGTCCTGTTGGCACAACAGCTTTAGAGAGTTCATTACATGTGCTTCAACCCTTCAGTTCATTGTTTGTGCCAGTGTTTGAAGTTAAAGCTTCAGTTAAAGCTCCAGTTGAAGATTAGCTGGTGTTTTAAAGTGCATCTGTATATCTGTTTAACTACTAATGCTGATACGTTGAAATGGCTTCGAGAAAATGGCAAAGCAAGCATCCACAATTACTAAATCTTGCCATTAAAGGTTTTATGTCTGCTTTAATTTGCCCTCAGTGATTACAGGTTTTTAATTTTGCTGTGTTGTTCTTTGTACATCAGCTGTTTGATTTATATGTCCTATTTATTTGAATCTGCTTGCTGGGCCAGTTACCTGGGCCTTTGTCCATCTTTAACTTTGTTGATTTAACTTAGTATTGTGGTCTTCTCTGGATGGAAGTGGACGCATGATTTATAGTGATGCTGCTGCAGTGTTGTTTGCGTTTATGTAAATCCAGCTTTCTGATTGGCTGTTATTTTGAATCACTGTAGGAGTGTTGAAATATATAAGTGCAGTGCTGTCAGGAATAGCCAGTAGTCTGATGTAGTAACATTGCAGGTCATGCTGTGTGTGTACATAGTAGTTTAGGGTGGCAGGCGACTCCTAGTCCCACTCCGACCCTGGCCTTACTTAGAGGAATTATTTGATGTTCTGTATTGACTGCTAAAGTGGTCACTTTGTTTTCTTTCAGCAATGTCCATCTCAAATTCTTGTAAATGGAATCACATATGTAACGTTGTAACTTTTTTTAATGAAATGAAATCTTTGTGGGGTCAGAATTGTACATGCCTGGTCTAGTTTGAAAATCCAAAGCAGCTATCACACTCTCAATGCTAGTATATGCTTCGAGTGCCCTGAGCTGGCAAAGTGCTAGTATGGCAATGGGGGACATCTAGTCTGCCAGCGCTGTAGGTGTGTGACTGTGTGTGTTAGTGGCATGGTTGAAGGGCGGGCAGATCCTGGGTGGGTGTCTCCAGCTGGCGGGGTCAGTCTGGCAGGGCGGGCTGAATGGTGCTGGTTGGGAGCTGTTACAGACTGTTATCACACAGCGCAGCTGATGCCGTGGCAGAGCAGCCTGGCAGAGAGTGAGTCTGCAGGGAACAATGAGGGATCACACACATACACACAGACTCACACTAATGTGGAGTAATGCAGTCTGTGGGGCAGCCTTATTAGGTGGGCAAGATCGGTGTCCAGTGCTGTCTGTAACTCTGTCTCTTAATGTTTGTTTACTGTGTTTGTGTAAAGTGAATTTAAGGGACTTAATTGTACACGTGGACAGCGCTGTGGCTATTAGCTGATGCACACTGGGATTTCTGAAAGCGTATTGGTTACGGTTACTCCTGCCTGGTTCTGTTCCCATCAGCAGAGCCGCACGGTTATCAATCTCCAAACTGCACTGCATATCAACTTACACACAGCCCTAATCCATCAACTGGCCTAACAGCAATAACCTAGCAATCTTACAGGCCTCAGATCTTCAGAGTAATTACTTCTAATTCCTAAGTCCTCAGTAAAGTATTTCATCATTACAGTTATTTGACGTATAACATTTAGTTTGTCTTTATTGCAACTTCCATTTTTTTCAGGAGGCTCACTTTCAGGTTTTTAAAGGAACCTGTGAGAATATTTGGTAACATTCTCAGCTTCACAATCCAACTGCTGCTAAAGATGATCACTGGAAGTGGTCAGTCCTTTGCACTGAGAACACCAGCAGTTTCTGTGTCTGATTAGCAGATTAGAAAGCTTCTGGCATATTTGATATATTTATTTTTCTCCGTAAGAGCTTCATGATGGCTACACATGTTTTCAGACCCATAGCATCAAGCCTTTTCCCAGTGGAAGGATGGAAAGAAACACCTAAAAGAAATGCTTATTTAGATCTGAAGTAAGAGTGGAGCTTGATTTTCTTTTTAAATATGAAAGTTTTAAGTGCTGTTTATCTGTTTGTGGCAGTTTTACTGCACCAGGTCTTGTGTATATACTTGTATTACTCTAGTTTTGAAAATTATTTTTTTGTTCTTTTATAGTTCCTTTTATATTTCATTGCCATCAGCAATAGCTCCTGACAAGGGAAGTAAGTTGTTCTTAACTGTGAGTGGTGGTCTCTGACTTTTACACAGAACTGTAAGTAGTATTTTTTGTTATGTCATGGAGTCCTACCATTGACAAGGCACTTTGGACTTCACAGTATGGATTAACTCGCTTCAGCTCTACCTCCAACCATTCATTATCACACTTATCTGCAGCTAATTCATGGACTCATGGATTCCTTCTCATACGTGTATCATAACTAACTATTACAATTTCTTTAAACCTTACCTTTCTTTCGACCTTACCAGGCGATGACTCTGTTATCAGTGGTTTGAATAATGAATGCTAATGATAGTATTACGTTGAAACTAAGAACTACAACAACAAAAAAAACAGTGAAGCCACTAAAATCCTTGATGCAGCTAAAAGTCTAAACTATCTGCGTTGAAAGTGTGAAATAGTGGAGGGGATTTGTCACTTTTAGGTCCTCTTCCAATCCTCTATAGCTTACACTATTAATAATATTATGATTGGTGTACTATTAATGACCTTGTTATGGCACACACACACACATACACACACACACACACACACACATATATATATATATATATATATATATATATATATATATATATATATATATATATATATATATCGTCGCTGTCCAATGCAAAACAAGTATCTCTAAAATTGTAATTTTACAGTAGAGAACAAAAACATACTTTAATTTCAACGCAAGTCAATGGAACCATAATTTTATCCAAGCTATTTCGGAGCACTTCTATTGGTCCACTATACATGTGTGTGTGTGTGTCTATATATATATATTTATATATGTATATGTTTCTGTAATTTCTCAGCTATTGGATGGTTAGGGGATTTGATGGAAATGGATTCAACTGCCAGTACTGTTATGTAGTAACTTCTGCTTTAGAAAGAGGCACTGACGATTACATTTTATTGTCTTCAGGTGTTCAGAAATTGCAGCGAGTGCCACAAAAGAACTTGCACTGTACTGTACATGCCCCAGTTACCGTTTTCCTGACCTTCGCTCTGTACTTAGTTTTTGATCATGGATTGCTTTTGCTTGTTTCTGTATTAAGCCCTGTTAAAGTATGTCTGAGTATGAGGGCTCCATTAAAGCAGCTCAGCACGCATATCCTAGCTCAATGCCCCATTGTCTCAATATGCCACTTCTATGGGAGCTTAATTGCGGTGTTTTTTCTGATCATGTAAGAGCAAAACATAAAACATGTCATAACATTTCTACAGGCCACTTTTTTATTATTAATTTTTATTCATAAATTTATTATGAAGTTGAAATAACTGATGTATATATTCCCACCCTTACCTTGAGTTTTCAAAGTTCTCCTGCGTTGTCAGAACTTTTTGAAAATTATTTATTTACTTATGCATTTATTTATGTATTTGCAATGCATGTGTTCCCATTTTCACCTAGAAAATCAACAAAAGATATAAGATATAAGATATAAGGGTGCTCAAACTTTTAACTACTGCATATTGTTCACATATTTCAGCTGTCTATGAATACACTTTTAGTTGTTTTTTTATGTAGGCATTTAAAAACATTTTTTTTTTTTCATCAAAGCTTTTTAATAATTAAGTTGTTTTCGTTCTTACATGCAAAACAATGTGATGCAGGAAGCCCCCGACAGGATGTTGCATGAGTTCCCTGAATGCCCTCCTCCCAAAGCAGAACAAATATATTATCTGCTAGCATGTTCAGTGGCCGCAACTGTTTCAATCACGCTATGTTGGAGAACAGGGCAATGCAAATATTATGCAAACTCTAGCGTATGTACACACTTTGAAATTTACATGGGTAAAACGCCCTGCTCTGGGTAGAGTTATGCACATGTAGTGTAAGGAAATAGTTTGGTATTGTATTGCCGGCAGAGGCGGATATTAATATTCAACACCCACGGCTCTATCAGTGTATTTTCACAGCTTCATTTTCCCCTGTTTACATAATTTAGCACAGTCTTAGAACTCAAAGAACAAAGAAATGTGTTATTCAGTGAATGTATTATTCTACCTAATGACTGATTACGCAAACCCATTTCAAGGCACAGAAACAAAGATGTTCTTTTTTTCAGGAATACATTCAGTGTATTAGGTCAGGTTAGGATATGTTTAGAGTGGGTTCACTGGCTTTCAGGGAATGTAGGAAGCAAGAGTTTTTTGTGTTAGTACTTTTGAGGAATTCTTGTGGAACTTTTGAGGACCCAAAATAAAAAAAAATAAAATTCTTGACTCTTTGCTCTGAATTAGACTTGTTTATGTGGCCTCTGACACTGTAGGCCATACTGTATATACAGTATATCTATAAACATTAACATCAAGTAATTAAAAGTAATCATCATAGCTAAAAATTGTGTAAAACTTGCATGCATAAAACATCAAAACATCATTTTCCTCTTTATTTTAGTTATGTATCAGTCTGCAAAGTAATAAAGTCCAGAATACATGCCAGAGAGTGAAAATCTCCTTCCCAAACCACTATTCTGGGTGATCTCACCCTAGGTTCTCACACAAGCACACTTACATCATCGATCAGAGGCTCATTGTAGCCATAATCTAGGTTTGTGCTTGAAGAATCACAGCACCTACACTGCATGCTGGTCCCACATGATATACAGCCGCAGTGTGTGGGGATGCACCTACATATGTTCACCACATAGATGGGACATGTGTTTGCATAGAGAGATTTTTCACTACACGCGGTCACCAAAACTTAGAATATTCACTTCTCTATTCTTTGGAGTCATAAAACTTCAGAAATATCCAAAGTTCTGATGCTCTGATCTCACACAAGACTGAAGTTAGTTTCCTATTCACCAGCTTCTTGTTCAAATTCTCTCGTTCCACCTTAAATGGTACAGAAGTTACTTCCCTCCCCAGTAGAGCAGTGTGATCCCTTTTGCTGCCATGTTTGGTTAATAAGACATAATAGATATATACTGTGCTGGAGTCCAACTAAACCAAAAACGAAGTGGACTTTGGGGGTCAAACGTGCTCAGGCATGGTACGGATCAGCAGGTGTGAGTACACACTCGTCTACCAGTAAGTTGGCACACCCTAACACAATGTACAGACAACCAAAAAAAACACATCCTGCTCCAGTCTAGCTTGAAGGTAGACCTACAAACCTTCACCTGACTCAGGATCAGACTCTAGCTCAAACTGATAAAGCAGAACTGACACCATTGTAAGAATATCCACAACAATGTCTAAGCAGAACTTGACCAACTGGAACAGAGCAGGCACAACACACCAGGTTCATAGAGGGTTGGCTTAGACACAGGAGCTGTAACAGTGTGTTTCAGATAGAGGGTGAAAACAGCATTTAAAAAATGTAAGCAGGTAAATGTATTCTACTAAAACTATGATCATTATTAATGAGCTCTATAGGTCTTCTTCAAACCACACCAAGATGTTAAGTAATCTAAAAACAAACAAAAAGTAGTACCATATTAAAACCTGACTTTATGATGATTTGGACAGCAGCTTGCACAATGCTAACTGCTAGGTATAATGTATAGCTCCGCCAAACATGTCTTGCCTAATCAACCAAATTTAAAATAAAAGTAAAGCATATAATATACAGGACATTACACAGAAGCCGCAATTAAATATTATGTTTTTATAGGTGTCCACACCTAAATACAACTTCTGTTGTTTTCAGAATATTTGCTTTGAGGCATTCAAAGAAACCTGCAGAGATAAGCTCAGTTTTAGAACTTGGCTGCATTTCCACGATCCAAGTAATCACAAATATATTGATGTTCAGGTTTGGGCTTTAGGATGGGCTGAATTGTCTTGTGCAAGAAAGGCCAGAAACACCCATGTAGGAGCACCGCTTGATTTTCTCTCAAAGATAAAAGAGTTAAGACAGTTTTGGTGGTCTACCATGTCTTATACAACTGGAAGGAATCCCATTTTCTTTGTATCTTTCTATCTTTTTCTATCAGGAGCAGCCTTCCCCTCACTACAGAACATCTACCACACCAGGGTCACCAGGAGGGCCCACAACATAATCAGGGACAGTACACACCCCCAGCACACACTCTTCACACGTTTACCTTCAGGCAGACGTTACAGGAGTGTGAAGTCCAGGACCACAAGACTGACAAACAGTTTCTACTCACAGGCCATCAGGCTTGTGAACACCTCACGCACTACCTCTCCAACCTCTCCTTTCTGAACTGGTTTTAACTGGTCTGATTTAAACTGCACCTTACACTCACTGTACTGTCAGAATACTGTTTACATTCGCTACTCGCACAAAACATTATTGTTTACATTTGTTACTTGCAACTTGCACTTTATGGCTGCTGCTCTTCATACTTGCACATAAAAGCACACATAACTTTTATTTTTTATTCTTTAACTATAAAAATATTTTTATCTACTTCAACTTATATTGTTATACTTTGTATATTTTGTATATATATTTTTTATTTCTTTTATTTGTTATCTTATCTATTGGTGAATGGAGGAGCAGCAAAGTAAGAATTTCATTGTACAGTGTAACTGTCTGTTCTGCTGTACATATGACAATAAAACTCTTGAATCTTGAATTGTAATAATTCCAAGGCTTCCTTTCCTTTAGCTTTATAGCAAAATGGGTAGCAGGGTCACCACTTTGTTGCTCAAAAATCACAAAGTACCTTTAATTCATCATGATGTGCACCTTATATAAAACAGACAAGCCCTCGGGGGTCCTCTCCAGTTCTTAAAAATGCAGAGGATGAAGTGTAGCTGTTTCTACTGAAGGCATGTAGGCATGGTTGCATGTGTTTGATCTTTTGCCTTACATTTCAGACGAGACTGTCTGAGCGTTATCGGTTTTGCCATCTCGGTCTTTCTAAAGAGAATGCAAAATGCGTACAAGAGCTAGTATGTGTCCCTGGTTTGTCGATTTGCCGGGAGCCTTAAATATGTAGGAGCGTGCTCTGTGTTTCGGAGCAGACAAACATGCTAGCATGGCTCATGATCTAACGAATGTAGAAAACAATTAGCATAATGTCATTGGAATGATGTACATCAATGGCTATTCATATTTTTTCACTAAAGCAAAATATGAAAATGTGAAACTTTTCACAGTAGGACCATGTCTGAACCTCCTCCACCATCTACCCTACCTAATCTAATCTACTCTCGGTTTCCTGTGACAAAGTTTTCGCACCCCACTACCGTGAAGACTGCTCAGATGGCTAATGTTTCAATAGAACATTGAGATAATTGAGAAAGACATCAGGGTTAAGAATTATTAAAACAGCTCTTGGGGTAACTGAGGATAACAATGCAGGACATTATCAGACTGCTTCAACAGGAACTGTCCATCCGCAGCTACACAGAGTGAGATAATATAGTAGGACTGCAGTGCATAAACCCCTCAATACAAAGACAAATGGATTTTTGAGAGTTGGTGGTGAAAAAGGCACTCGTCTACAGGCGCGCGGTCAGATGAGTAATCCTTTACTGTAGTCTCCACAAGTGGATGAGTGCATGTGTGGCGTACACCAGGAGAGCAGTACAGGCCTGAATGCTTGACTCCGACAAGGAGATCCACTGGATCTGTTATGCTGTGAAGGCATTTTGCTGGCCTGGTTAGGGTCGACATTACAAAGCTATTCTGAATGATCACCGCTCCAATGATGAAACATATCCATCCTGATGGGAGTGCTCTCTACAAGGACGATAATCAATATACATTCAAAAGACAATAACCTTTCATTTGATACTGTCTGCAATCAAAGGATCATCAAAGTGAATGTGGCTTTCTACAGGGCTGCCCACTGTGAGGAATTTGTTTGGAGTGTCACAGAATAGTGCCTGCTAAACTTCTACCTGCCTACTCAGCATAAATCATACAAAACATTTTCCACAGAGAAACAACAAACAATGTTTTAGGGGTACAGCTAGCATTTAGCTCTACTTTATGGGGACAGCATGACAGTTGGTCGAGTTTCTGCACCAGAATTCCAGTTTATGGGAGTGTTCCATTAAAACTTCCTATTTCAGAATTTCTAATATGGAATACAGTATTTTAATACGTAGTTAAGTTGATTAACTAGATGGCATGTCACGTAACATTTCCTCCTCATTGTCTCCTCTGAAGCATGGAGCAGAAGAAGGCAGGGAATGGCGGACACACGCAAGCTTATAAACAAAAATGGGATTTTAATAAGTTAACAAACGGGTTACAAAGACAGAGCTACAACAACAATACAGGTACCACAATGCACAACAAACACAGACTGCAAACACAGGGCGTAAATAACACAGGTTAACGAGAGGGAACAGGTGACGGGACTGAACACAAATGGGGCACAGGTGAGCGAGGTAGAGCAAGGGTGGAGACACAGGAACACATGACAACACGAAAAATGTAAACACAGGCACATGGAACTGACAGGACGTAAACAGAAAGATGAGGACAGGCAGGGCATGACATCAACTAATGCCTAGTTCACACTACACAATTTTAGGCTGTTTTTTGTAGATCGGCAATCACTTGGCCGATCTACAAAAATGTAGTGTGAACAGCTGAAAGACGATCACGAACCATCGCCAAGTGCTCACCGACTAATCGCAGATGCCCAGCAAACATCTAGCATGTTTAATATGTAGGCCAGTCGGTGACTGTGAGTCAACAGCAGCGTCTAGCTACAGCCAGTGCGGACGACACGAACGTTTTCATTGATAAAATATTTACCTCCAAATATCCAAATTATCCATTGTCGTACCTTTTTCATCTTTCTTGCAAATCAGCGCAGTAACAATTCGTATTGCTATTGTTTGTTGACGTCCGTTTTGGAAGTAGTCTATGTTCTACGTGGTGTCGCTAGGCTCTCACATGTGTTTAGGTTTCGTGTGTTCTTGTGACAAAAACGTGTTTTTGAACAGAAGCCAGATGAGTCACGATTCTCCAGAGTGAAAGACGTGTAATTCGTGACCCCGTGTTGCTGATCAGTCATGTAGTGTGAAAGCCACAACAACTGAAAGACTCGCGATTACAGCTCAATCAGTCCTGTAGTGTGAACGGCACAAAAACCTGACCACTCAAACAGTCGTGTAGTGTGAACCAGGCATAAGAAACAACAAGGTGAGTCTTGTCATTTGGATTTCAGTGATGTACAGTGGGCGGAACCTCTCTCTGTTGATGCAAAATCAGCTACACAAACCACCTACTATCATCCAATCAGCAACCTGCACACTGTATGATTAAATATATGGATACAGCAAAGAGCTGAGCTTGGATAGTATTGTGGGAGAAAATGCAAGAGCAGGAGATCGGACTGAATTGCTGAAGTCTCCCAGCAAATGTGATAGGTTGGCAGCTCTGCTATTAAGGTCAAGCAAGGTGCCCAGTAACCTTAGAATTTGTCTGGAATACAGTAAATCTGGTAATTGTGAACCAGTGAACCAATTTCACCATAGCAGCTGATTTCAGACTGTTACTTGAGCTCCACGATAAGGTTGGTGGGCCATTTCCCCATTTTCCTTCTTTTAGTGTCGTTCATAAAGTCATACTTGATGTGTCCAAACTGCACAAGTTGTATAATGTTTTCTACATAGGCCACATTGTGTAATGGAAATAGAATTGTAGTTGCATTTGTTGCGTTTTTGTGTGTGCATGTCTGTGTGTCTTTCTAAAAAGTGCTCCATGCGCATGTGTGTGTGTGTGTATTAGACAAACAGGGTGTTAAATGTATGTGTGTGTGTGTGTGTGTTCAGTCATCCTGGACTTGCTAAAGAGAATGTCTGACTAGATGATCAAAGCAGATGAATAATGATCTCGCCTCCGTGCCTCGTCTATCCTTTATTCTTTTAATCTTTCAAGTGTCTTTTTCATCACTGAAAACCACTCCGCTCTGGCAGGAGCCTGCGCTCCCCTTCACATCCAGACAGTGCCATTTAATAGTTTCACTTGCTCAGTTTAGTTCGAGCTGCGGTTAGCACAAGTTAGCCACAAATGAGCATCGACTTGAGCTATACACACTCCATCTGTTGCATACTCGTACACAATTTATCAAATAAATAGAAAACTAAACAAAACTAATGATGCTCACTCGTTGGTGAGTAGATCTATCCATCATCTCCCACTTTATCCCGCTAGTCAGGGTCACTGGAGCCAATCTCAGTGTCTTCAGGGTACACCATGGACAGGTCATTGCATAGCCAACACACAATCACATCTACGGTCAGTTTAGAATGACTGATCAACCTCATGTGCATGTCTTTGGACTGTGGGAGAAAACCAGAGGAAGCCCACTCAAGCACAGGGAGAACCTAAAAACTCCACATAGAACGGCCTGGACCGAGAATCCAACCCAGATCGTCTTGCTGTCAAGCAACAGTGCTAACCACTACACCACCGTTCCACATGTGGCGAGTAGATATTTTCCTAAATGTTTGTTTGTCTTCTTTAGATTTTTACATATGCAAAATGTATGACTTGCTTCAGAAGCTTTTGCATAAAGACCTAATACCTGCTCAGAAAAACACAGTACGGGCTGATCTCATGAAGACGAGTGTACATTAGAAGTGTTTGTTTTTGTTTCAGCAGCGTTCTGATGTGAATACCTGAACACCTCCAAGAGTCAACAGTGTCCTCTTATCTAGTTCCTTATCCGCTGCCAGTGCTTTCCCTACCTTCATGCAAATACACGGCAGGTGTGACGGCGGGCTCATTTGCACATGGCGCAGGCAGGAGTGTGTGACGCTCTGGTTCCAACCGCACCACACACTCATGCAAATCTGGTGCAGGGCTGCTGATTGTCCTGCACACGTTTTCTTGCGTTTAAATATTAATGTCTGTGGCTTGGCTCCAGCAACCATGCGAGATGGTTTATGGGAATGGAAAGCGGAACTCCACTCCTGCAGTTGGGAATATACCAGTCGGAGAGTGTGATTGGTGGCCGGCTAATCGGAACGTCAGTTAGGCGGTTAAGGTCCGCAGGTCGTCCTCATTTGTTATTAAAAGTTTGCAGGTTTCCACTGGAGCTATCAGAGTTAGCCTAACAGGTTTTATTCAGCCTGCTGCTGTCTCTCTCTACCTTCTCTTTTTTTACTTTCTTTCTTTCTATCACTTTCTCCTTAATCTCTCTTTTTTCAACTCCCAACATTTATCTCCTTTTCTTTTCTATTTATATATCTCTCTTTTAATTTAGCCGTTACTATCTCCTTGCCTTTCTCTTTCTTTTTCTTTAGATTTTTCTCTCTCTAATTTTTGCTGTTATCGTCTCTTTTTGTCTCTTTTATTTTCTCTCTCTCTCCATTTCTCTCTAATCTATCATTCTTTATTTTATCTCTTTCCCTCTATTTCCATCACTCTCCATTTCTTTCTTGTTCTCTCTCCATTTCTTTCTCTCTCCATTTAAATAATTTTCTTCACCATCTCTATCTCTCTTTCAATCTGTTTCAACCTCTTTTCCCATCTCTCATCCGTATCCCTTTCTATGTATCTCTCTCTTCTCTGTCATTTTCTATTATATTTCTCTTTTTTCCATTTCTCTCCTTTCTCTCTCACTCTCTCTCTTTCTCTCTCTCTCTCTCTCTCTCTCTCTGCTGTGTCACCCCCCCTTCCCTCCCTCGCGTTTTCCATCCTCTCTCCATCATTACCCAGCACCTCCAGCATGGCGGTAGCTGCCAGTACTGGAGGGCCTGAGAGAATGCTGAAGCATTTCTGAGGCGTTTCTCAGCTCTGCCCGGCAGCCATTACCCGGCCTGATAAAAGCCTGTTAGAATGGAGCTCAGTGGGGTGGTGTGGGGCTCCATCGAGCGCAGAATAGCTCTCTGGAGACTGAGAGTCAGAGCAGAGTGTGTAGGAGGGCTGATGGAGGAGGGAGCGGGGGCCAGGGGTGGGGGTTTGGGTCGGACCCTGGGGATAGGCCCACAAAGACCCAGCGGGCTCCCTGTCATTAACAGGGCTGAGACGAGGACTCAGTCAGGCCAGAGCGGTGGAGGAGGAGGAGGAGGAGGGGGAGGCAGGAGGTGGTAAATGCAGCCTTACTGCAAAAAAAACCTGAAGTGGAGTCCTCAGGATACGACAGTTATCAGGAGAGACTAGTTACTTAGTTATTTACTGTACGTTTAAACAAAGAGGCGACCAGCTGCCAAAGCAAGGCACGTGGACGCAATCATTTCTTGGGGGTCAAAAAGTCAATTTTTTGAAAAAAGAAAAGAGCTGTTAAAGATTTAGGGGCACTAGTCAAAGGCCTTTGTTAAAAAAGCACTTGAGGAGGCTTGACAGCTTGTTGCTTGAAAAGGAAAATCAGAAATTCATGTTAAAATTTAAAACAAAGGAATGTATATAGAAGGATGTTCACCAGTCAGTACAGACTTTTGACGTTCACAGAATTGAGACTAGGTACATCGACCAATCCACATCTACGATCATTTACAAAGAATTTGTCAAACCCATTTAGATGCGCACTTTACTGTGTCATACTTTATTTGCATAAAATTGAGGAAATCTCAACTTGCAGCAACTAGCACTCTATTTCCATAGCACAGAACATCCGTCACACTGTCACCTTCTAATGAATGCAGGGTTTGGGATCTAAAGGCTGGTTCTTTAGTTTTGTACTGGAGCTAGAAGACTAACATAGCTAACTGTTATTTGAATATTGTAGCCACAGCTAGCTTTACATAATGGGAATCTTTACTTCAGCAAGGTGTTTATAACATGAAAAGGTAACATAAAGTCAATATGTCATTCTACACTGGAACTTTAATTGTGAAAATAAATAATATTTTGTTAGTTTTGGTAACTGTATGAAGTGCAAACACTTTTGGAGAAAACAGGACAATTTGCAGGTGCTAATCAATCACCCATATTTCCACCTTCTCGTTCTCTCAGATCCTCTGCAGCTAGACTCCTTACAGTTCCTCCATCTAACCTCCACGGTTTTGGTGATCAAGCATTCGCCAGACTTGCTCCCTGCCTCTGGAATGCTCTTCTGCCTTTGGTTAAACAGTCCAATTCCCTCCTCACATTTAAATCTAATCTTAAAATCTATCCCTTCATGCTGGCATACAATCTTCCTCAAGTTTGACTGTTCTTCACTATTACCTGTTAAAGTCTATTTGTAGTAGTGTTACTCTGTTGTTTTGTGTAATCATTGTTTTGACTGTAAGTGTCTTTGGGTTCTTGAAAAGCGCATCTTTGTTTACTTTGTGTTAGAACTTCCCGTGCGCCCACGGATACGTTGATACTAATTACAAGCAAATGGCAGCAAAATGACTAGCATAATATGTTCAGTTAGAGGGAGTCAGTAATTGGAAGAAGAGAAAACTTGACTTGAAAGATCAAAGTTTAGTGGGACCGCCTTCCAAAGAAGAGGACCTGCGTCTATGGCTGAAGGCGCTACATTTACAACATCCACCCAAACCTCTGTATGTCTGTTCTTACCATTCTGTGGAGGGAAACCAGCATCAGAGCATCCTTATCCAGAGAAATGGCTCGCTTATGAAGCTCCGAGGAAGCAGACACGTCGGGTATGTAACTATTTTATGATAAGTGTCCACCGCGCTAGGCTATCTGGGCTGTAGCTAACACCCACGCAGAGTGGCTCGGGCAGCTAGCTTGACTTGGGTTTAACTGGCTTTCAGAAATATAGACTCAACGTCTTTTTGTAGGAGTACACAGTCGACCTTCCCACTGTGCAGGTACTGATATGCGTCAGTACTTTTATAGTTTTTCATTGCCGAACCGTCTACACCTTCCGAGAGTACAAAATAATTAAAAATGTCGCCGCCTTTTCATATAATCCACCCACTGTGTTATAGAATAGACTTTGGAAACTTAGGAAACCAGCAGCATGATTCTACAATATTATCACATACTACGACTGAAATGAGTTCATTCAAAGTTTCACACTGACTGCCCAAAATTCCATTAAACCTGCTCTCTTCATAACACAGACAGACAGTTGGTCAGTATTCTTTAATAACTGATTAATTCCATGACACGCTCAAAAGAAAACAAACGTGTTGTGACATTATTTATCCCTGTAACAATAAATATCTTCATATGGCCCACACTGTGTATGTTTGTAGAACTAAACGCTTTGTTGGTGGTTTATGGTGTAATGGAAAAATAGCACACGTAGAGAATCTGCTTCATAAATGCAAGAGCATGAAGACATTGACACTGTTATTGTTTTAACTAAACACAGCTTCCTCTCAGAGGAGAGACCATGGCTGTGTGTGCATGTGGGTGGGGGGGCGTTGCTTAAGCAGGGATTGTGGCTGTGTGTGTGGTTAGGGGAGCGCTTAAGAAGATACACACAGTGTGAACCGCGTACTTATTTGGGAAGTGGAGTTATTGCACCAGCACTGTTCATCTGCATACAAACTTCAATTATGCTAATATCAGGCCCGGTGTGTTTATGTGGGTGGGGGTAGAGGGGCTTTAATGTGAGCAACAACAAAACAAGCAGTTGATCTAGTCTGTAAATAGAATGATTAGAGAAGCTTAGATTTATCTTTATTTCAAGTTGGCCTGCTGTTCTCTCTCTCCCACCACCCTTCATCATGACTTCTCTCATTTCGGTCCCCATACCTGTCAACCTAATCCTAGTAGCAGTGCAGAGGTGGGCAATGGTGGGCATGAAATTTGGTAAAAACTGTGAGAAACTAATCCACCTCCCACAAACTTGCTGATCTCAATATTTATACAAATACAGTCTTTTACAGACATTTTTTGTTTTTGTTGTTGTTACTGTTGTCTTTAAAATATTGGTGTTGTTTTTTTTTGTTTAGTCAACTGATGCAAACTTTGACCACTGAACCCAATTATTATTTTTAGAAATCAGTGTGTTTGTATTGTATTTGTATTATATTACTGTATAACAGTGCTTACTGATTTTTTACGGAACTGTTTGTTCAAAAAACGAATGAACAAACAAACAAATATCAACTTGTATCTCCTTTATATTTTGTGATGTGTATATGTTGAATGGGCCAATGGAAATGCTCCAAAATCATCACCTAAAATTGGTTGATGTCCAAACAAAAACAAGTTTCTGCAAAATGGGAACTTTACAGGAGAGAACATTGCCTTCTTTACTTGCAATGTTAGTTAATGGAACCATAATTTTTTCCTAGCTATTTTGGAGCGTTTCTATTGGTCCATTCATAATGAAAATTTCACAAAATATAAACGCCAGTGTCGTGTATAAATACAAGATAATTAACACTTAAATAAGAGATCTTTTTGTTTAGACAGCAACGATATTTCAAGTTTTTGTAAACAGTTTACTTGTAGGCGTAACCCTTTTTTGCAATATTTATGTGACTGTTTTACAAATGGACCCATTATCAATTTTGGTAGCCTGTTTAAATGCAGGGCACATTCATGACGTGGATGTTTACAGACCCTGGGGGGGCTTAAACCCTCAGAACATACTTATTCTCTTATGGTTGGTGTGTCTAATAATTCAAGATCTGTTTCAGCTAAGCTAGACTAGCAATATATATATATATATATATATATATATATATATATATATATATATATATATATATATATATATATATATATATATATATATATATTATAAAGCTCCCTCTTCACTGGCCCTCTGTACTGACCACCTATATTCTTAGTAACTCCAGCCTCTAATGCATAATGCATAGTGCATATAGAGTTATAATTAAATACTACACAGTGATGAATTATGTGGTGAGTAACACCTGGGCTCTGCATGCTGATGACTGGGGTCCACACATATAGTGATAGTAATGTTGATAGTAATGTTGTTGACTGCTTTTGGAAAAACTCTTACATTTAATTTGGCCTTATCTGAAAAAATAGTTACCATCTCTTTTTTATAAGAGTGACTGCAATATCCAGTAAATGAAGTTATGTTTAATTCATTTTTATGTTTTGCCCCTATAGCTCAGCATCAGCTCGTGTGGAGTCTTGCTGATTATTATTCAGTCAGGCAGCTTATTTTATGAACTATGGCTATAATTAAAACTAAAGGACTCATAAATCTAGAAAAAACTGTTTACCACACAGTTTAATTGTGCGTTCCTACAAACCTGACTTGAAAAACAGCTGAATAGCAGTGATTGGATGGCTGAGGTTTTAAGGTTTTAAGATGTGATTGGCTTAGTTCCTGAGCTCCTGTCAGGTATTACCTCACATGGTTTTTGTCACATGCTGGATGCAGCACTGTATAACATTATGTTGAGTAGCGTGCGGTATGACGTATATACATTCACATTCGCCCAAAAGTTGGGATGCTGTGCAAAATGTAACTAAAAACAATTAAAGCCCTGCTTTTTGTTTCTTTCTTTGTTTGTTTTATTTACATTTACCACAGGTTGTACTATCGTTGCACAACTAAAGTTTCTCATACACCTCATACACCCCCACCCCAACGACACAGTTTTGCATATTTAGTATTCAAAGCACTGTAGATCAGTGGAGAAATGTTGAGAATGAATTTCAAGCCCCAGAGGATTGCCCTGTGGATCGCATTGCTAGCCTTTCAGATACCGAAGATACGAACTAGGCTTCTCGTCCAGTGTCTTCTCTGGACTCGTTTCTGGACTCATATTAGTCATAATCACATGACCAGATATCGACATTGACATCAAGCTTAAAGCGTCATCACTGACAAGTAAAGTCAACAAGCCTGTGCAACCCCTAGTATATACTACTGCAATATGGAGTATGTGGTATAGCAGTCATTTCAAATGTGCTCACTGTTATAGAAATTTTAAAACAGATATCAATTAATAATTTGATAGTTTGGTAATATATACACTACCGCTCAAAAGTTTAGGATCACTTTAGAATTTCATTTCATGCAATTTTCATGCAATTCACAACCAATACCTGTCCATTTCTCAATTAATTTAAGTGTATCAGATGATTTTTAAAGAATAAAAATGTTTGTATTAAAGCCTATTTTTGTATAGAGGTTTATTTTGCACATAGTCCTATTATCAGCAATTCTCAGTCCTCTGTCTAAATCTCCTGGTACGGCCACCAATCCAATTTAAGGATGTTATTGGACTAATTGGTTGTTAGGACACTCTTGCTCAATTGTGATGCACAGCTGAAAAACATTCTACTAATAAGTGAGCATAAAAGGGAGAACAACATTCTAGGTTAGTTTAGTATCTGAAGCATCAGCAGTTGATGGCTTGCTGACAGACTCAAAATGGCCAGAAAGAAACAACTTTCTTTAGAGACCCGTCAGTCCATTGTTGTGTTAAGGAAGGAAGACTACTCCATTGAAAACAAGAACGTTTCACTGTGATCCTAAACTTTTGAGCGGTAGTGTCAGCAGCAGGTAAATTGTAGCATTTGCCCACTGGCTTCTGAGTGTGTTTTATACTTCTGAGTCTGTTTTCTGATCACAGGTCTTTGGTAATTGACTGTACATAACAAATTCAGCAGACAGGGATTGGATGAAAATACATGCTCTTACATTGTTTCCAGTTGTTTTAGAACTGAATGCTCAATAAAATAATAATTGTCTCACTCTCTTGCCAAGCGCATTCTCCTCCACAGGGAATGGACTGCCTTTGGATGCCTTCTTCTGATGTATAGTGCTGTTTTTGACCTTCTTCGTCTGCACCGGAGGACAGTGAGGCCACTCGGCATGCACAAACGCTGGGCAGAAGCAGAGCAGAGGCACTTTCGGATTTAATTGCTTCGATGCTAACAATAGCAGTAGAGAGAAAGAGAGAGACTGTGTGTGTGTGTGCGCGCGCTCACTGAAGCCTATCCAGACATTATGACATTTGAATCAGACACATGCTAGGCTAAAGTTCACCACTGCTGTTACTTTGCTTTAGCTTTTCATCCCCTCATGTTTTAATGCATCACAGGCATAGACTGACGAAGAACATTTAAAGGGCCCTTGCCATGAACTTAATGACTGAATGTGTTAATGTACAAAAACTGTGATTATTCATTTGTAAGTTTTCAATCTTTCTTGATTCCTTTAATATATATGTGCATCTTCTGTCCTGATTGGTTGCCCTGTTTTGTGCCTGGACTGAAAGACATCTTATACTTGAATTAGTGGATATCTGTAAATGCACGGGGGAGTGAATGGCATGTTTAGACAACTCTTTTAATTCTACCAGAAAGACTCAAGAGGTCGGAGTGATGGAAGGCAATATTTTAATCATTAAATCAATATTTTAGTCTACGTTGTGGACAACCGTGAAGGGACCACACTGGTGGTGGTGAAGACGAAGAAGGGGAACACTGAAATGTCAGCACCTGAAAGCAGCAGAACAGGTACATAAGTCAAGCCGTTCTAAAGACGGTGGCCAGGGACTGGTCAGAGAAATGAAGGCGTAGATGAGGTAGCACTGAAACCTTCCTGGCAGAACTTTTAACACAGTGAGGAACATTTGTTTTTCCATGGTATGGGCTCTTTAAACTCATGCAACAACTCTTTAAGTAAATATTATGATTTGATGCAGTATGCATGCACTGTTGATGTTTTAAAATGTATTGGTCGCTCCCCAGTCCATGCTGCCCATCTATGAAAACTAAGAGTGTTCTAAACTGACTAAATTTGTGATGTCACAAAAACCAAGGCATTACATCTGTCATGAGTAGTTCAGCCCACCTGCTCTGACTGAAGTCATAGAGCTCATTTCCATATATTAATCTTAAAGCCACACTACCAAAAATAACAAACAGTTTGTTAAGGGAATATAATAAGTGGGCATATGGGCCCTTTAAGTAAGATACCCACAGACTTAAAAGAGTGAAGCTCTTTAGCATGACTCCTTTCAAGCCTAGTAGACTCCAGGGTGCTTTTCACTGATAAAACAGACAAGATGTTCTCTCCTAACTAACCCCACCTGCCCAATAAACACACACACATGCACTCCACAACCAGCTGTCTCCCACCCAAACCCAGAGTGATTTGGTATTAATAGCACAAAGCCATTATCCAGATTCACCCTGCGTCCATGCATCATGTACACTTAGCTGCAAATTACCGGCCCGCTCGATAACCAGTCAGCTCACAGGCCAATCGATGGCTGCACTAGCAGGGGAATAAGGGGCTCGGGGTATAATGACGAAGCATTGATTTTATAATAACCGCTTGACTTTCAGAAACACTAATTACTGTGTGGCTCTGGATGACACCTCCACAGAGGGCCTTAAATCAAGGCTTCAGGCTTCTCTGCTTACCCAGAGTGTGAAGATACATCAATGTCGATCAATGCATCAGTTCATAAGACTGCAATCCTGTATGTTGATCCGTGTTTTAAAACTCAAAATGTTGTTTGCCTGGGATGTAACCGAATATGAACATGTAATCAAACCCACTGTTGCAAAAAAGTTGGGACAACATGTGAAATATCACTAAAAACAGACGACAACGATAAGTGCATGTAGTTTGACCTGTATTAACTTGGTAAAATCTACAAAGATATTATATTAACCCTAAGAATTGAGACAGATTCCAAAAAAAGGTTGGGACTGGAGCATGTTTACCACTGTGTTACATCACCTTTCTATGTAGCAGCATTTAATAAATGTTTGGGGAACGAAGGCATTCACTGATCTAGTTTTAAAAGAAGATATTTTGTCATTTTCTGCCAAGTTTTTTTTTAGCTGTGCATACACACAGGACTGTCACTGTCATCTTTTGCACTTTATAATGCACCACACGCTTTAAACCGGAGACTGACAGGCCAGTCTAGCTCCCGCACTCTCTAATTACATATCCATGCTGCTGTAACACATGCAGAATGTTAAGCATAAGTATGGATGCTCCTGTAATAGGTGCCATCTTAATGGCAGCATGCATGTGTTGATCCAAATTCTGTATATATCTGAGTTTTAATTATAGTGAAAGTTAATCACTAACAGTCCCCAAAACATGGCAGATGCTGGCTTTGAAACTTTACACTGGTAACAATCTGCGTGGTTCCATTATTTCCATAAACAATCTGAAAAGTTGACTCATCAGACCAAAGTACATGTTTCCATTGTCTATCATTAATTTTGGATGAGCTTCAGTCCAGTGAAGTCTGACACATTCTGGGGAAGTTGTTGACATTTGTCCTCCAGTGCGCATAGTACAGCCTTAACATGCATTTGCAGCAATGGCATAGATTTGCTGTTGATATTGGTGGGGACCTATGAATCTACCCCAAGCACCGCCCACCAGCCGCCCACCAGCCCCTCCCTACGCCCCCCCAGCAACCAAAGTCAGACCTGCTACTCTAGAAGGCTGACGGTTAGCAGTTTGTTGTGCAGTTAATTTCCAAACCTGTGCAGCAAAGCCTAGCACTGCCATTAACGTTATGATGCTGGGCTCATTTCATTAGTGAACTAGACTTAAGTGACTTACCTGATTCTTTAAAAAATAGCTCCTTATGTCTACCTTTATTTTATTTTTTGCTGCCATCCTCACTTGCTTTTGAAACCAATGTGTCACCCATGTAGCATCTAAGTCTTGCACAGTGAGTCTTGCATATATGACTGGACAGTTGTCCTTCCAGTTTTGGCACTGATTGCAACCAAACGTAGCTACCTACTCACGTGACAGCAGAGAAAGGCACAGCCAATCACACTGGCCATATGTGTTACTGGGAGGTAGGACTCGAGTAGAGAATGTGATTTAACCCTTTCTGCACCTCTAGGTTAATGAGACGTTGACCGATTATATTTTATTTTTTGAGGGGATCAAATTATTGGTGAGGACAATTCAATAATCGCTGGATATTGGTGGGGACACGTCACTTCCATCCATGCTATTTCTACAGTAATAAAAGCACAAATGTAGGCTGTTCTATACAATGAATATAGGGTGAAGCTTACAGGTTTCATACTGAATGATGGAGAAGATGAAGTAAAATCCATAAACATCAAAATCTGAGCTTTATCAGTATAGATGAAGATGGGTTCACTGTTATTCTAACAACAGGTCACTGTTGTCCTTTTTATTTACGTGTTGTAACTCCTTATTAATGATTTTAAGGTGTTTATGACCTAATTAATAACCACAAGTAAACTAATTTTAAATTACTAAGGGTAGTCTTACTCTAAAGTGTGACGAACATTAATTGTTATGCCATTTTTATGTGAATGCTATGCGTCAGCGTTCAAGTAAAGTGTCATCAAACAAATACATATAAAAAATTACAGGTCACATGTCAAAAATCCACACATGCACATGACTGGCATCTTTCACTGAGTCTGAAACTCACATATGTTTTGAACAGAGCCTGTTGGATTGACTGTGCTGGAGAAAATCTGATTTCCATGGTATTTATTATGAATCGGAACAGCAATGTAAGCAATGTTTGCTGAGGGTATCGATCACATCAGCCATACGATATATTACTGAGGACTGCATCCCATCCCATAGTAATGACATCTCAGCAAAATTTCGCCTTGTAAATAGAAACCGTATTGCATCGTGGCAAAGCCTGAGGTTTATCCTGCTGTTTACCACTGCAACCCTACACCGCAGTCAGAACCAGGCAGGCCAAACGATCAGCCTTCAGCGAGGAACTTCCTGCGGAAAGGAGGAAAAGAGGGAGGAGGGGAAAGACTGAGAGCATCGATTAGGGGAGCTATCGCTGAGGATGGATACTACTGGCTTGACCATAACACTACTCAAAGCATGAGAGAGAGAGAGAGAGAACAGGATAGATGATGAGAGGAGGGATAAAGCCCCCGCTGTTTGATAGTGATCATCAGTCACAGGGCAGGAGGACTGCAGCTAAAGCTCCTTATTCAGAGCAAGGAGGATTTGTCACAGTCTCCATGAAGACTGTACATGAAATACAATCACTTTACTTCAGAACGTCCCGTCTCTGCTGACAACAGCACTCGTCCTCCCAGTGGGACGCCAATGCATAATCAATACTCACCCCCACCACCTCTGCCAAGCGCTTTATTTACAGAGGAATTAAATGAATAGGTTTACACCAAGGCAGATCGTATCAATTACACAATCCCAACAAATAACCTTAATGCAGATGAATGAGAGACCAGTCCAGATAAAAACCTGCAGCCCAGCCTGCTCATATTACCTGTATTGGAAAATCTAAGCATTTCGTGGAGCTTCCCAGCATTTCATAAATATAATCGAAACCCCCCCACTCTTGAGCTACATTCGATTAAAGGGGCCATGATCTTGTTTTGTTAATCTGTTTATGTTTTTAAGTTTTTACTGCATGAACCGCACTGTGCAAAAGTCAGAGACCACCCAGTTTACAGTGTAAATACATGCATTACTTTTCATTATCTTTTGAATAAAATACAGCATCCTGCTTTTAGCTTACACGAGGGTGGATGCATGCGGGCTCACAGTAAGAGAGACTTAAATCTTGTAAAAGTTTTATCTATCTATATTCATCAGTTTTATCTATCATGCTATGTTGCCTGCATCATCTTCGCCACGTAGACGCTACATTTGGTATCAGAAGTGGGATCACCCCATTAGTGGGAAAAGCAATAGCAAGAACTCAGTTTGACATGGTGTAGACAACTGAGCTCGGCCAAGGACTGCAAGAGACAAGCAATGTGGTGGTCCGACGAGGCTTGTCGGTGGAGGCCGGCTGGAGGGCTGCAGCAAGAACGCCTGAACAACAGCCAGCAAGGATGCTTGAATAGTGGCTGGCTGCATTGGCTGCTTCCCTCTAGCGGTGCTTTGAGCAGGTACTGTGAGCATGTGGGACCAAGTGTCAGGGCTGCAGTAGACACGTACAGCACTCTTGTTGGCATCTGTGGTAGAGAATATGAAGAGTGGCAGAGGAAGCCCACCCCAGCATAAGCAAATAAATAAGTCAATCTTAAACACGTCCCTCAAATCATGTGACTCTAGTGTTCGTAGAAACAGATTTAAACTGTTTATTAAATTGACTGATCACACTGTGTTTTGGTGAGGCATCTTGGAATAAAACTATATTAGGTGGTATAGGCAAAAAGCATTTTCAGAAGCCAGCCATTTATAAAAATCAGTATATAATATATACAATCTTATATGCCCGACTACACCACTGCTGCTATCCCATAATGCCCACAGATAGCAACTGTGGCTGGAGATAAGCTGCACTGAGATGGCATAATATTTACTCCAGCCTGAAACGCTCAATGCTTTTATCCCTTATAAGAGCATTAGATCCTGGGCAAGGTGCCCCGAAGCAGGCCCTGCTGAGAACCCACCAGCACTTGCGATGAGCGCAGGGAACGGTCCAGTATCTGGCAGAGCGCCTGATTGGATGTGACAGGATAGCGGAGCCCGCCCATTGCTGTTTACACAGAGGAGCGGGTGAGTGACACGCTGACAAACAATTACCGCAGCCGACAGCAGCAGGACATGCTAATTAATGAGAAACGTGTGTGTCTGGGTGACGGTGTGTGTGGAGGCGAGGGGAAGAGGCAGGAACGCTGACTGAGAGATCTCTTCATTTATTTATGTGTTTGTTTACTTCTGGGTCTCTGCTGGTGCAGCCGCGGCACAGCAATTGGGTAACTCTACACAGCATAGACAGTTACTTTTTAAATGTTTATTGCATATGTTTATGCACTGTCTCTATTTACGAATCCCATAATGCTTTTGCTATTGGTCACCCACCTGTTGCCAAGGCTCTTTAAAAGTAAATGGTAAATGGACCATCCTAAGACCACAACTAAACTTAAACAGTAGTTTACTAATGCACAAGCTTATTCACCTATTTGATTGGAGCCTCAGGCGTCACAGTGTTGGTTAACTGCCACACTATTTAAAATGGAATGGGAAAAGTGGTGAATAAGCCAACCGTGCACGGTAAGAGCAAGTATTGTGTACAGTTAATCTGTGGGTATCCACTAGTGATGCATTTATGCTAAGTAAACAGCTGTGATGTAAATGTCGAGAGGTGCGGTGGAGCTGAATGTTTGTTGCTGGTTAATTCTTTTATTCTTTTATATATTTTGTATGAACACAAAACCATCACATGATATTATTAATTATAAAATAAGTTTATATTTTAGGTGCAGGAAACCCAGAAGTGTCAAGTAATGACACCTTACTTAAGTAGAAATTTGGGTTATTTATTTGGTAATTATTTTTCAGCTGACTTTTTATTTCTACTCCTTACATTTACACTCTGTTATCTGTACTTTCTACTCCTTACATTTACACTCCATTATCAGTACTTTCTACTCCTTACATTTACACTCCATTATCAGTACTTTCTACTCCTTACATTTACACTCCATTATCTGTACATTTTAAACATAGTCTCGTTACTCCTATTTCATTACAGCTTGTTTTCATTCAAGTACATTTACATTACAGTAAAGGTTATTGATAACATGCCTTTGAAGTTTGACTTTCTGCACCACTACAATACTTATAGACAACTAGTCATCATATCTTCTGCTTCATGAAACACATGTTAATGCTCAGTAGTACACAGATATGCTTCTTTAATATATTTACATTGTACTAAACTACATTCATTTTCAATGGGCGTATATGCATCCTAAATATATCAACATTAACATTTTAATATAACATTATAGTCATTATGGCTTTTAGAAGAATGTTTTTTGGGAAGGTGGGCTGGTGCACTATAGACCCCTGTGGTGCGGCCTAAGATTTTGTCCTTAATGGCATTTTTTACTTTTACTTTTATACTTTAAGTAGTTTTGAAACCAGTACTTTTACTTAAGTAAAAAGCTTGAGTTGATTTTTTCACTATAGTATCTATACTTCTACCTGAGTAATAAATGTAAATACTTCTGACACCTTTGTGGAGACCACCCAGAAGCCCCCAAGGGTTTTAAACTGATGTTGGTATCACTGCTTCACTGAGAATAGCCCAAATATCTGATTCTATGCTGGTTCCTTTCCATTGATGGACAAGATAGAGGGAGGCTGAATGACTGTACAGCAATAGACAGTCTACAGTCTGCAGCTGTAAATCTTTAAAGTATATGGATATTTAATGTTTCCTGTCTGAAACATTAGTCTGGCATCAGCGGTCTCACAAGCAGCTCTACTGTCACCATTCAATCTGTGACCAATCTAATAGCCTACAGAAAGAGAGAAAGAAAGAAAGAGTGCCAGAACAGGGAAGAGGAGAATGAAGAGAGTGGGGAGGAAGATGGAGAGCAGAAGAGCGAGATAGAGTGGCATATATAAGAGAGAGAAAAAGGATGAAACGTTGAGTGGTAGAAATGGAGTATGACAGAGAGCGACAGAGAAAGAGAGAGAGAGAGAGAGATAGAAAGGCTTGGAGTGGTAGTGAAATAGCTTGTGAGGGAGAGATAGAAGTGGAGTGGGAGAAAAAGAGAGAGAGAGAAAGAGAGAGAGAGAGAGTGCTCGGGGGTCTGATGTTAAGTGTCTTATTATGACAGAATGACTGTTGCAACAGTCAAGTGGCGCTGCTGTCTGCCAACGGCCTCCATTAGAATAAGCATGAGGGCCTCTCCAGGCCGATGCTATCACATTTTAATCCCACATAGCCTATTACCCAGCCAGCCAGGTCAGCACTCCAAACAGCAGTGGAAATAAACTCCGCTGAAAGCTTATGATAATTCCTCTCCTCTCCTCTGCACTCCTCTACACTCTCCTCAGCTCTGAGAGAAACACTGGCTGATGCTTTATTTATTTCTTTCTTTCTTTTCTGAAGCTTCTTCTACATGACGAGTGAGGTAATGGAAGAGCAGATCAACAGGTTTACCTCTCACTCCCTCTCTAGCTATCTCTCTCTTTCTGTTCTACCACTTCTTCGTCTTCTCTTTCATAATTATTTGTCTCTATTGGCCTTTTCTCTCTCACTCTATCTCTCTCTCTCTTTAGCTGTGTTCATTTGTTTTCTCTCTCTTCTTTTCTATTCTCTTAATTTTCTCGCTTTTAATTTGTTTTCTCTTTCTTCCTTTTGATTCTTCTACTGTTTACTCCTTCTCTTCTTTCTTCACTCTTTCTATCCTTCTCTTCCTTTAATTTATCTTTTCGTTTTTACTTTCTCTTATTTCTTCTACGTTTACCTCTCTCTATTTGACTTTCTTTCAGTTTTCTCTTGTATTCTCTCCTTCCACTGTTACCTTTTCTTTTTTACATTCTTGTTTATTTCTCACTCTTTCTTTCCTTCTTTCTTTCATTTTCTTTTTCTCTCCTGCTTTCTCTCATGTCTAATTGCTTCTCCTCTGTTTTCTTGCTTTATCGCTGACACCCACTTTGTCACTCTTTTGTTTCTCTCTCTTCTTCATATCTCTCCTTTTCTGTCTTGTCTCTCTCCCTCTTTATCTCTCTCTTTCTTACCTTTCTCTTCTCTGTCTTTTCTCTCTTTCTCCACCTTTTCCTTTCTCTTGTCTCTCTGTTTCTCTTCTATCTCTTTCCCATTCTGCTTTATCTAACTCTTGTTCTCTCCCACCTCTGCCTTAATAAATATTCTTTCTCTCTCCTGCTTCATCCGTTCATTATTAAACTAGTCACTTCTCATCTGCTAATCTGCTAACCTCATCTCTCAGTGATGATAAAGCCTCCATATTTCTGCGTCCCCCCGGAGTGGCTGCAGTATTGAAACAGAGTCAGTGTAGTGTGGCTGTGAGCAGCAGATGGAAGAAGAGAATGAAGAGCGGGTGAAGATGAGTGGAGCCGGGAGAGTCAACATGTACAAAATGAGCATAAAGAAGCTGATCCAGTGTTTCAGAACTGAAGGAAATGCAGCTTCACCTCTTATTAACCTCCCAAACTCTGAAGCACAGTTCCCAGACTAAGCTTAAGGCCAGAAGAATTGATCACGTAGTCTGAGGAGCTGCTCAACCTTAAACACTGATCATTTTCTAGTATTTACTTCCACCTTGCAATGGCTGTGGTGGACATGGACTGGAGCCTTGACTGGTCACTCTGGTCAACCCTGAGAGAGCTGTTATCGCTCCTCTGCTCAGCCACAGGGCAGTTCTACACAGGAGTCAGCCTCAGCGGGGTTCCTAATGCTGCCAGGCTACTGCCTGTTTCTAAGGAGACCGTTGCCATGGCATTGATTATGGGCTGTCTGGAGAAAGCCCCCGCTGCTCTAATGACACCATTTACTATTCTCTTGTTCTCTCTCTCTCTCTCTCTCTCTCTCTCTCTCTCCCTCTCTGGAGATGGAGGACTGTTTCAGGCCTAATTTGGCAAATGAAATTTTGTCTTTTTTTTCCCTCTCCGTGCATTTATTACAGCGCTGCTGCTCCGTCGCCGCTGATGCTAATGTGGACTTTTATGACAGTGGCACTGGTAGCCGTGTCAGTTGCAGTGGTAACATCACAAGACTGCAAGCATGATTAAGCGCTGATATGTTGCCAGCACCAGAGTACAAAGGCTTTGAGAGAATAATTGTAGTTTTCACTCCATCTAAAGCTGCAGTTTAATTGGACTGATCTATCCATGCTGTACCAAATACACAGCAGTGAGGCTGGACAAGCTTAGTAGCCTGTTGGCTAAAATCCCATTCATTTTATTAGCCACAGCACGCTGTAGTCTATCTTGGTTGTGCCGCATATTAAGTTATATAGCGACTCTAAACAAAGTGCACTATGATCTCTCCTTACATTGAACAGGGCTTTTGCCTGTTCTGCAAAGTTCTGCAAATTGGGCCCAGTTAATATAGTTGCTTTGAACAGAGCACATCTGTGGGTCGAGCATGGATTGAGTTGATATTATAGCCTATATGATCCATTGTTCTGGACAGAGTTCCAGGTATCATGTACGCTGGTTAGTGACAAAACACAGCAGAAAGGAACTAAAGTGTCTCAATCAATGTTCGTGGCAAGACTTTAATCAATGAGCCTGTCCCAGCAGGAAAACCTGTCTTTGACATGAGACAGAGCGAGAGAGAGAGAGAGATGGAGGGATAGAAGGGGAAGGGATGGGGTAGCGAGGGGGCCACTACTGAGGGCAGATGTATTTATCTGGGTAATGATAGTCATCTGGCGCTCTGCGGCCGAGCTCTGCACGCTTGTGACAGTGATGAAGAGCGCAGTGTGTGCGCGCGCACGTGTGTGTGTGTGTGAGTGTGCTGTCCCCGTGGTGCTCATTAAGCTGCCAGAGATTGCCTTCTACCCCACATTACCCCCTCACCCCCTTCGTTTTCCCCCCATGCTCCCCACCGGGCCTCCAAAGTGCCTTTTATTAATTCATAAAAACACACTGCACAAGTGATCGAGTCTGATATGCAGCAGAGCAGCAGAGGAAGGGGGGGGTGGGGGGGGGGGGGGGTAAGGGAGAGGGTAAGGCAGGGGGAGCAACCCCCTCCAACACACACACCTTCTTACTTGTTTTCATACAATGTCAGGACCTCAGGTCATGTCCCAAATGTTGTCAATGTTGCTTTAATGCGCCACATGCGTTTGGCGACAGGCGTTTACTGTTGAATGACTTGGTTCAATAATTAATGCAAAATTGTGTAATTGTGTTACTTTAGTTTTTTGTTTTTGTGGTTTTATTTTGTTATGACTAATTATTTTAGGTCATGTACAAATTTATTTAGAAAGCGTCAGTAAACACACACAGACACACAACATACACACACATGCACACATTTGCAAACAAAGACACACATACAAAAACATGCACACACAAACACACATGCACATGCAATCACAGCCTCACATGCAGACAAACACACATACACACACATTACAAGAACACACAAACACATAATTGTGCAAACAAAACGACATGCTAACACATACTTACTAAAACACAACACACACACATGCAAACAAACACACATACACAAACATTACAAGAACACACAAACACATAATTGTGCAAACAAAACAACATGCTAACACATACAAAAACACAACACACACATGCAAACAAACACACACACATATGCACATACACATTACAAGAACACACAAACACATAATTGTGCAAACAAAATGACATGCTAACACATACTTACTAAAACACAACACACACACATGCAAACAAACACACATACACACACATTACAAGAACACACAAACACATAATTGTGCAAACAAAACAACATGCTAACACATCCTTACTAAAACACAACACACACACATGCAAACAAACACACATACACACATATTACAAGAACACACAAACACATAATTGTGCAAACAAAACAACATGCTAACACATACTTACAAAAACAACACATACATGCAAACAAACACACATACACACATTACAAGAACACACAAACACATAATTGTGCAAACAAAACAACATTCTAACACATACTTACAAAAACAACACATACATGCAAACAAACACACATACACACACATTTCAAGAACACACAAACACATAATTGTGCAAACAAAACAACATGCTAACACATACATACTAAAACACAACACACACACATGCAAACACAGCACACTCAGATAAAGGTGTGCACATACAAACAGACACACAATCAAACACACACTTGCATAAAAACACAAGCAAACCAGTTACACAGATGTGTTGAGAAACATAAACAGTCACTGCTACAGTTCTCCTCCTGGGCAGAGTGCACAACCACATCCAGCACACACACACACACACACACACACACACACACACACTTACACACAGTCTGACATTTCTCTGCCACCCAGATTTGGCGGCACACTAGCACGTCTGCACTTGCTGAGAGTGTGTGTGTCTGTGTGTGTGTGTGTTGGCTGAGAGAGTGAAATGCACGACTACTCTTATCAAGGTTCGACAGACTTTCCCCCTAGATCGGTGAGGGTCAGGCAGGGGGGCTAAATCTCTTTTTCTCTCACACGTTCTCTCTCTCACTCTCTCTCTCTCTCTCATTCTTGCTGTCTCTTTCTTTCTCTCTCTCACATATATTCCTTTTCTATCTCTCTCTCGCTCTCTCTCTCTCTCTCTCCTCTCATTTCATCCCTCTCTGGAGAGGTATGGAGAGAGGAACAAGGCCATGATATGGATTGCTGCGATTGAATTAAAAACATTAGCTGTGGGCTGAGGGGATGGATTGTGATGACGGTGCCGGGGGGAGAGAGACAGGAGTAAATGGGTTTAGCTGCAGGGGCCCTGAAAGCCAAGGCTAATGGATCGGAGAAATAGAGAGATGGCGGCAGCCACAAAGCCTCATATTAAGCATCATTATAGCAAGCTCCATAAAAATGCAACCCTTGGGGTTAGGGCAGGGGAGAGAGAGAGAGAGAGAGAGAGAATCATGGAATCAAGGAAGCGATAGAGAGAAATATGTGGATCATAAAGGGACATTCATCTTTTAAAGCATTTGATATGTCTCTGTTTTTGTGATTGAGCAGAGCAGTGAATTCTTGCATGTGCATAAAAACTGAGAAGTGAGCAGAATATCCACAAGTGGCAAAAACATATGCTTCAATAGCCTTCAATTGTCAAATGAGGACACTGCGCAGGCTACTTTCCATTTTAAGCAAACAGATCACAGAGTTTCTCCTCAATCAGGAGACTGTGAGGCTGCTTCGCCGATCTCCTGCAAAGGAGTAGGATAAGGCGTAGTGGTATAGAGAGTGGATGGATTTAAAATATGGAGACTCCTGAGGATGTGGAATTTATTAGAAAAAAATAAATAAAAATACAAATAAAAAAAATAAAAAAAACGTAAAATAAGTGAAATAAAAAAATAAATAAGTGGAACTTTAAAAGGCCTAAGTTGAATTCAGTCCAGGTAATATGAGTTCCCAGTCGCAAGACCATGGAGCTACTGCATTTGACTAGCTTTTAGACAGAACCTCAGCTCCCTCTCAGCCCGAGGTCAGTACTCTCCAGCTAGTCTACCCCACAGTACTAGTTTCTCTCCATCTTGTAGGACAGGCCCTATGCTTGGTTGGAACCATTGACTCCGTCAGGGGGTGACCGGCCTACAAGGATGGGTTTCACTTTAAACCAAAAAAATAAACAGCAACGGCAACAAAACAGAACAGAACATAAAGTCTTGATAAACATAATCAGTGCGCACATACATGAACATACACTCTCTTACCCTAGACACCAACCTCCCTTAAGCTAGCCATGGGCCAGACGACACACCTTAAGGGTGAAATCAGACAATACTGCATTCCTTTGCTGGTTCTGCTAGGGTAGGCCTACAGGTAAGTGTTTCATCTACACACACACATACACACAGTAAATTATTTTTTTTCATATGCAAAAAATTTAATACTCTTGAATTATATGTCTTAGTAATTTTGTACAAGAAAATAAGACATTTTTAAATGTGCTAAGTTGACACATTGGACAAAAATATGCAACATGCCAAAAATGAGTGTAAGAAAACTTTGTAGCAACCAGCTCATTGTTTAAACAATAAGTATATTTTCACCAGTAAGAACACCAGATATCATTAGAACAGATGTAAATAATCATACATACAATACAAAGTAACACAAATATCTTATTGTGAAAGAAGTAGATCATATCTTGAGCTCCAGTTTGAAGAAGTAAGTGTAGTTCTAGGACGCCCCAGACATTGTATGAATTTATTTAATTCCTTCAACAGCAATCTTAATTTAGCTTAATGAAGTACTGAGTAGTCAAAGCAGGTGTGAGGACTGCAAACAACACTGGGTCACCACAAGTAGAGGGTTAAATAAACACACTGACATATCATCGCCATCCGAAGAAGAACAAGTATCTACAAAACAGTAACTTTACAGGAGAGGACAAAAACATACTGTCCTTTTAATGTAAGTCAAAATAATTTTTTCAAGTGATTTTGGAGCTTTTCTATTGGTCCGTTCATCATGACTTTTTAAAACAAAATAAAAAGCAGCTCTCGTGTTCAGATGATACAGAAAAATGATAATTGCCAAAAACAGAGATACATGTTTATTTTCTTTGGACAGCTATGATATGTAAAACTATTATTATATTAAAATTATATTAAAAATTATATCCTCTGTGGTTAAAACTCTTGTACAGTACTGTAACAAAAAACTACAATTCAGAAGATTCTTGGCTAGACGCCTGACTTGATCCTTTGGGGGCAGTCGTGGGCTGGAGGTTAAAGAACCAGCCTGAAAGGTCAGAAGGTCACTGGCTCGATCCCCTGAATTGATGGGACATGACTGAAGCGCCCTTGAGCAACGCAACCACCCCCCAGCTGTTTAGGATAAGGCAAGTGTTCTCACTGCCCCCTAGTGTGTGTGTGTGTTCACTAGTAAGTGTATATGTTGATATTCCACTGCATGGATCAGTTAAATGCGGAGGTCAAATTCCTCTGTGTGCAAACACAAACGGTTCTTTTTGTCTTGTGGGGGGCTTTTGGTAAGAAGGATAAACCCTCTTTACTAGCCTAGTGTTAGTCTATATGCCAGATAGTTTCACAATGTGTTATTGTTCAGAAGCGCCCCCGCCTGTTGCATAATACTGGTGTGAGTGTCTGTGCAATGATACTTTGATCTGTGCTTGAATATGGCTCTAGTAATAGCTTTATGAGGTTTTAATATGACAGTCGAGTCATGTATTTGGAGTGTTGGCCGGTTTGCCTCTGCCCATTTAGCTCCTTATAAACAGAGAAAGATGGTGTGTGTGTGTGTGTATATGTGTGTGTGTTTTGAAAAGAGCATGTGTGTTTGTTTTCCCTCTTTGGCTGGCATGACTGGCCAAGCGTTACAAATAGAAGGGCAGTTTTAATTGGACACAGACGCATGGTACAAGAATGCTGCTTCCTAATGTTTCTCTATGATTATAATGACTTCTTATAATTGCCCTATTTATCTGTGTAATACACTATTGAATGCACCTAGAGCAATTCCAGCTACTCTGCTGATTATGAATGAGGCCAGCAGTGTGTAATTATCGAGGACACAGCTGCCTTACTTTTCATTTGCTGCTTTTGTTTTTAATTCATTGACTTTGAATCTTATTTCTACACTATGTGTGTACTGTAGATCTGTCTGTGCATGACTTTGTACGTGAGACTATAAATGACCCTCTCTTATGGGCTAATAGCGAATGGGGCCTTTATCTGCGTGTGCTATCTGAGGTTGTGTGCTCGAGCAAAACTGAATCTTGTTAGTGCTTGTTAGACTTTCTTCCACTGCACAAACACTAGTATAGCAATTAGCCCACAGAGGCACAGATGCTTTTATGTACTAGAGTGTGGTTTAAACATCTATACTTTATTACTTTCACTAAAAACTTCCACTCAGAAATGTCTGTCCGTTTCCTATCTCTGCATATAAGAAGCCGAAACTTAAACATGTCGTTCATTTTTTAAATGTTATTATTTGAAAACACCTGCTGTCCTTTACACATTCCAAAAAATAAAAATAAAAAAATAATAATGATAAATGGATCAATAGAAATTCTAAAAAACAAATCAGTACAATTTGCTATATTGTGTTGACTATAATGTCCTTGTGTTAAAAAAACTTAAATAGTCCCATAGACTTACATTAAAAGTAAAATAGGTTTTTCCCGTCTCCTGTAAAGTCACCCTCTTACCCACAAACTGCAGTCCAACAGAAAAACAACATAGACCTAAGATATTTACAAGGACTGTATTATGATTATTTTAAACCCAATTAAATAACAGACAGAATAATAAGCATACATATATAAAATCATCATTTACTGGGATCTATTGGGAGAATAATATTAGTAAATAAAAGCAGAATCCTCTGAAACATGTCCCATCAGAAAATTACCTACTGTTAACTAGCGAGTGTGATGAAGTTAAACTTAAAAGAAAAAAACATTTTTTTTTCTTTATGTTTATATTATTACCAGATCCTAACCTAAGTAGAATATATAGAGCATCACAGCTATTATATAAGGTATAAACTTCGTGATAGTTAGTAGTGACATCAACAAATATCTAATTTCATCACTTAATTTTAAAAGCTTCTAGATTTTTTGATGGTCATAAGTCAAATGGATACAAAATTGTCATTTATAGGGGATTTTGTATTGGGTGGTGTTTAGTCTGTCCTAAAAGGCATTGACATGTTTTGCTTTTATATTTATTTCTTTTTAATTTCTTTAAAGTGATGTTAAAACATTAACCCCTAACCCTAGACATGCTCTATGTCAGGAATTTTTACTGAAATAGACTCTGTAACTGTGGTTTAAGGTCTTACTCTCATAGTCACTGTCAGCCGCTGTGTGTATATATGACCCTGCGGAGAGACATAATAATATAAAGTGTTTGGGTGATGTATGTGGGTGTACAGCAGTGCAATCAACACCTTGCGCTCCTGCCACTTTCTTTTTCTGTCTCTCACCCCATCCCTGCTCTCTTTCTCCGTTTCTTTTAACATGAAGCACTACTCATGCATTCTGAATAGATCAGCACGTACAGCCATTACAGAAACTCTCCCACATGCTCCCCAACACAAACACATATTTCACCTCCGCACAAATAGCTGGTGCGCATGCCCACATGTGTTCGCTTATGTTTATGTGAGTGTGTGCCTTTGTGTATGTCAGAAAAAGACAAGAGAGACACTGTGTGATACTAAAACAGGAAAAGACAGAAAAAGGAAAGACAAGGACACAAGGGCAACATAATTCAACTCGATGTTGCAGTAAATGTCAAGTAATATGCTTTTTCTGCCTCCCTGTTGCTACAGATTGCCCTGAAGCTGCTTTCTGTCATCTCTCTCTCTCTCTCTCTCTCTCTCTCTCTCTCTTTCTTTCTCTCTCTCTCTCTCTCTCTCTCTCTCTCTCTCTCTCTGTATGTGTGTGGAGTGCTTGTGTGAAAGTGAATGCCAGTTTTGACCACTTCATCTCGGTCGCTCAGTGTTGGTCATCCTATCGCAGTATCTCTGGAGTGACATTTTTGTTTTTTTGGTGCTCAGATTGGTCTGTCTAATGTTGTTAAAACAGAATACAATAAAAAAGGCTAGAGATTTGACAGAGTGTGTCAAGTCAATACATCTTTAAAAAAGAATTGTTAGCGTTTATGGTACAATTTTCTTCCGAAACTAAGGGTACCATGATGTACCCCTGAGGTCACTACCCAGTAACAAGGGGAATATCATCCTAGTAGAAGTATATCAGACATTAAATGATTTAAAGTATTAAACTTGACTCAAACATCTTGATAAAGTGTGGTGTTTCGTTAATGATAGAATTATAACAATGTGTTTTATAACAAGATTAAGTACTTAAATAATTTTTAATAATAAATTTTGATTAATTATTATTTAATTATTATTTTTAAAATAATGATTAATTTTTAATAATATTTTTATTGCATTTTTTTCTGTTGGTTCTGTAATTTATGCATAGAAGCATTCATATCGTCAACTTACTGTCAAAGCCAATAGAAATAACTGACGATGTTTGGACTTGTAACGTGGACGTAGGCAGGAGAGGTGGATGCAAATGCAAGAGTTGTTAATTGAAGTCCATCTTTTACACAGGAACAGAGATACACAATAACAAACTCTGATAGCAACATAACCGTGTAAGATATGAACAGTGCTTGAAAAGGACAGAGAGCAAGCAGGTGGTGGGAGCAGGAAGAGACAAACTGGGAGCAGGTGAGGGGCATAACAAGAAGGTGGAGACAAGGAGGAGCACATGACCAAAACAAACATAGGCACATGGGTCAGGACAGGGGAGTGTAAACAAAGACATAGACAGACAGGAAAAGGCATATCAGGACAGGACTCATTGAGTGTTAACATACTCTACTTCATCACTTAAAAAGAGGGTTGGTTGCATAACTATAATTATTAGAAAGTATTGCATATTTAAGGTGGAATTCTTGTGGTGAGATTATGTGGGGTAAATTTTTTCTTTATATATTACCAAAGTATGGGAAACGGCGGGGTGGCACGTTGATGTAGTGGTTAGCACTGTTGCCTCACAGCAAGGCGGTCCGGGTTGGATTCCCGGTCGGGGCTGTTCTGTGTGGAGTGTGTATGTTCTCCCCGTGCTTGAGTGGGTTTCCTCCAGGTACTCCGTTTTCCTCCCACAGTCCAAACACATCCATGATAGGTTGATTGGTTACTCTAAATTGCCTGTAGGTGTGAGTGACGCTAGGATTGGCTCCAGTAACCCCCCCGTGACCTCGACTAGTGGGATTAAGTGGCAGATAATTGATGGATGGTAAACAGCATTTTCTGTTTCTTCTAAAGTTCTATAATTTACAGTTAACATGGCTGTATGTATAAAATCAAAAATTTCTCTATTATTTATGTTTCATTATTAAGGCAGAGCTGTATTGCCTTGATTTAGGCTGCAGAGAATGCAAGTAAGTGCTCCCTCAAGCTCCCTCAATAAGTTTTAACTAAATAAAAACTAAACTTTTAGGTCTTGTTTTATATCACTGCTTAAAATGCATAAAACTTATTTTACTTCCCTTAACTTTTAACTTACTACACAACCTTTCTTGAGCTTCCTCCGCTTGAGACAATAGAATTCAACCCAGTTCAAAAGTTTTCCCTTGTGCTCGGCCTGGCTTTTTCCATTGCTGGGATATAAGCTTACAGTCTCGTGTTGGAGTGAAGGGTTAGTCTGTTGCACTACTTGGAAACACCTGAAATTATCTAGATGTCTGTGCCCATAAATGTTTTAACACATTGTTTTTTATTTTTTCTTGGAAAAGTAGTGAGGTACCATGTGATGCGACTGTCTAATAATTTATCCCATCCCATCTTATCAGGTCATTGTGAGTTCAAAGCCCAGCAAAGCCACAGAGAAGAACAAAAAATACATCTGATGAGCTTGTGGGATGGAAAGACCTACAGTTAGTGGGTAAACTGTGTAAAATAAGTAAATTCTATATTGTTTACCTAAGTGGGATACAGAACTAGGCAGGTGGAATAACTTTTGACTAAAGAGGATAACTTTTGGCATCTTTAGACTAAGAAGTTCGAGTTGGGTGAAGAAACGCAGTGTAATCAGTTACTTTATAATCGTAAGTTGAGCTGACGTCTTACTTTTTTTTACAGCGTAGTAAGTAAAAGCTGCTGGAATCTTTACTGATGCAAGAGTGCACCGTCCGTAAAACACTGCTGACATGGAAGTTTCAGACGGGACTAAAATAACTGAAACACCAGTGAGAATAACATCTCCCCATGTAAACCAACCCCGTATACTATACACTGAAGACACATAAGCAAGCCTATTCGATATCTGATTATACTGGTGCCTGCACACACTCAAACTTATTTCAGCATCGTTTAACCTGCCTTATAGAGCGAAGAACTCTTCTCATATTTATACTAACAGATCATCATCATGTGTGCTTCTAATAGTAGCCACTGATTTTCATGGTTCTTTACTGTGATGCGCTCTAACTGGTTTTCACTGGTAACTCTGGCTGCTTTCCATAGACTCATTTCTCATTGTTACTCTGATAGGCCTCTTACAGTGGTCATTGGTTATCATTGGTTAATTCAATTGCTTTATTCCAATGACAGAAGCCTTTTTTCTATTTTCTCTCTACTTAATATTGCTTATTAGCTTAAACTCTATTACTGTACTCGTGTTGGCTCGTGTGGTCTTATTATTCAGTATCAGGTGTTGAACAGAGGAGAATGGGTTCCTTCTTTGAGTCTTGAGTTCCCTTGAGGTTCCTTACTCTTGCTGCAAGGGTGTTTTTCCCTGGCTTGTTCACTGGGGCTTAGACATGGATTTTCTGTGCAACTGCTTTTGTGACAGCATCTTCAGTAAATATCTCTATGCATAAAACTTTCGCTGAGTAAAAGTCAACATCATTCTTTTGCATATTGTTGTACTTGTTTTTCTGTTTTCTTTCTCCCTGGCTTCCACTATGGTGTGAACCTTTCTTATGCTCCATGGTTAATCACCTAGCCACACTGTTGATGACTGCTAAGTGTAATTCTATAACAGCTAGTAATAAGTTACACAGAAGCACCATAGAAGGAGTAAAAGTTAGGATAGTTCTGAGGGCCTGTGATTGACAGAGACCACTAAATATAATTAGAATATTAGATACATTTTTCTATAATAAATTAACCATCGTTCATATAATATTGGGTTTACAATACTCGTAGAACTAACAGTTTTGTTTAATGTTCTTGTTTTAATCAAGAAGTAAGCATCCAGAGACCCTCTGTAGACTCTATATGTTATTATGAACTAAAGAGAAAATGAGAAAAATTATTAAATCCTTTCAAGAAATATATATCAGAAACTACAATAATTAAATTTCAAGCATAGCTAAGTGTTTTACAAGCTTGTGTGTGTTGGTATCAGTCCCGCATTAATAAGCTTGAGTGCAAAATATTAGATTTTTAGAGCTGATGTGGCCTGTGGTGGTGGGCCCCAATGTGATATCTCCTCATATCTGCATGTCCCTATATGTAGATCTAAATTAAACCTATTAACTTTATATTCTTCTTCTACTTTAATTATTAAAGTATAACCATATTGAGTTGAATGTTGGAGTAATTTGGTGTGATTGCTCTAGGTATGTATTACTCAGTCAAGCATCTGAAGCTACTTACAACAGTTGTGTTGAACCACTTGACATTTTGAGGTAAAGTCAACATTTCTTTCTTTGACTGTGCTTTAAGTTAAATATGTAATGATTAAACACTAAGCCCCATTAGTCTTTAGTCTTGTCACCTGTTCCCTCTTGTTAGCCTTTGTTATTTATACCCTCTGTCTGCAGTCTGTGTTTGTCAGTCATTGTTGTTGTTGTTGTTAGCTGTTGTTGTCACGCTGTACCTGCCTGTCTGTTTGTTTATTAAAAACCTGTTTGCGTCTAAACGCTTGCGTGTGTCGCCCTTACCTCGTCTGTTCCTGCTGCAGCTCACCAGCCTGACACACATTATATTTAAAGAGCTATTTTTCCAGACAGGAAGCTTTGATTTGCTCGAGAAAACATTATATTTTTTAAATATTCAAATAGCATTAATACAGTTAATAGTGGATTTTACCATTTCCAGGCTTTTCCTTGTGGCAACCCAGTATTATTTGCCGTATCTAATACCTATTTTGACCACTGATTCATACAATGTCTGGAGCATCCAGAAAAAAACTGAACAAAAGAAACTTTGTTCTTTAAACTGGTGCACAAGATATTATCTACTTCATCTACATCATTTAGGCCTAAGGCTAATTAATAACAATACCAATCCCTTTTCTTAACAGTTCCATGTTCTCTACAAGTTCTCAATCTACAGGTTTCCTTCTTCAGACTAGTGAGCAGCATAGGTGGTTGAAGGCCAACATGTTTTGATACAGACCACATAAGTTGTGAAAGGCTTTGATATTTAATTCAGGGCTTGCTTTTGTATCTGTGTATACACGAACACGAACGCTGTGTATATGTGTGTATGCATCTGCCTGGCTGTGTGCGTATTTCACCACAAAGCCTGCCATTCTTTCTACACCCTGCCACGTTTCATCCAGTCTAATGAATGTAGGCAGCAATTGCGATTTAAGATAAATGTGGTATAGAAGAACATGCACAGATATTATTACAGCCTTTTCAGAAACAAGCCATTCATTCCATAAATAAAGGCACAGTAACAGCTACTCGCATCTGTGAATTCAGACGGCAGAGATAATTAACAGGTTTTTTCAACAAGCTTCAGCATATGGTCAAGGTGATTGACGACTTCGTCATTATTGTTATCAATTATGACAAATAATTCCAATCCATGCTCATATTGATTGCACTGCCTGGCAGTGTCTCCTCTGCATTGATTAGCCATTTATTTTACAAGAGCTTTGTTCCGCCATGAGACGAATGCTGATTGCAGAGGTGGCGATTTCAGAAATTAAATTGCAGATGTTGACAAATTTTGTAAGAGTACATTTTTTAATCTCCTAACTAATGTGCACAATCAACAGACAGCTGCATCAAGGCAACAACAGGAGAGAAGCGAAGTGGGCAAATCAGTGTGCTGTGTGTACAGTGTAAAGTAACTCAAAGCCTCATGTACTACTTTGCTGAGAAACTAGTAGTAGTTGGCCAAAAAAGAACAAATAATAATTCCACAATTGTGGTCAATCAACCAAAATGGTTGGTGTTGGTCTTAAAGGGTAATGTAGCTAATAAGCAATTAAAAAGTAATGCATTACTTTGATTCCATTACTTTTGATGGTAACCGGCAATGTATGTCATTATGTTTTCGAATAAATAATATCATAAAATATCTGATTTAAATGGGCTTGTTATTGTTGGTTTTGTCTTGCGTAACATTATGAATGGACAGCTCCAGACTGCAGCAGACTGCAGAGAAATGGCTGGGAATTCAAAATGAAATCCAGGTCTAAATAGTTTTAGACCTGGTTTTATATAGTAGTTAGTAGTAGTTTATATAGTAACAAAATAGTTTTATTTTGTTATGTAAATATGTAACTGAGATTTTTTTTGAGTTACAAAATGTGTTATTTTATATTGTAAATACTCTGAAATCCAATATGAGCAATGTATTTTTTTCTATCAATCCATTCATCCATTATCTTCCATTTTATCCCGGTAGTCGGGGTTACAGGGAGGCTGGAGCCAATCCCAGCATCATTGGACAAAGGTGGGGTGTTTAGAATGACCGATCAACCTGATATGCGTGTGTTTGGACTGTGTCCAGAGGAGACCCACTCAAACACTGGGAGAACATGCTCACTCCACACTGAATGGACCGGGAATCCAACCCGGATCGCCTTGCTGTGAGGCGACAGTGCTGTATTGTTTTCTACTGTAAACTATGTTAATATGTACAAGGTCACTTAATAGACCATTAGGCCCAGAGCATAGCATGAACACGCTGCCATGTGTCTCAGAGGAGGCACATGTGATATACTTACCGAAAGGTAGTTATGAGTTATAGCCGTGCGGATCATTTAGTGCGATTGGAGGAAAAGTAGGCTTTGGGACTTACGTAAAAAATCTTACAGAAAGTAGTTGTTTGTAAAGTTGAGAATGCCTCACTTAATAAAGGAACTTGGCTTTCAGGCTATGGCACACTCTCCAGCTTTTGAATATATTTTGTGTTTGTGCAAGTGTTTGCTCACGCTAGCTGTGTTACCAAAGGTGTTAAAAGTACTCACATTTATTACTCAGGTAGGAGTATAGATACTAGGGTTTAAAAATACTTCTGTAGAAGCTGAAGTATCAACTTAAGCTTTTTACTCCAGTAAAAGTGTAAAAGTACTGCTTTCAAAACTGCTTAAAGTACAAAAGTAAAAGTAATGTAAGGAGAAAAAATGGCATTAAGGACAAAAGCTTAGGCCACACCACAGGGGTCTATAGTGTACTAGCCCACATCCCCAAAAACCCTATTCTTTTAAAAGCCATAATAACTGTAATGTTATATTACATTTGGGATGCGCTAGGCTTCCTGTTTCAGACACATATACGCCCATGGAAAATGAATGTATTTTAGTACAATGTAAATATATTAAAGAAGCATATCTGTGTACTACTGAGTATTAACATGTGTTTCATGAAGCTGAAGATATGATGACTAGTTGTCTATAAGTATTATAATGGTGCAAAAAGTCAAACTTCAAAGGCATGTTATCAATAACCTTTACTGGAATGTAAATGTACATAAATGAAAACAAGTTGTAAATGAAATAGGAGTAACGAGACTATGTTTAAAATGTAAGGAGTAGAAAGTACAGATAATGGAGTGTAAATGTAAGGAGTAGGAAGTACAGATAATGGAGTGTAAATGTAAGGAGTAGAAAGTACAGATAATGGAGTGTAAATGTAAGGAGTAGAAAGTACAGATAATGGAGTGTAAATGTAAGGAGTAGAAAGTACAGATAATGGAGTGTAAATGTAAGGAGTAGAAAGTACTGAATGGTGTGTAAATGTAAGGAGTAGAAAGTACTGATAATGGAGTGTAAATGTAAGGAGTAGAAAGTACTGATAATGGAGTGTAAATGAAAGGAGTAGAAAGTACTGATAATGGTGTGTAAATGTAAGAAGTAGAAAGTACTGATAATGGAGTGTAAATGTAAGGAGTAGAAAGTACAGATAATAAAGTGTAAATGTAAGGAGTAGAAAGTACTGATAATGGAGTGTAAATGTAAGGAGTAGAAAGTACTGCTAATGGAGTGTAAATGTAAGGAGTAGAAAGTACTGATAATGGAGTGTAAATGTAAGGAGTAGAAAGTACTGATAATGGAGTGTAAATGTAAGGAGTAGAAAGTACAGATAATGGAGTGTAAATGTAAGGAGTAGAAAGTACAGATAATGGAGTGTAAATGTAAGGAGTAGAAAGTACAGATAATGGAGTGTAAATGTAAGGAGTAGAAAGTACAGATAATGGAGTGTAAATGTAAAGAGTAGAAAGTACTGATAATGGAGTGTAAATGAAAGGAGTAGAAAGTACTGATAATGGTGTGTAAATGTAAGGAGTAGAAAGTACTGATAATGGAGTGTAAATGTAAGGAGTAGAAAGTACAGATAATGGAGTGTAAATGTAAGGAGTAGAAAGTACTGATAATGGAGTGTAAATGTAAGGAGTACAAAGTACTGCTAATGGAGTGTAAATGTAAGGAGTAGAAAGTACTGATAATGGAGTGTAAATGTAAGGAGTAGAAAGTACTGATAATGGAGTGTAAATGTAAGGAGTAGAAAGTACTGCTAATGGAGTGTAAATGTAAGGAGTAGAAAGTACAGATACTGGAGTGTAAATGTAAGGAGTAGAAAGTACAGATAATGGAGTGTAAATGTAAGGAGTAGAAAGTACAGATACTGGAGTGTAAATGTAAGGAGTAGAAAGTACAGATAATGGAGTGTAAATGTAAGGAGTAGAAAGTACTGCTAATGGAGTGTAAATGTAAGGAGTAGAAAGTACTGCTAATGGAGTGTAAATGTAAGGAGTAGAAAGTACTGATAATGGAGTGTAAATGTAAGGAGTAGAAAGTACTGCTAATGGAGTGTAAATGTAAGGAGTAGAAAGTACAGATAATGGAGTGTAAATGTAAGGAGTAGAAGTAAAAAGTCAGCTGTAATATAATTACTCCAGTGAAGTATAAATAACCAAAATCTGTACTTTTGTACTTTATTACTTGACACCTCTGTGTGTTACCATAGCCAGATTAACATTTCCCATTACAACATTGCAGAGAGCATTGTCTGTGGCAAGTTTTGAAAAATGTTACCACAGCAAAGACAGCTTTCGGCTCTCCATTGCCCTGATGTTGTGTTGGCCTTTATATCAAAATTTGGCTCCATTTGAATTAATGTGAAGAAAACTAGCTCAGGGCACTACGGAAAGCAATCTTGACTATTCAAATGGCTGTTGACACATTGCTTATGTACACATTTTGTCCAATTAAAAGCTTCTTGCACCAAATTTAACTAGATGACGAACATAACACAGCCTGCTAATACAGTTCAGATGTAAATTGAATTTGTTTTAAAATATATCCACCCACATCTGGCTATAAAGAACCAGGTTCTTTAAAGAATCATACACGCCAGGTTTTCCATTATAGAGAGAAATCATTAAACCATGCAAACAACCCTTTATGCATTCAAATGATTGAGTTTTCATTGTTCTATGTACAGCCATTGCCTTTACTAATGAATCCTTGAAGAAACAATATAAGCTTATCTATTTCTTGTCCACCTAATTGTAATATGTGCTTTCATTACTGGCAACGTACTATTAGCATTCTAGCCCCAGTGCAGAACTAGGGAAGCAAACTTCAGTCAGTTAAAAGGGAGCTAGTCTAAAACAGAGACTTTTTCCATCAGATTTGGACACTACTAGACAAACAGTAGCCAACAGTGGCCTGCACTCATTCATGGACGAGTTCTTCACTGCTAAAAATACCCCTCTTTTGTATGCTAGGTTTCATATCTGAGTTTCTTATCTGAGTACACTTCCACTTTTCTCTCTGGCTCTCTCCTCGTTCATTTCTCATTATCCCCCTGTTCAGTACTCGAGAGAGAGGGAGAGAGAGAGACTCAGGGGAGCGGAAGAGAGCAGAGCAGGCCTGAGAGGCAGAGCAGGGAGCGATTGGAATTCATTAAGGACAAATGATTGCAAACTTGGCGGGACGAGGGCTGATTTAATCACGAGCGAAACACTCAGAGGTACGGTTGGGAGGAGGTGGAGTTGGACTGGGTGTCAGAGCAGCTGGTAAAAACATCCTTGCAGAGGATCTAGTATGTTTGTGGAGATTTAGGTGTGAGTTTTAAGTTTGAAGACATCTGTTCTGAGAAATCTGAACTTGACGGTTTAAGTTTTGCTCTTATGCTTGTGTAACCTATGTCATTGTGAGCTGCAGCATAGAGAGGCAACTAGTGGGCAATCATAGAATGTTGGTCTGGTGGATAAACATGTACTGTTCCTATTAAATATTGACTCATAATATTGGCCAGAAAAAGTCAGTTGGTGCTGCTTTCTTTTAAAAACACTGCTGTTTCTGTACTGAGAGGATTTTAATTGAGGGTTTTAATAATTTTCATCCTAGAAAAATACATTGAAATAGACACAGATTTTAAAGAAAGTTGTCCACATGTGGCACGCTGGACCAGGAGAGGTGCCGGGGGGAATAGGCACGATGAAGGGGGCAGACACAGGTGCAAGGTTTAACTGAAAATACTTTAATGGAGATCAAAACAAACAGAAACACTAGACAAACTGACAGGGTCCACACATAGCGCTAACCATAGACAACAAACCACAAAGGAGAGGGCAAAACAGGCAGACTATATACACTGTATAACGAGAGGAAACAGGAGACAGCTGGTGACAATGGGAGATGACAAGGATGGGAACCAGGTGAAGGGCGGAGACAAGGATCACATGACTAACAGACAGAACCACATGGTGAAAGACGTAAACACAAGCACATGGACTACAAACAGAAACGTAAACAAACAGGCAAGGACGAGGGAAACAGGGCAGGACGTGACAACATGCCCCTGCTTATAATTTGATTGCTTGTGCGCGATACATTGACAGATCCTGGTGAGTAGGAGTCAGCCTTTTGTTTTACAAAATTTTGATATACAGAAATTGTATTGCAATGGTCTCTTTAACAAAATATTTACTTTAAATTATTTATTTTGATTATATATGTTATGTATTTTATGTGTTTGTTATATTGCTAAGTGCTTTAGGAGCAAATTAAACATTTAGGTGTTTGTACATTTGTGTGCAGGCTGTTTTTTTTTTCTACATATATAAATATTACTGAGCTACATTTGAACCAGACTGCCCTACTGCCATCACTGAGCTACGTCATTGTCTCTGGATCATCAGTTCGTCAAAACAGACCCATCTTCAGCCACTGGATACCTCTTTGCCTCTGGAATCAGGGACAGAGATGCTGTAGTGCGAAAGGGCGGTAGGGACTGAGTGCATTCAGGAGATGGGACATTGTAGATAATTATAGAAATATTTTAGTTTTTTTTTTTTAGTTTTATTTAGATCTCAATTTTGTTGCATTGTTATTATTCCTTTTTATTTATTTATCTCTTCATCCAGTGTGTATTATTGCAAAATTTAACATGCTAATGAGTACAATATATATATATATATACACACTAGATTATTTATAAATGTTGTCCTTTGTCTTCCTTGGGGTGGAGGATTTTTTTTCATTGTTTTTATTTGTTGAATTAACTGATCCAATCTCCCTAAAGAACCTAGACTACAGATAATAGACTTTAGATTTATCCTGTGCTCGTACTCACTAAGAGCATGTGGCAGCACTTGCAAAAACAATGTCATTCCATATGATAGATAGATAGATAGATAGATAGATAGATAGATAGATAGATAGATAGATAGATAGATAGATAGATAACTATCCATAGGCCTATCCATATTTACATAAAAAAATGCATATCAAAGTATAAGTACAGTCATATTAACTAGAAGTAAAGTGTATAATGTGCGAATTGCATTATGATATTGTCCATCTGCTGTATACAATAAAATTACAGTGGCTGTGCAATATAGAGTTGAATGTGACTTCCACTTTATTTTATGGGATATTTGGGAATACTACAGCCTTCCCAACACCACAACCTCCTACATTCATATACCCTGGTCATCTGCTGTCACAGGTTGTGACAAATGCCACAGGATGATTCCCTCTCTCTCTCTTTCTCTCTCTCTCTCTCTCTCTCTCTCTCTCTCTATCTCTCTCTCTCTCTCTCTCTCTCTCTCTTACCACTTGGTGATTTTGCCCTAAAAGCCTTCCGTTTAGCTGAGAACGTCTCCAGAGTCACTGTTTCTTCTGATCTTCTCCCTCTGCTCTACTCCACTCCTCTTCTCTCTGTTCCTCCGTCTGGAGAAGCTGGCACACAGAACAAAGAGGGCACCCCTCTATCCCGCCGGCCGGCCATACCGGCACATCTGAGAGGGCCTGCGGGTCCCTACATCCCACAGCAAGGGCTCCGAAATCAGGATTACTGGGTATGGAGTGGTACATGTGTGCATGAGTGTATAGTCTGAGTAGTATGTTAGGAAAGCATTTTTTGGGCATCTACACTAAAGCTTTGGAACTCAAGGTCCCAAAACTGAACGCCCCATTTCAGAGCCAAAATAGCAGATAAGGCCCACTCACACAGGAGTGCGCCAGACCTTGGCCAGAGACACAGCGCTGAGAACAAATCCCGGTTTGGGATTATTTTTATTACTCTGAGACATTATCCATATGCTCGATTCATAGAAAAGAAACAGTGTTTTGAATTTGCTTAAAGCTACACTATGTAAGATTTGGGGATCTGGCAGACTTGTCATGTACTGGACAATGTTAACGAGTGCACCATCGCTCCACTTTGAAGTTAATGAAGCGTTAAATTGATTACGAAATTTCACATTCAGTCTGTGCAATGCTATTAGGATTGTGTGCTGCTATTAGGGTTTTATCCAAACAAAAGATGATCCATGGTTGTCTCCAGACATTTACAGTATAGCAAGGTATGAATAAATTAAAACATATATGGATTTATCATGCTATAAAGGTGCTATAGAATGGAAAACTGCATGTTGTCTTTTCTTTCAAAGACACGTTTACAAAAGAGGCCAGTAAAAGAAATCCTAAACTGTTACATAACAATCCTGACTTATTCATATAATTGTCAACAGGCATGGTTGATTTTCATCAGGCTGAAGATGCCTTCCTATTTACCAGCTACTTAATCAAATATTCCATTCCATCTTGTATCAGAGCCAGAATGTAACTGTGGCACCATTTAAGGTGGAACGGACAATTCTCAAAGAAAGCTGGTGAATCGGAAGCCAACTTCATCTTCCACATCTTTAACAAGAACCCGGGACATCTTGAATTCAACATCTTTAATGTCACATTTCACTCCAGACAGTTTCTCAAACGTTGAACAACAGCCTCACTCAGTATTTAAAACTAATACGACTAAAGAGAGGAGTAGTTCCACCTTTATTAGAATCACAACCCCAACAGTAACCTGTAAGTAGCAGCCACATTTACTATTTGCTGGTTGAAGCAGATTATCTAATACTGAAGGTTTCACAGTGAGTTACAACTTTAATTTACTTTGTGTTGATGTCATGACTGAAAGACAGTATCTAGTATAGGTAATGCTGTTAGCAAGATTTAAACAAATAGCATGGCTAACTAATAAGTATGATAATCTAGCATGTTTACATGAAAGTTCATTTTGTTTTTTCCAGCCTGGGTCATTCGCGGTACCTATCAGTAAAGCAGCCAATCAGAGAAGAGTGCATTAGTTTATTTATGAGCTCACCATACAAGTGGAAACAGCTTGTTTTGTTCTAGGGCCAAATCTTAGGGTGTCAATGTGTGAGTAAAACTACATCTGGGCGTTTTTCTCCTCTCAACGAAAACATTTTGACACAGGAGGACAATGCAAAATGCTAGACAAAGGTGTTAAAGTATTCACATTCATTACTCAGGTAGAAGTATAGATACTAGAGTTAAAAAATACTTCTGTAGAAGTTGAAGTATCAACTCAAGCTTTTTACTCCAGTGTAAAAGTACTGCTTTCAAAACTACAAGTATAAAAGTAAAAAGTAATGTAAGGAGAAAAAATGGCATTAAGGACAAAAGCTTAGGCCGCACCACAGGGGTCTATAGTGCACTAGCCCACCTCCCCAAAAAATGTTCTTCTAAAAGCCATAATGACTATAATGTTATATTAAAATGTTAATGTTGATAAATTTGGGATGCGCTAGGCTTCCTGTTTCAGCCGCATATACGGCCATTGAAAATTAATGTAGTTTAGTACTATATAAATATGGTAAAGAAGCATATCTGTGTACGACTGAGCATTAACGTGTGTTTCATGGAGCGGAAGATATGATGACTGGTTGTCTATAAGTATTGTAATGGTGCAAAAAGTCAAACTTCAAAGGTATGTTATCAATAACCTTTACTGGAATGTAAATGTACATGAATGAAAACAAGCTAAAAAAATGAAATAGGAGTAAAATGTAAGGAGTAGAAAGTACAGATAATAATAAGTAAAACGTATAAATAACAGAATTTCTACTTAAGTAAGGTAACAAAGTATTTGTACTTCATTACTTGACTCCTCTGATGCTAGGTAAATGCACTATGTGACACTTTTAAATGCACTGTGAATCTTTTTAAAATATTTATTCATCATTAAAATCTTTTTAATGACCCCAGTGGTATGAGAACCTGAAACGACCATAAGGCTGAACAACAAGCAACAGTTAAATGGACATCAATAAATATCAGTTAATTGGATGGACTTACACAGCCTTAACATATTTGCTTGGTACATAATTAGCAATTCGAGAAGACTGTGTGACAAATGTTTGTGTCGTGACATTTTGCCTTTCATGATGGGTCGCTGAGTGACTGGGTTTCAGTGTGTCTGTGTGAGTGATCTGCCGGAGATCTGAAGGGCCTGGAGAATACAGTCTGGTTCCCCAGTGAGCTGTAACACCAGAAGAGTACCCAGAGGCACTTAAAGAGCAGAAACGCACACGCACATATGCACACTCTCTCTCTCTTGCTCTCTACTCAGTGGGTAACCCTCGCCTCCCTCCGCTCCTCTGTCCTCTGATGAGATTTATACTTATAACCCGCACTAGAAATATCTCTCTCTGGACAGGTTATGGCTTGTTAAATAGCACACGAACAGCAAATAAAGCGGCCTGAGGGGTGACCCGGCCCACATTTGGCACGGTGTTGGACGTGTAAGTGTAAATGTAGCGGCCGTTAAAGTGGGCCGCAAATAGGAGGTCCCCTGCTGCTAATGAGGGGCTCTAGAGGAGAGGGCCACACATAACTGAAAGGCTTTAAACTGCTCTGCTGCTAAAAGATATTTACTGAAGCGAGGGATCTTATTTTCACACCCCAGGCAAACATGACCCTAGCACCCTTTCGTCTAAGATCACAACGTAAGCAGATTTCTGGGAAGCACGATCGGATCCTGGCCGCCACACAGAATGCTACTGGGTGTGGGTGCTGGTGCGCTGCGATGACAGCAGACAGAGCCTGGCGTAGTGTATTTATAAAGGGCTCATAATCAAGCAGCCATTAATTTGTGTTCCTCACCTCTCGAGTGGCCAGCGCAATGCTACACTGCGTCCATGTGAGCTGCTAAAGTAACAAGAGCTTATTAATGGAGTGCACAGGACCTGATGGAGACCTGCTGAGTGGCCACATTTGGATCCCCCAGGACAGAGATAATGTTCGGCGGGGTTAGGCTTCGCATGCCACATCAGCAGCTCTATGTGTGACGCTATTAGGGTTTCATCCGAACAAAAGGTGAACCAGGGTGAGCACTGCTCTTTCTGTGAGTGCGTTTGACCATTATATATATATATATACCCCACATGTATCATTGCCTAAGCCCACCTGACATTCTGGCTTGCATGCAGGCAGGTATTTAGTAGCGGTGGAATTGCTCATACAGATGGAATGGGGTAAGGGGTTGGAGGGGAGGGATATGGGGCGCTGAAATTTTGATTAGAGAGGAAAACAACTCATCGCTCTCAGCAGGGCTTGTTATCACCTTCCTCCTCCTGTCTCCTGTCTTCACTGCTCTATTGACCCCACTACTCTCCTTTTCTTCTCTCAGAATAGTGCACACACAACTCATACATACACATGGACACATATGTGGCAAATGCATGGCACATGGCTGTGGACAAAAAACGTGGATTTGTCTAAGAAAAGAAGTTAACACATCCTATACAGGAAACAGATTTTAATTTTCTATGTCATTTGAAAACAACAGCTTTATATTGTGTGATGGACCAATAAAAATCCTCCAAAATAGCTTGGAAATACTTCTGGTTCCACTGACTTATATTAAAATGAAGAAGGTTATTGTCTTTTCATGTAAAGTTGCCCATGTTTTTTTTGGACAGAGACGTATATACGTCTTTAACATTAAAAGTAAAACCTGGTGTAATTTTAGCATTTCATGGTTTATTTTGTTTAAATATGTTAAATCCAGCAAATAAACAGTGAATTTGTATTTGAATGTAATATGCTGTCTGTTGGGAATGTACACTTAAGTCAGCAAAGCAGTTTAATCAGTGGTACCCAGATTGTGCATGACTATATAAAGGTGTTCATTCAAAGGGCCCATATCTTCTATATATCTTTATCCTATTCACTCTCATGTCCATACAATCATATATATATATACATATGCTTTCCATACATATATGAAAGCTAACCTGCAAAAAAGCCAATTTTGAAATAATCTTGGTTGTGATGTCACATTTAAATACTCATCCAGCCTACACCAGTTATATATTTCCATTTATTTTTTAAATGATAAAGAGTGTTGTTACTGTAGACAGTCTATAGCAGAGTGGAAAAATAATTAAATGCTGTGCTGTTTCTATCGGCCAGGATATGAAATATAGCAAAACTATAACTCCATGCTCGTAATACATGGCATGCATCATCTCATGTAGTGTTAACATCTAGTGTAAAATTAAAATGCTCTAAATGCATCATTTGTATTTAATGTTTCACATACAACACTAAAAGCAATACCAATACACAAGACGTATTACACTTATTACTTATTATCTTCTCCTTGTATTAAAATATGTAGTCAGTGTTGAATATTAAGTGTCTCCACCTAAAGTCAGGAAAGAAATGTATCACTGCAAACCTTTAAATCATCCAGATATCCAAAAGTGTAAGTCTCTTATATTCATCAGTAACAAATTCTGAGAGTGCTCTACATACAGGCATTCAATCTGAAAGTAAAAATCAAGTCTTTATTATAACATGGCTATAGACAAATATCTCACTGTGTGTTTTAGTGTGAACCAGTTACAAATGCAGCTTGTTTAATCCTAAGGGATATAGGTCGGTTGAAAAAAGAAATACTAAAGTAAGTTCTGAATGTTACTGCTTTGTTTGCTCTTAAGGTGACAAAATACAAAGAAAAGCATAGAATAATGACCATCTGAGACTCTGATGATTGTGCCAATGTATATTGTGTATAGAATAATTTCAAGGCTCATTCTCTCCTTTTGTCATATTTTCCCTGATGGCTCTACTTTCTTTTCTTTCTCTGACAGCTCACATCTCAGAGAAGATGAACACTGGAGAACAGGCTCTCTCTGTCTCTTTCTGTCTCTTGGGCAATAAGCGTAGTAGCACCCTATCATCCAGGGACGTGCTGTTCCGACTCTGCCTTGCGTGAGCACACACTGACACATAAGGAATCTTCTAACGATGCACACTGGACAGGTTTAGCATCTGATAATCTGCACATCTCCACCTCAGTTGTGTGAAAAAAAGGAGCTATTTTTATTCCGCCTTACAGCAGGCGGGTGTTTAGTGAGGCTAATGGCTCAGCCAGGTCATTAAATGGGGACAGTGCTTACAGTGCTGTACTTAAACAGAGCTTCTAGTGTGCATCGAGTAAAAGAGAAGGGGCTTTTGGAAGTGTAAGAATGCCAGGCCGTGATTTTGACACGTTTAAATGTGTTTAGGGCTTAACCACACCCCCCCTACTCACCCCCCGCCTCCAATCTGACTTGGATGTATTTTGAGATCACTTATCAGGCTTGACACCCAATCCCCCGGCTGGGTCAGGCCAGACTGGGCAAGCCTGGCAGAGGAGGGGGGCTGAGGGGGGAGTGGGGTCGAGTGTCAGGCTGAATTAAAGCAATGTCAACACATTCATTCTGACAGACTTTTATTTCAGCAGCTTCATCACCCCACATAGTGCAGCACTGCAGCTTCACTTCAGCCAGACATATGAGACACACACACACACACACACCCACACACACTAATGTGTTTACTGGATAATGTATCCTGCTATGTTGCAAAGGGACAGAACTGGCTTTGTGAGGCCACATGCACACACACACACATACTAATGTGTTTATGGAATAATGTCCCATTGCAGAATTGTCAGATATGTAAATGTACTACTAGTGCAGTATGTAATGTCCTCATATAGAAAGAAAACCTACCTACACACACATACACACACTAACATGCTTATGGAATGTCCCATTGCAAAATAGACATAAAGTATTAATATTAGACACACACACACATATTTGTTTCTGTGATTGCAGGGACATTACATAGACTTCCATTGAATTTTCTGCAGACTTACCTGAACCTTAACCAAATCTGCTACTAGACTAACCCTAATCTCATCCTTACCTTTTCTATGACCTCAATCTCACAATCATCAAGACTTATCAGCTGGTGGTCCCCACAAGAAAGAAATGAGAGTGTATGTACAAACATACACACATTTACACACACACACCTAAGACTAATTTCAGACTGTATTTAAATCTAATTATTCCATTTCATATTAAGATATTTGCCAATGCGATAGTCTGGTGCCCTGTCCATGGTGTACCCCGCCTTTGCCCAAAGATGCTGGGATTGGCTCCAGCCCTCCTGTGGCCCTGATTAGTTGGATAAAGTGGAAGGTAATGGATGGATGGATATTAAGATATTAAATATTATTCATATGTCCAACTACTTGCATTTTTGCTCATTTCCTTAACAATGTCTGCTCCTAGGATACTGTATCAACCAAATATTGTAGTATGTTACTGTTGTTCTAGTTGCTACCTCAGTGACTGCTATGGTCATATATTGTATTGTTTTTGTATTTATTGCATTCTGTTGTTTGCACTGTACATAATGTATTGTTTTGCATGTGCGTTTTGCATTGCACAATGATCCTGGACGAACCTTGTTTTGTTTCAGTGTGTACTTGTATGTAGCTGAAATGACAATAAAGCCTTCTGAACCAGAACTTGTGACAAACACTCCCCGCAAACACAACACCTTTATGTTATTCTAGTAAGTAACCTTTTGGTTGAAAACTCTATGCATGCAATTCTATTGAAAATAAATAATAGTATCATTTTTTAACTTTAAAACATTATCAAAATAACTAAAACTATCAAAAGAATGTAAAGAAGTATTGCTTTTGACAGTGTCTCAAATACATCAGTGTATCATGTTGCAGACACCTACTGAGATTAGCCCCAGGCTGTCCTGTCTTATGATACCACATTGTACCCCAGTAGGTGATAAGTTACTGTAGAGTCAAGTTGAATCAGTCCAACATAAGAGGATAAGTAAGTAGCGCTGCTCTGACAAATTTAATGTCCTCACCAATGATGTTGAGGGTCCTGCTCCAAGTAAGATCATTTAAGTACGAGTAGCCAGTGAAAGGAAGAGTGAGCACAGAAATGGATGAAGCTTATGGCAAGTGGCCAACATCAAAGCTCTGGACAAGAACCCATATTTGGCATAGGTTACCCACTACTGTTGCTCGGTGTAGCTTATTATTGAGTAGCTTCTTTAAATGATCCATTAAACACAGTGAATTGTAGTCTTTGTACTTTTACATGAACATACAATAACAAATATAAAGTTAGATGGAGATATGTTTTACTTTCTTACAGAAAGTTTTAAAGGAACATAGGTTTGTGCTGCAACAGTGATGGTATCCTCACACACCTTTCCAAACAGACAGATACACACCCTGTGTGATCCACCCTTGCATGGCTACCCCCACTCTTACACTCTAATACCACATACGCTGCTCACCCTGCTGAGAACAGCACTACACTGGAAGTTGTGGTTTTGTCGTAATTAGTGAGCAGCACCATAGACAGGCAGGAGGGACTAAAGACTGTGTTCTGTTCTCGTTCTCTCTCTCTCTCTCTCTCTCTCTCTCTCTCTCTCTCTCTTTCTCTCTCTCTCTCTGCAGCTTGTTATTGTGCACCAGGCTTGCTGCAGTGCCCCCTGGGCTACAGCAGGAAGGTGACATCTATCACTTTAGTGCGTCTGTGAGCTATAAATACTTCTGTCAGCCATTGCTCTCCTCCACCCTGACACACACACAGACACACATACACAGTGTCTGACAGCGAGGAAGACAGGAAGCAGCTGAGCTTGGGGAGTGGGGGAGTGCTGAGAGAGGAAAGGAAGGAGAGGGAGGGAGAGGGAGCAAGAGAGGGAGGGGTGCCTCGTACTCGTGCTGTCACTTCCACAGAGATCTTAATTATCCTGCTAAGCTGTGAGGAAAGGAATACAGACTGCTGGAGTGCCTCCTGCTTCTATACGGTACTGCTGAGGACGCATATGGAAAAATATACTCTCCCACCCACCCAGGAGTAATCTCTTTAATGCTCACACGCTAGTATGATCACAAGGACATTAATCATTTCATATTTACTTCTTTAAAGTTGGAGGCACAACATGACTGTAGATGCTTTTCACATTTGGAAGTCACCGAAGTAATAAAAACAATACATATGTGTAGGAATAACAGTGTTAAAGCTTTACTTGTATACTTAATTTTCTTTTATGAAAGTCATTACTTTGGTGTAGCACATTTTGGATAATGTTAGCTGCTGGTTCTTACCAGAATATAGACAATGTTGGGCAAAGTGAGAGTTGAAGGCGATCTATTCCAGTTTTTCTCTTGCCTTTAGTGTGTTATGTAGTAAACAAAACCCAAATTACATGCCAGAGGGTGAAACTCTCTCCCACAGAAACCAATTGTCTCAGCTGCCTGAAACACATAATTGGAATTCCAACCTTGTTCTCTGTTACAAGGTGATGTCATCTCAAAACACCAGTGATGTTCACAAGTCACAAAATACAAAAGTCCAGGTCAAGTTACAAGTCTTCAGGCTGGAGCCCAAGTCAAGTCACGAGTCTTTAGGCTAAAGTCTAAGTCAAGTCTTAAGTCTACAACGTATTTAAGTGTATGATATATATATATATATATATATATATATATATATATATATATATATATATATATACAAAACAATATTTTTAGTCCAGGACTTCCTTTTCTTTGTTTAAATTAAATTATGCATTTTTTACTTCAAGAAAACAACAGTTTTGTTTTGTAAAGTGAACAAAAACTGCCGGTTACATTATAATATAACTTGCTTTACAACTTAGACTTAAGTAGGGGCATCAGTAGGCTCAGTAGGTGTGTCCTAAATTTTTACATAGCACTGCTATTACATTTTAAGAAGATCAAATTATTTTCACTGTCTGACTTGATGAGGACTCAAGATGGGGGAAAATTGAAGTGGAAAATAACTGTATTTTATATATTAGCTGGATTGATGGCTACGTGGCTAGAGTAAAGTAAACAACCCTGCCCAGGTGTGCTTTCAGATGTCTTATGAAGTTTGATGTGGTCGTTCAATTTGTTTCCCTTAGTCCAAGGACTTTAAACTCCAAGGACTTTAAACTCTCTGTAGCCAAAGACTACCATGTACGGTACTCGAAGCCATGCCGAAGCCATGCCACTCTCATTTGTTTACGTTTGACACTTCTTCCTGATTTCCTGCTTGCAATTAGTGGATATTGTGATATGTCACGAGAAAGAGGGCTGCCTCCCAAATCACTAAAAAGTATGGCAACACACACTCACTGAAAGCATTTTTTTATATAAGTTTTGCACACAGTGCCTGGATAACGGACTTACTCTTATTGTTCACGAGTTATTTTGGACGAGCCCGAGTGGAGTAGAGAGTCATTAGGGACGAGTTTTAAGTCAAATCTGAAGTCTTTTTCTAGGCAACTTAAGTGAGACTTAGACTTGAGTCACTCACTCGAGTGCCCAGCTCTGCATAACACAACCACTATTACACACCTTCCGGCAAGCATGGCACACCCTCACACAACGCACAGAGAGCTAAAAAAGTAAAACCTTACCACTCTGGAATGTCCTGCTCCAGAATTTAGCAGCAGCTACGTGTTTTATCTAGAACATCCGGCAGCACAGTGGTGTAGTGGTCAGCCCTGTCGCCTCACAGCAAGATGATCTGGGTTTGATTCCTGGTCTGGGCCGTTCTGTGTTTGCATGTTCTCCCCATGCTTGGGTGGGTTTTCTCCCACAGTCCAAATACATGCATATTAGGTTGATTGGTCACTCTACGTGTGTGTGTTGTCCCAAGCCCAGGTACATGGTGAGAGTTGTGTCAGGAAGGGCATCCGATGTAACACGCTTTGGCAACCCCTGTGGAAGGGGTCTATCTAGAACATCCAAAACATGTAATGTAAAATGCTGTTAGCTCAGCACTAACATAGGCCTGCAATCCCACAAGAGTAATAGCAGAAATTCAAGGTATTTATTTTGTGGTCTTTTGACCATGTTTTAGAACTTATGGACCGGACTCAAGTTTATATTTACATATATATATATATATATATATATATATATATATATATATATATATATATATCCTAAATAATTACGACCCGCTATGCCTGTTCACATACTCAGCTTTAATGTTTTGAACCCATCAGCATTTTAATAATTCAAAGTGTCTGAACTTAAGCTACCCTTGGTGCTGTAGAGCCCTAAGCCAACACAGATCCCATGCCCATCACCTGCTCTGGCAGTGTGTGTGTATGTGTGTGTGCACATGTGACTCAGAGAGATCATCCCACCAGCTTGCTATAAATGCTTATTGGAAAAGCTTAGTTATGAGTGTGAAGCTGAAGCCAGCACACACAGTGTCATCTTGTTAATGGTTCCTGGGAGAGAGGACATTGGGCCTTGGACTACTATAGCTTGACCGTGTCACAGGCCAGCCCATGGCAGTCTTGCAGCATTAGCAGGTGTGTCTTTGTCACTGGAACTGGCATGGTGAGGACTTTACGGGCAATGGGGTTACAGAGCTTGGTTACAGTGAGACAAGTACCTGCGCCCTAATAATGAAGGACAGGAGAGGGCTTATCACAGTGTAACTGACCAGACCCCAGGCCTCTTGTTTGGTAGCCAGTCAAAAGAGGACTTAGTTTCAGGAGACAAACTGATTCCACTTAGTAGCTATGCTGTTGTTGTTAATGTGCTTGATTGTAAAGATGTAGTTCATGATTACTTATCTAATTTGTCAACTATTGCATAATCATTCAAAGTAATCAACACCATAAACAATATACATTGTGTTCATAGAGCAATATATAGTGTTTTTTTTTTCAAAATGTGAAGCAAATTATTAATTATTGTTATATTTTTGCAACAGATATGATTACAGCAGATTATTTGGTGTGCGCCCCAATAGAACAATGCTTATTATTGCATATTTCTGTAATAGTAACTTTATAGGAGGAATAACTAAATAAAAATAAATGTAAAAAAATATTTTTTTAAATGCCTAACTAGATGTTACAGAGGCTGTTTATTCTAATATGTAATCGTTCTTTATCCCTTCTTTATTTGCTCTAAATATTTAACATTACATTGTGTCTATTTGAAGCTGTCTGTTATAATCTGTTTCTTCCTCCTCAGTAGCCTCTTCTTGTCGGTCTGTCAATAAACAGAATTGCCTGGTGTGTGAGTGTGTATAAAAGAGACAGTGGGGGGCCGCGTGTCAAACAGGTGTTGTTGGGTAGCATACAGCCAGAGAGCTGGCTCAACAGAGCAACTGATGCAGGAGAGACAATGAGCATATGCTGTCAACACATGCTGCCATGTTTCTTCCGCTCCCTCTCTGTTTGTCTGTCTGTCCAGTTTATCCTGTCTCACTGTTTCAGGATCTACACTGATTTGTCCCACATGAACGCAGCTTTGTAAAAATATGTATTCAGTTATAAATGATTGTAGCTTCAAAGCTCCAAAGTAATATTGTACTTTTTGGTATATATATACACTACCACTCAAAAGTTTGGGATCACAGTAAAATGTTCTTGTTTTCAATGGAGTATCTTCCTTCCTTAACACAACAATGGACTGACGGTTCTCTAAAGAAAGTTGTTTCTTTCTGGTCATTTTGAACCTGTCAGCAAGCCATCAACTGCTGAGGCTTCAGATACTAAACTAACCTAGAATGTTCTGTTCCCTTTTATGCTCGCTTATTAGGTGTGTCCTAAATTTTTACATAGCACTGCTATTACATTTTAGGAAGATCAAATTCGTCTTTTCACTGTCTGACCTGATGAGGACACATGATGGGGGGGGAATAACTATATTTTATATATTAGCTGTATTGATGGCTATGTGGCTAGCTTAAAGTAAACAACCCTGTCCAGGTGTGCTTTCAGATGTCTTATGAAGTTTGATGTGGTCGTTCAATTTGTTTCCCTAAGTTCAAGGACTTTAAACTCCAAGGACTTTAAACACTCTGTAGCCAAAGACTACCATGTATGGTACTCCAGTCGAAGCCATGCCACTCTCGTTAGTTTACATTTGATACTTCTCTCTGATTATTTGCTTGCAATTAGTGGATATTGTGATATGTCACGAGAAAGAGGGCTGCCTCCCAAATCACTAAAAAGTATGGCAACACGCACACACTTAGCAAAAGCATTTTTTTATATAAGTTTCGCACACAGTGCCTGGATAACGGACTTACTCTTATTGTTAATTAGTTATTTTGGATGAGCCCGAGTCGAGTGTCATTAGGAGTGAGTTTCAAGTCAAGTCTGAAGTCTTTTTCTAGACGACTTAAGTGCGACTTCGATTCTTATTAGTATAATGTTTTTCAGCTGTGCATCACAATTGAGCAAGGGTGTCCTAACAACCAATTAGACCAATAACATCCTTAACTTGGATTGGTGGCCGTACCAGGAGATTTAGGCAGAGGACTGAGAATTGCTGATAATAGGACTATATGCAAAATAAGCCTTTAATACAAATATTTTTATTCTTTAAAAATCATCTGATACATTTAAATTAATTGTGAAATGGACAATATTGTTTATATATATATATATATATATATATATATATATATATATATATATATATATATATATATATATATATATATATAGGTCCATATCATAGGAATAAATTATTAAATCTTAGTATGTAAACATTAATAAAATTACAATTCACTCTCTGGTCTATGTAGTCCATACATAAAAACAAAGCTACAAAAGCAGCCTGTTTTAAATTAATTGTTTCTGTGATGTCACAAAAACTCATTTATATATTTGCCCCTAATTATGTTTCAGCTATAAGGAGTTCCTTTTTGCAGGAGGCACAATACAGAACAGCCAATCAGAACGGACCTAAGATCTAAGATCAGCCTTGAAGACACAAAAACATAAATAGCCAGTTTAATTCTAAAGGATAAAAAAATAACTCAGCAAAAACAATTGTGGCCATGTTTGATACATAACATCACATGAATGTTATGTGGACCTTAAGAAAAAAAATGTAATTTAGAAAAATGTAGGATACGGGATTCATTTTTGGATTCAGGCTTTGCTTCATGAGTGCTCTCGACCATTTGCAATATTAATTTAATGTTAACTTTATTCTCAGTGTTATCCAGGTAGCTCAGTCATTTTAGAATCATCTATAGCTCTGTTCCTCAGACAATAACATTAATGTCGCTCTTAATATTTACTCTCTTGCTCTCATTCCTCCTGAAAAAGAAAGCCGTAATTATTTTAATATGTAGTTAACCGCTAGCGCCTAGATTGCTTTTGTGCTCTTTTTCTGAAGCATTTTTAGGATACATTTATTCAAGGTCAGATGTGGCCTCTGAAGTGGTCGCAAGACATTGAAAAGGAAGCATTCAGTTCGCGTTCAAGTACCTCAGACACTCTCGTTGCACCTCATAAAACATCTAATTCTTCACTCTACCGCAAATACATCTAATTTTCACATAATGAAACCGAGGGATGAGATCAGGCAAGAAGTGTGAAGTGATTTCTCTTCCTTCCAGCTCTGTGACATTCCTGGCTGAAGGACCTGGAGCGTAGGCGAGTAATACTATCATTATCAAACCACACTTTTCATAACTGTACACAGCCAGCAGCTGGGGCCCAGTGAGACTCTGATTTACTGCCTCCTGCGTCTGCGTTCAGACACAATTAGATGATGCTGCAGAATTAGTGTGGGAAAGCCTGAGGCTGTTTATTGCAGGCACATACTAAAAAAAATGTTTACACCTGTTTTAAGACCAAATTACAGTAATTACAAACCAGTTTCAAACACTCACAGAGTGCTATCTTCATTAGTTGTCAGAGCAGAGTGAGCTGGGCTTTCAGCGGACGTGTAGTTTGTCAGACGTGTAGCAGAAGTTACTAGCAAATTGTCGCTGCCTGAACAAAACTCTGTTGTCACTTGTTTTGTAACATTATTCAAAATCACAAGCTGACCTTTAGGTTTTGTGGAGTACATTTCACAAAGAATAGAAAAACATTACCTTAACTTTTATCATCAGTTCCAAAGTTTTTGTTTTAATTCCTTGTAAAGTTAAAGTTTCCTGTAATGTTTAAACTGTATTTACATTGTCTTAGTTGAATAAGTAGGGGAGACAGGGTATGGTTGTAACATTGGGAGGGTTGTAACACCACCAATTCCCTCAATCACGGATAAGATTGGAGTTATATGATCATTTCAGTGTTTACCCATTTCCTCCTCGATCTCACATGGCAGTTGTTAAGGCTGGAAAAAGGCGCAAGCAAATTCTATAAAGAAAAAAATGATTTTGAAGTAAGAAAGTAAGTTTTTGAACCAAGACTATATTTTGTTTAGTACTTATACTATTCCAGATAAAACCACATTAATTATATTACATTGAATTGTAGTTTCTCAGATAAAATATGATGCATTTTAAATTTAAAAATAAAAAATAAAAACCACTATGCTAAAACAGCTAGCTAAAAATGGCAGACAGGGGTGGGGTGGGTTGTAACACATTTTAATAAGTGCTTTTAAGAACTTTACAGAATGCCTAGGCAGTGGAAAAGAAGGACTGACAGAGGTGTGCCTGCAAATGTTTTTAAAAACATTGCAAAGGCACATGGGATCTTTGCCTTGTAACACTGAGCAGATACTGCAAATCACTGCGGAAGCTGAGAGACCAGTGATCTTCCCAGTGTAGTTTACTAGAGCAGCAACAAAGTAAAACAGGCCGATTCCAAAACGCTAAAGTGTTACATAGCAATCTTGACTCACTAATATTTACATCCCCAGTATTTACACGCAACAACAACAACAGAGCAACAGAAATAAAAAGTGTGGACTATGTGCAGAAATCTATCATTCCGAGCTGTAAAAAAGATGTTGGCACATGTCATACTATTTCCAAAGAGCCAAATTGCCAGTGGGCATGGTTGATGTTCATCTTTAAATAAGGCTGAAATTGACTTCCCGTTCATGAGCCACCCAGTCAAATGCCACAGTTTGTACATCATTGGAATGCAACTCCAGCACCATTTAGGGTGGAGCGAAAAAAAAAACAAAAAACAACAAAGCTCCCACATCTTTCACAAGATCCTGAACAACTTAAATGCAAAGCTGTTAGTTCACTATACACATTTCACCCTGGACACCTTCTCAAACCTTAAACAATATTCAGCAGCTTCACTCAGCGTTTATCACTGAAGAGACTAAAGATCACATCACCCATTAGCATTACAACCCCTATAGCAGCCTGTAGGTAGCAGCCATACTGTGTGAGTAGATCCACTGTTTGATGTTTGAAGCAGATAATTTTAAACTGACAGTTTTATAGGGAGCTAAGAAAGTCAATTCAGAATACTGGGTAAATGTCTTCTATAGAACCTTGGAAAGTGCAGTTGGATTAAATGTTTTCTCCAAATATCAACCAATGGCTGTGTCTCTAAACCTAGTAAGCTGTCTAAGAAGGTACTGTCTAGGTAGGCAGCTGTTTAAGTAGCAACGTTCTGTCTGACCTCTCTCCTCATAAAACAGATTACTGAGAAGCTCTAGTTAGAGAGCAGCTGCGTTACGTCTTGTTTCCGCCCACTGCACGCGACCAGCGTTTTAGCTAGTTGTTAAGCTACCGGCCGGCTATCCAAACAATAGCCTGAGGCTTAAAAATCTGCTAGAATAAATGCTAATGGCTCGAGAATTAACCGGGAAAATGGTCAACAAGTCGTTGCAAATAAAAAGTCTTTTTTGTGTGGCAGTACGACAAGAAACACATTAAAACACCAGAGAAAATCGGAATCACGTATATTTAAAGATGACTTCTCCACTAGTAGCTCTGCTTTTGTCCGCCATGTTGGGAAAAAGTTCTGCCTGCGTTGCATTATGGGATTACCTTAGCGGCTGAGGAAGCGTTCGATGCTTCCTTAAAATCAGGCCAAAATAATGTGCCTTAATAGACAGCATGTTTAAGATATCTAAGAATTGGGACAGCCTACATGTCGGGAGCGCATACTATGACGGAAAATGCTGTTTATGTAGGAGCTCACTAGGTTTTGAGACACACCCAATATGTAATGTTTGCTCCTTTTTTTGCACCCATGATCGCTTTAGTGCTTTTTTTCTTATTTTTGCTTGTTTTTGGCCCTTGTCAGGAGAAGAAGAGAAAAATACATTAACACTATGAAAGTTTGGGGGATTCAGAGACCTCTATGGTGAAAATGCGTGACTGCATGCAATGTGTGGAAGAACACTTTGTAGGGTATTTGTTATCAGTATAATAATAAAAATTATAGTTATTAGTTCCATTTATGTAATTGCAACTTTCTCATACCTGAGGTGGCTTTAGAAATGAGACTAAAAACTCTTCAGTATGAATGAAGGTACTGAGGGAAGGGGTAGATTTTGAGCTAAGCTTTGAAGAAGGAAAGTGAGGGACAGTAAGAAGGAGAGAGAAGTGATGTAGTTTTTGAAGGTTTGGGGCCACGACACAGAATTATTTATATTGGTTCCTAGTGGTGACCAATTTTGTAAGAATGTTGTGATAGATAAACAACCATATAATATTGATTTTGCATTTGAGGCCTAAACATTGAGCTGGAAGTGTAAATTGTTAATAAAAAAAAATGATGTGGTTTTAAAAAAACTCCTGACGGCTCTGACACTTTAAATGATTTGTTCAGGCTTCACAACATGTAATGTCCCTCCTAGCTCAGCAAGAAAACAAGGGAAAAAGTAACAAGTTCTTGTTTTCAAAAAGTTCTAAGAGCAAAGTTTTGGTTCCAGATGTCTCATCAATGTCACCCATTACATTTTGATTGATTGAACTGATTTAATTTATGAAGTGCTGATTAGCCATGCAAGGCACTGTAACGAACACAGTGACATATTGTAGTTTGTTGTGTTCTTTTGAATTGAATTGATTCTAATATCAATCAATCAGAGCTTATTGCACAAATACATAGATTTAAATATATTCTTAACTTTTAAATGTCTTAACTTTTTTAGATGCCTACCTTTGCTTTGGGTATTTTGGGGGGAAATTATATATATATATATATATAAATATTATTTTTTTTTTCTAACAATATTAGCTGTACCGAGGTCATGCTCAACACATTATGTTTTTCTCCCAGCAAATGCTGTGAAAGGAGGTGCTCTTGGTGTTCATCGTCCTCCAGAGTAATTGCTCTTGCGGCGTTCTCCCCGCCATCAGTTGCTATGGTGGTTAATAGGGCGTGTTCAGAAGAGGCCGCAGAGAAGTGCGCCGGGCCCTACGGAGCGGCACGGCTCGTCCCCCCCTCGGCCCCAGCTCCCACAGGTGCTAATTGGAATAATGTGTGTTCAGTGAACACACCCTCAATCAGACCCACAATGCTCCACGCTCGCTTAATTAGCGTGACTGGGAGTTCACATGCTGATTAACCGCTTTTGATTCTCCTTATTCAACCACTAATGATCCAATGATAATTAATGCAGTGTTCCAGTGTTGTAGAGCTCCGCTTGTGTGTTGGCGTATGCGTGCGTGTGTGTGGTTGTGTGTGCAACTGGATTAATAGCAACAGAAGGACCCAATAAATACAATGTCACCATCCTTCTGTTTTTCACTAGGGGGAAGAAAAAAAGTTGCGCATGCAGAGAGAGAGACTAAGAGAGAGGGAGAAAGGGTGAGAGAGTGTGTGCGGATGAGAATGTGAAAATGTGGTCAAGCGCTGAGGTTTGGGGATTCCTGCCAAATGCTGTCCAAAAAAAAAAAAAAAAAAAGACAACCGACGGAAAGAAAAAAAGAGAAAATTCTCACTCTCTTAACAACAGAGGAGAGGAAAAGCACTTTGTTTGTGTTCCGCTGTCTGCAACCCAGCATGTGTGTGTTGTGGTTTGGGTTCAGATATTGGTGGTCTGGCTTCGGGTGTGTGTAGCTGAGGCTTTGGGAAGGCTCCTGCAACGGACAGTGGGGGAGTATGGGGACTTCCAGAAGGGTGAAAACCTGCATATCTGCACTGCTGCCTTGGCCCACCAAACGTGCTTTAGGTAGGTTGGGTCTGGCAGACCCGTCATTGCTTAACAGTGCTTCATAGACCATTGAAGCGTACATGCTACAAAAAAAAGGGAACACTCCTGTACATGAAATGAGGTCACATAAAACACCAGCTGCTCCAGCTGTAGGCTACTACTGCCAAAGCAGTTCATGTACCACATTTGACATAGTTCACAGGATTACTTTGGGTATACTAGTGTGATTCCAGTTTTATAATGCCTACTGCTTGCAAGTCATATCTATTCAGCTACTAGCAATTTGGTCCATTCATGTTTCAGCCCTGCCTATTTTTTGAATGAGGCACCATGGAGAGACAGTCTGTGGGTATTATGTTCCGCTAGAGCTGCCCTAGGCAACTGTGAGTGCTATCATTCTGAAATTGAGGTGTCTAGAAGCAACAGGAATTGTGTGTGACATTAAGTATGGCATCACTAATTTGTGGAAGAACCCTTTCCATGTTTCAGCATGACTACTGTGCCCCAGTGCACATTGCAAGGTCCATAAACACATGGTATGATGAGTTTGGTGCCCTTACAAATGAGCTTTTCACTGAATGGGAGTTTGTGCTGAATTGGAATGGGGGATGATCATATAATGGTCATTGTTTTGGAATGGGCTGTCTAACAAGCTCATACAGAAGCGAATGTAGGTGTCCAAATACTTTAGGTCATAGAGCATAGGTTGAACTGTGGGTCATAGAGTGTTTTCTAAAGTATGCATCACTCTCTGGAGCGATGGAGCTCCTTTCAATACAGCTGGGATAAGTCTAAGCGGAGTTTATGATCCAAAGCTAATCACCAAATACCAGTATTTGACGTTCTTGTGTCTGAATGCAATCCTCACAGCCATGTTCCAACATCTTGTGTAAAACCTTTTCAGAAGTGTAATTACTGCAGCGAAGCGAGGACAAAATCCCTTTTAATACCCCCGATTTCAGAAGATGAGCAGATGTCTATAATCTTCTGCACATGTAATGTAAACGCAGGATTGATTGAGATTTTATTCGGTGATAGACTAATGAATAGCTCTCGAAAAATACGCCGTGCCTTTACGCCGTGGCCGTGGAAACGCTCTGGCGCGGCATGAAACGGCATCTTCACACGCCACACAGCTCGGTTACGGACGTGCCCACAGGCCTGCCAGTGTGGCTTGTGCTGCAGAGTGAGCTTTAATGGAGGATAATAACCGAATTGCTCCACGGCTTTTGCCAGCGCGGAGAAATCTGTCTGGGCATGACATGTGCAGGTCTCCAAATAGGCCGAAACAGACAACCGGCAAGAGGAGGAAAGCCTTGGAGGATCTGTGAAATATTTATGAACAGGCCGTGCAGACTCCTAGAGGGTTTTATGAGTGCTGTGGTTGTGGCTGTTTGTGTTACTGTGTACGAGTGGTGAGGGAACAATCCAGCGGGTAATAATTATTTATTTACTTAACCTGTCTCTAGTTTCTTGCTGCGACTTTACCATGACTGATTAACATTCAACCAGTTTGTATTCGCTCACAAGCGTGGTACTGTATATATACCTACTCATGTTGATTTACATGTAGAAAAGTCTTTCATCATACCTTTAGTACACAGGACACGTGTATCCGGGGTTAGGTTAACGTAGGCTGGGAGTGAATCAGCCCGTGCAGTCATGGGACGCTGCTAGACCAAGCATGCTCAGTGCCTGCACATCTGGAGGAAGCAGTGGTGCATGTACTGCTGGAGGATTGAAGGTTTAGTGTTAAATAAGCAAACTGTCAGGCACTTACAGTATATCACAGCGTCTATTGCAAACATCTGGCTCAGTGCTGTTCTTTTCATGTTCATTAGTGATTTGATTTGCTGTGATTGTGTGTGTTTTTTATTATTCAATGAATTTAATGCATGTTGTGGTTCATAGTCTACCACACAAAAATGTAAAGATTATGGGTTTTGTATATGGGTATGTTTGGTTTTAGACATTTTCAGAGCAAGACTATACAGACTTTGCAAGAAAACAAGAAACTATATTCAAAAAGCTATTTATTCCACACAGAAAACTTTTATTTGCTCAGAAAAACACTTAATTTATTAAATATTCTAATAGTATTGATACACTAAGTAGTGGTTTTATATGTCAGTGTGTTTATATAACCCTTTCTAAGCTTTTCCTTGTGAAAACAGCCCAGTATTAGTTACAGTTATCATCTAATACCTGCTCAGTACTTCATTAAGCTAAATGAAGATTGCTGTTGAAGGAACTGAATATGTTCAAACAATGTCTGGGGCGTACAAGAGTTATATGGAACTAAAGTTTGTTCTATAAACTGGAGCTCCAAATATTATCTACTTCTTTCACAATACAATATTAATAATATAATAAGCTATATCTGTTATCTTTACTGGTGAAAATACACTTATTGTTAAGATAAAGTAGTGTATCAGTAGTGTATCATAATATATGGATCAACTAAATGGAAAGCAAACTGAGTAACTGAGTTTAGGTCTAGATTTAGCATTAGACACAGAAATGTCTTAGAAATAGCTGTATACTTGTTTGTCACTGTATAGCTAGTAGTAGGCCTGAACATCACACCTATGTGAACTATGTGGGCATTCTAAAACCTACTCCTGCAATTTGTGCCAGAAATAGGAAGATGTTCCACAAGATTTTGGTATTCTCTGCCAGATAGTGAAGTGGGATTCATCGCTCTGTTAATTCAAGTGGTCTACCACTTCATGGCTGAGCTGCTATTGTTCATAGACACTTAGGTTTTACAATAATAGCACTCACAGATGACCAGAGCAGAAATTTTACCAACGGTCCTATAGCAAAGGTCCTATCCTACAGTGTGGTTAATGTCACTGAGCACTTCAGCATGACCCATTCTACTGGCAATGTTTGTCTATGGAGATTAAATGGCTTTGTGCTTTTATTTTATAAAACACCTGATTTCCATCATTTGTACATAAAACTAATATTGCAGTCATTATAACATGGGTGCCAAAATCTGAAATTTAAATATTCATCAAATCCTGCTTCAGCTCCATAATTGTTTTAGGGCAGTTCCTGACATTGACTATAAAATAAAAAAGAAATAAGAGTTTGTTTTGGCTTCAACTGGTGATGTTTGGAAAAATCCATGGGCTGTTTGGTATTTTCGCATCTGGTTTAGTATTTTATAAGCTGAGTAATGCTAATGGGCTTGTGTAAGGTAACTGAATGGTCTGTGTGAGATAAGCAGACTTTTTTTGAAGAGCAAGTACTCAAAATATGCTCACTTTGCAGCATAATATTAGAAAATATTGAAAAACATATAAAACATTAAATATGTACTTTTGTACAGGCTGATATGTTAAATCTAGTAAAAAAAAAACAGTAATTGTGCATTAAAACAAGCAAAGATCTGCTCTTTGTAGAGTATGTGTTCACTATTATTTCATTAGAAAAAACTTTTGCAAAAAACTTATAACTTATCGAAAAAACAAGTCTGTCAAGTCATGACCCCTAAGCTGAACCCCGTATGTTAACCCTGTATGCATTTAAAGATATTTCATCTTATGATGAGCGCCCCCTTGTGGTTTTAGGAGACATAACATTGAATTCCATTTACTACAGTTACGCACTCCACTTATTTTCTTTGCAAACTATTGTAATGATAGTTTTTTGCTTTTTTAGAGGATGGAGAGGGGAATGTATTTAAAATGTAAATATATTTGAATGTTTGACAAACAAAGGGGAACATTTTAATTTGATTTCTGATCCCCTCTGACAGCCCTAGTGGATGCGTCTATATCCCAAGGCCCTCCCCCCACTCTGTCCACTCTACTCTGATCAGAGGCAGTTTTGATCATTGTCAGCACCACAAATGATAGTAAATGAAAGACCCTCTGAGGAAACCGAGACGTTTTGACATTGTATAAAAACAAAAGCGTGAGTGTAAGTGGCTGCGAGAAGTTGAGGGCTTCGTGTTGGACTGCTGAATAAAAGCAACAGAGGATAAGACAAACAGTGTGGAGGCGCTTTGCTAAACCACAACTCCTCTGGGAGCTCTCACTGTGCATAAGCCCACTTAGAGAGACAAGGGAAGTGAAGTGAGTCATTGCATCCCTCTGCACGCCAATACACAGGCTATAACACTTGATCGGTCTTGGCGTTATCCATAATCCTAGCAATGTCTCTGCATCTTTACAGCTCTCTGTTCTAAAATAGTAGCATCTGTCAACTATGACAGGGAGTCTGCAGTTGCCCCTGAGTATTTGGATATGTTAACCATTTAGCCGTTGGTAAACGTTCATTTACATTCTCCAGTTTAAGAAAATAATACATTTTTTATAGAAAATACTTTTTAGCATGACATCAAACTTTAGGATCACTTTAGAATTTCATTTCATGCAATTCATGCAATTTATAAACAATACTGTCCATTTCACATTTAATGTAAGTGTATCAGATTATTTCTAAAGAATAAAAATGTTTGTATTAAAGCCTATTTTTGTATAGAGGCTTATTTTGCATATAGTCCTTTTATCAGCCAATCTAAGTTAAGGATGTTATTGGGCTAATTGGTTGTTAGGACACTCTTGCTCAATTGGGATGCACAGCTGAAAAACATTCTACTAATAAGTGAGCGTAAAAGGGAGAACAACATTCCAGGTTAGTTTAGTATCTGAAGCATCAGCAGTTGATGGCTTGCTGACCGACTCAAAATGACCAGAAAGAAACAACTTTCTTTAGAGACCCGTCAGTCCATTGTTAAGGAAGGAAGGCTACTCAACCCAAAACTTTTGAGCGGTAGCAAAGTTAAAAGAATTTCTTTGATTTCAAAAATATAATACTTTAAATTTGTTAAAATGTTTTACTATATGCCATAGGAATCAAACCCTTTGAAGTGCTACTGCAGCATTATTGAAACTATATTGTAATTGTTCTGGGCTGCTCTTAACTCTTTTATCTTCTAGGTAGAAACACTAGCTGGATATGGCACCTTTACTGTATGTGACCCTGTATTTTATTCTCTTCTTTCTAGGTATTTCTGTCTTGCTAATTATTCCTAAGTCCTGCACTTGTACTCTATCTAACCTTGTATTGTGTTGTCTTCTCTCTAGGTCTCAGCACTTCCCCTTTCTGGCAGTGTTAGAGCTCAAGGGTAGTTTGGACTTAAATCTCTTGTACTAACTAGAGATTCATCCCCTAACTAAACACAAATCACTTATGTAAGTCGCTCTGTATAACAGCATCTGCTAAATGCTGTAAATGTAAATGTAATAAAACTGCTAAAAAGCCTGGTCTAAGGTGGTCTATGATGATCTGGTGCTAGTTTATGCTTGTCTAACTATAATACTGTATGCAACTCTATGGTGTTTGCAGTGTCATGTTAGTGTTGTGGTGGTATACATTTCCTACATTAATGTAAAAGTTACTGCTATAGCTTAAACATATAATACCTGATATGTGTAACTTATTTTTACTTTGTCTATTGCAAATGTTTGTGAACCCTTCATTGTAAGGCCTCTCAGCATTACTGGAGGGGTCTGGTAGTTTGATAGCCTTAGGAAAGAATAGCTATATCCATTTTTGGCAAGCTGTAATGAAACTGGAATGAAATATTTGTGTGTGTATATGTATATGATTCCAAAAAGATGAAAAAATACAGCCTAATGTTTCATTACTGTGAACAAACATTACAGTATTACAGAGTGCTGTAAATATTAATTACATGAATTACCTCATAAGACTGTCCTGCCTCTAAGTTACTGAAAATCTATCCACTATTATTTTACAGAGTGTTGATAAAGGCATTTTGGATGCAAACCTGCCAAAGGCAGCAAAGAAACAGCTCAAACAATAGCAGTTTAAAGCAGCAGCTGCCTTTTGTAAGACAGTGTTGGAATAGTCTGTTTAAAATAAATACCTCCTGGCTTGACATTTTGTTTCCTGACTAAACATCATATGAGGCACGTGTCCAATTACATTTTAGACAGTATATTAGATTTTGGCAGATGTGTTTGGTTCATGTGAACGATGATATCATTTCATTAAAAAATAGAGTCGTAAAATGAGAATGTAGCTGTGAGCTAATGCTTCCGTGGAAGCAACTAGGATCGTATTAGAAGAACCCATGCTAATTTTTTCCCTCATATTCTTACATGTGTCGTCTCCTGAATGCCACTGAAATACCTGCACTTTTCGTTTCCCAAATGAGGCCCAAATGAGGGAGAAGGTCATTATATTCTGAACTGTCAAAGGAGGCAAAAATTGCATGAATTATTCCAGAGCCTTTTAATCTTTCCTTTCTCTTTCTTGTTTATCTGACAGATTGCCCTTTCCAAATCAATTTGCAGAAGCGCTGAGGGAGGAACATGGCGCAGTGGCATTAAGAGCTGATGAGGATGATAACGATGATGTCACAGTAGAGTCATTAATCCGAGCTCCTGCTGGAGATAATGTAACACGTCTGAGTGTAGACTCATGTTTTTGTCTAAAATGGTAGACTCAGACCTGCCTAACACATTTAAAGCTCACCAGTAGGCAGGAGAGGAGAAAATATGAAAGCTAAATAGATTTTAAGATTGTCTTTCTGATTAATTAGAAATGCTGATAACAAATAATGACTGTGAGCTTTTACATACTCACCAATGTGTGTGTTCAGAAAGAGGCTGCTTTTGTTACTGTGACTTTCAAACAGTTGTATGTAAATAAGCTCTCTTTTGATTGGCTGCACAGCCTTGGATAAAAAACTCCCTATGGGAGTGGGAGGGGCTAAACTGCTGTAGACCGAATAGGTTAATTTACATAAACTGGCCACACTGTAATGAATTGCTATAAATTAACTGTGGATATACAACAGTATCTTAATGTTTCAATGTTTTAATGTTCAAATAATCACATAGTGTATGTAACAGTAATGCAATCACTTTCACAATAACAGCAAATAACTGTAATTTATCAGCATAATATAGTATTTTCTATCAACCTTTTGAAATATGCACCATCATCCCTTCACAGTCCAGTCACTATCCATCATAATCATACTGGTGATTGCAGACTAATGTTTCATTTTAATGATAACCCTTTTTTATTAAATTGTCCAAACTGCTTCTACTCATTTATGATGAGGAGATGAGGAGATGCAAGCTGGTGCATTTACAACTGACCCATTTGGACCGTAGCTGCAGTCCTCGTGAAACTCAAGAAAAAGGTAGCTGTTAACGTTGCGTCTCCTAATGTTTGCAGCGATGTGGTTTTGTCAGTATAATTATAAAACATTTAAGATATAAGATGTTGTTAGTTAGGTCTGTTTCATTTAGTGACTAAATTAAGCAAAGAAACTGTAGCTTGAACGGTGTTAGCTAGTTAGCTAGCTAGCTGGCTGGCTAGTTAGTTAGTACCATAAATACGCAATTATTTTACTTTCATATACTGTAATTCAATTTACAGTACAATACTGTTCAAATAAATTACAGTAGATGCCCTGTAAAATAACAGTAAAATAGTGCCGTCTCTAGTTCTGCTTGCCACATAGGAGACCTTTGTAGTTCTACAATTACAGACGCTAGTCCATCTGCTTCTCTGTGTACTCAGGACCCCTGCAGGACCACTACAGAGCAGGTATTATGTGGATGTTGTCTTTTTCAGCAGTGTAGTGACACTGAAGTCTTTTTTTTCCTCCTACCTGGCAAAAAATGCTTTCACACAAAAAGCCTGTCAGCCAAACATGTGGTTATATTGTGCTGGTCATATGTTAATTATGAAGTTGTGCCCGTGTTCATTCGCCTGGAAGTCCTGCCCAATTGTCCACCACCACTGATTCAAAGTGTCAGTAGGCTGTCAGTAATTAGTACCTCTCTTAGTAGATCTGCTCCTAGACCTCCATTACGGTGGCACAGAGGCTGTGTCTGCCTGTCTGGGATATTATTGTTCTCCTGGTCAGATGAGCAGCAGGGATCCATGCCAGGTCAAGTGAGTATCCAGTACTGTCTGGCTGTCCAGCATCTTCGCCATATTTAGCGCAGTAGCCATCAAGGTGGTGAAAGCTAGCCAGAGGACGAGTCATGTAGGTAAAAAGACACAAGGATTATAAGCCATACAAAAGCGGTACATATGGATAGACTACTAGATGCACTCCATGCTGGTTAATAATTAAAGTCACTCATTCAGCATATGGTGATATAAGTATACAGTTGAGTACCCTTAGAAATATGAGGAATGGGAGACAGTATAGTTATAACTAATAGAGATGCAAGGGCTTTAGTCAGTTATTAAAACAACAATTATGAAGCAAGGCAACCAAGTTTTGAGGCAAAACAATTTGTGTATTAATGTTTATTAGTATATTGCGAGATTTTAGCGGGAAGACATCAAATGCTGTAAACTACATACATATACATTTTTTTACTCTTTAAAAAGTGTTATATGCTAAATGTTATATGTTATATTTAACATACTAACATGAATACTGTTCTATTGAAACTGTTTTTTTTTTATTTCTATGCCTTTAAAGAAAGCCTAATAATTTCTAGAAAGAAGTATTTTTTATTTTATTTTTATTTCATAGCGTGCTTGTATTGAAATGCTGTAGCTGTTGTAATAATATTCTTATTTCATTCTACAAAGCCCCTCATTGTAATGTAAATTCAGGTAAATTATCTAAACAGAAACAACAGTGTTAAGCATCAGACCAGAGTAGTAAAGTGTCGTCATGGTTTCTTAAAAAAAGAAAACTTGTATGTGTCTTTGTCACAGGACCACCACAGAGCAGACATTATCTGGGTGGTGGATCATCTTCAGCACTGCAGTGACACTGACAGGGTGGCGGTGTGTTAGTGTGTGTTGTGCTGGTATGTGTGGATTAGACACAGCAGTGTTTAAACACTGTGTCCACTCACTGTCCACTCTATTAGACACTGCTAATTTGTTGGTCCCCCTTGTAGATGTAAACTCAGAGACAATAGCTTATCTGCAGCTGAACAGTTTGTGGTTGTCCTTCATCACTGTTGGCTGGATGATGCTGGTTGGTGGACAATTCTCAGTCCAGCAGTGACACAGAGGTGTTTAAAAACTCCAGCAACACTGCCATGTCTAACACACCAACATACCACCAGCGTGTCAGTGTTACTGCAGTGCTGAGAATGGTGGTCCTGTGCAGGCCCTGGCCATTGAAGAACAGGGTAAAAGGGGTTAACATGGTATGTAGAGAAATGGAATTACTATGGTATGTAAATATCAATTACAATATCTGTCCATTTAAAATCTTTTTATAAAATATATCAATATGAAATAAGAGTGTAACCTATCCTGGACCAGAAATCACAATACTTGTGCATGATTGCACCTCTACAGTTGTTTGAGAGCTTAGTGTTTTAGTGTGATTAGTGTGATAATAGACCAGTGCTGCTTGAAGACTGTAGTTAGCAGCACCTGAAGGCTAAAGTGAGTGAGCGCTAGCTGAGACTGATAATGAGCTAGCTGTGCCTGGCGTCCTGCCGCTCTACCTGCAGAGGAGCAGATTGGGCGTGCCGCAGCGAGTTTGGGCTGCTGAGGAGACGAAGCGTCACATGACAGATGGACCGACAGCAAGTGTGTTGGCTCACAGTCGTCCACCACCACTTACACCCCGAATAAACACACTTAAACACTCATACAAACAGGCATGCAAACACTATCAGTGCCCCCTGGCTGAAAGCATATGAATTGACAATTCTGCCATCGCTATAGAAGCACAACCTAACAACAAAGAACAGTTTTAAAGAGTGAGAGCGCATAAAAGCAGGAGGGAAAAAACATCGTTTTCAAATGAAAAGCCTCATATCTCTGAGATGCTGTCATTATTAAAAAGAAATAATAATAATAATAATAATAATAATAATAATATCAATAAAGGGCCCATATTCTATATTCTTCTTTCACTTTTTTCTCCTGATAGTCACTTACTACTGGCCTGGTATTCTGTGCTTTTTAAGGGAACCCGGACTGTTTAGACTTGTTTGCCTTAAAACAGTCCAATACTATTGAAATATGACATATACACAAAATCAGAATGTTCTATTATAATAAGATATGGTATTATAAGCCACACTGCAGTGCTGTCATGTGGTAGAAGTGGAATCAGTCCGGCAGAAAATAAGACAATAAAAAAAGTTTTTTATCTCCAGAGTAATGTCACGCTCTAGCTAATGCTGGGAAGACTGAATGATGCATTTGAGTTAAATGAGATATTTAGCTTGCTGTTCTTCGCTCAGTGGACAAGAGAGAGAGCAACCATTTGATGCAGAAATATAAATGGCAGCCACATTTATCTATTTTTTAAAATAAGTAAGTATTTTGCATTGTAAATATTTTTCTAATGGAATTAGACATGTAAACCCTATTGGGGCCTTCAAAAGCTCATCGTTTAAAAACCTTATCTTAGTAATCTTAGTAATAAATGTATTTTCACCAATAAGAACACCATATAAATGTCATAAATGGGTAAATACAAATGTCATAAATGGGTAAATATCAAAGAAAAATAGAGGATTTTGGGCCCTTTAAGACCGATATATGTAAATGACCTCGGCTCTGACTGACTATTCTGTTTTGTGTCTCATTCAAAAAGTGCTCCTGGCTAAAATGCTCATTAGAACTGCATCCTTAATGTGTTAAGTTGCAAAAGGCACAATATGAAGATATGTGTAGCTGTTGTCATATGCATATCACAAAAGTGTAGCTCAGGTATATATATATATATATATATATATATATATATATATATATATATATATATATATATATATATATATATATATATATATATATATATTTATTTATTTATTTATTTATTTATTTTATTTTTTTATTTATTTTTTTTCTATTCCAAGTAATTATTAACTTCTTTCTTACTAGGCCGGTCATATTGAAATGGTGACCAGTGGCCGTGTGTAAAAATATATGAATTTTAATATGAATATGGAATAAACATACTGCCAAACGGGTCAGAACCAGTCAGGTAAGGGGCATGGAACAGTGGCTCACTCAGAGTTCCTGCATGTGCCAGTTCAGCAGGCTTCATTAAAACTTACAGGAGGGAGAGGAGTTAATATGACTCATCATGGAGCCCCAGAAAGAAGCCTGGTGTGTGAAGACTGTAGAGATCAGCAGCTGCTGGTTCACTAAGAGAAAAAGTAATCAAAAGTGAAAAATCCTACCTTTTCCTCTCTCTCTCTTTCATCCTGGCCTGCTCATACAGCTGTGAGCTATACTAATTGCTCCGCCCACAGATGCTGTGTTTCTCAGATACAATAGATGCAACTGTCCCTTGAAAAAGGTTTTATAAAAAATTCGAAAAGCGTGCCACGTGATCACATCAACTAGTCAGCTATCCGGCTTTAACATGGCGATCCCAACAGTTGCGTGTACCAGTGTGTGTTCTGTTTAGTTAGCAGGCAGTGGTCTGTTATGCAGGGTTTTTCTTTTAAATAATACAGAACACAACAGATGAATTTATGCAGCAAAAACATTACCATGTATGAAAAACACATGCTACCAGAATATGTATCTTTTAAAACTTGAAATCACTTCTTTAAAATAAATATAACGTTTTAATGTATATAGTACATTTCATACAAAGACAATTCAATGTGCTGTATATGAAAGAAATAAAAACAATAAAATAAAACATAAAAGCAATAATAAATTAAAAAATAAACTAGATTAAAAGGATGTACAAATGACACAAGAAACAAAAGCATAAAAAGGAAAATAAAAGATAGTGAAGGTAAAATGCAATAAAAATAAAGTTTGCATTATAGTGCTCGATCATAAGCACGTAAGCAGGAATGTTTAAACCTGGATTTTAAAAATCACTACATTTTGAGTGTGTCTAAGATCTTGTGGCATTTTGTTTTATCTAAATGCTGCTTTAACATGTTTAGTTTGATTCATGGCTTTAAGACACCTACTTCATATGGATGCGATTTGGGCCTAAACCGTTAAGTGATTTATAGACTAGTAGCAGCACTTTGAACTAATGAACTTTACTAACTTAATTTTAGAGTTACTTTCAATGCCAGGTGCCCGACCCCCAGGCATTGATGACAGCCCTAAGAAAGAGAGAGGGCAGAAAGAGAACATCAGCCGCAAATGAGGACGAGAGGATGATGATAGCCACAAGAGGCATGAGGATGGCTGCTGATGCTGGTTATTGTTCAATAACCAGACAGTTAACTACCAGATTAGAGAGCATTATGGTGGGTGATTAGAGGCTGGTGGCAGCCACAGGAGGTATGAGGATGGCTGCCGAGGCCTAGGTCTAGTGGCTGAGCTTCCCCTTCAGCTCCTTTTGAAGCTCAGCCACTAGGATCGAAGGTCAGGTGCAGGACAGTGGCCTTGCTGCAGAACAGGAAGTGGGCCCAAGGGTGAGGGTTTCGTGACTTGGGTACCACTAATATCTGTCATCACTCTCACGGCTCTTCTCCCACTGTCACTCATGGCTGTTCAGGCACTGCCTTTCTATCCTCTCTCATAGCTATCACTTACTTAGTAAACTTTCCTTAACAATGGTTACGTATCTTGTTTACACTGAACAAGCCTGCAAATAGCTCTGTCCTGTTTGTACGTTCTCTGAGTTCACCCTGACCTCATCCTCCACCTCTTAGTTGGATCCACGAAGCATGCAAAAGGCCAAGAGGACCACAGCACATTATATACAGGCTGTACATTTCACGAACCTCTGCGCCAAACCCACTAAAAATAAGTGCCTTTTATTACTGGCCTATTATTTTTTGACTTGAGGCAAGCAGCATGCCAACAGAAGCATATGCAAAACCATGGCTTCGCAGAAGTATCTGCTGGCAGTGCTGTGCTGCGTCCGGTCCTGGTAAAGCACTAGTACTACCACACCATTTCTGCTGACTACTTTTCTAGTGAAGTAATCAAACATCTTGAATGTGGATTTAATTACTACCGTTGCATGAACGTGTCACCCTCCAAAACTGGCTAAAAGCTTGTCTCACCCCAAAGCAGCTGCTAGGAAATAATGCATTCGTGGGCGGAGCAAGAATAGGTCAATTGCTTGTCAGTGCTTCAGCTGAGTAACTTAACAGCCGCCCTGATGGCTCTCTGGCAGAGGAGAGTGTTTCAGAGAGAGTGGGAAGGAAGCAGCGAGAGAAAGCGAACGCCGATCCGGCTGTGTGTGGGTGGACCGAGTTGAAAGGTATATGCGGAGGGCTATTATGTGGGAGCGTATGTATGTGATGAACTGTGTGGAATGTCAAAAACATTTCCTTCCTCTTGTTTAGGGTATTGTGTCAAGATGAAATAGACCTCGTCTCACCTGTTAGACGCGTCACTCACGTCAAAGAGACAATAGACAATGGCCTCTGTGTGTGTGTTAACATCGAACCCTCGCTGTGTGACACCTGAGTGAACGCACACCTGCGGTGGTCTCTGCGGATTTGGCTCAAGGTTGACAATGAGGCATGCTAATGCTTGCTGTTTTTACGTCGGATGCCATTTGTTGTTTTTCCTGCAATGAAGAGGATTAATGCATTCTCCTGCAGTCGCCGAATCAGCTCCACCAAATAGGCACGCACACCTGTTTTTATATAGTATATCGCTGCTGCCGTATCTCCAAAATAATTAGAAAAAAATACTAAAGTCAATGGAACCAGAGGCTTTTGCAATAATCGGCCATTTCTTTTGCTCAATTCATTATGAAATTGACACACAGCGTAAAGGACAATAAGCATTTTCAAATATGTACACACTGCACACACTATAATTCAATCGATATATAAAAAATATATATACCTTAGTATATGGGAAGATTAAAATAGCCTTATTAAGCATTACCAAGCCAGAGTCCAGTAATAACATGGCCTGTAATTATTATTATTATTATAAGCAGGGCCATTAATATTTGCTTATAATACATTATGAATCTGAATCATTTGCATAGCATTTCAGCTGCTCATTATATTCCCCTTATTAAGCCTTATCAAGTCAATAGATGTCAACTAACTTGTCAAGTCAATGACCACTAACATGCTGCCCATTTTAACTGAATTAAGCAGCAACGCATCATTCAGCTCACTTCATTAAACATTAGAATATCTTTACCTTGTTGGGTTTATATGGAATTATATTTTATGCTTAATAATGAGGAAGCTATCAGCATATTAAGGCTTAATAAGAGCTTACTAGAAAGTATTCAGTATAGATTATATTAGTATTTGTACTTCATATGGACCTAAGGGTTGTGTGCAAATAAGATCACTTTATTCATCTTAGTTACTGCTTAATAAATGAATAATAAATGGTGGTTAATTAGTAGTTAATTATATATAGTTAATTATTGACATAATAATAGACTACATGGCTCTGTAGAACATTATGTTGTCTAATGTGGCTTTATGGATAGGTTCATGAATTAATAAAGCATTTTATATAGACATAATGCTCTGTTAAGTATGTTAATACATACTAATGCACTGGAAAATACTTATTTCACGCAAGTTATTGTCTAATAATCAGCCAGTTACCACCAGATTAGAGGGCTTTATAACAGCCACTTACAGTGAAAACAAACACACAATATATAAATACATATGTGTTAAATGCAGTTTACAAAATCAGGACAATGTTTGTCCTAAAAATATACAAAAACAATCCCATGCACACACACGCACACCCTCACTACCCCCCACTGCTGTAAATACAGCAATGTGAAAGGCAGGTAATGAAAAGCACTGGCTGGCTAATCCGTGACGGAAGGCGGTTTCACGCTAGTTTAGCAGCCATGCGGGTCCATGTCTCTGCTTGTTCCACTGCTTCACTGACAGCCAGGGACAAGAGAGAGAGAGAGAGAGAGAGAGAGAGAGAGAGAGAGAGACAGAAAGAGAGAAAGAATGGGCCTGATTACATACCAAGGTCTGTGCCGGTCCTCTGCAAGGCTGATAAGAAACGGCAGTGGCCTCGTGTGTCATTAGGCAGCATTGTTGCACATCAGAGCGTTTTGACAGCAGGCAGGGGACAAGAGTAAGAACAGCAGTGATGGAGGGATTAGGATGGAGGCATTGGGAGATGGAGCTTCTCATATCAGCCACTCTGTGTTTGCTTACCATATAGTATGCAATGTAAATCAATATTTTTTTTTTCCTACTAATTTTGGAGCAACTTTATATTTGATTAAAGTTTTGGGAAGATTTTGGGATGACCCTCACAATCCCCTAATTTGACATGATTACTAATTCTAATGTATTTTCACAGTATCATATACAATCTCACAGTGCACTAATTATTCACTCGAAAAATCTACAAAATGTGTCATTTGGCCAGCAGTGCACAAACTTTTTCACAAACTGTAACAATGACCACTACCTCTGTGAATAAATGGCAGTAGGTGAAATGCATTAAAGGCTCAGAACTGATTGCTTTATGCAGTTACTCCAAACAACAGCCAAACAAACAGCAGAAAGTAGCACTAATAATTAACTAAATCAAGATTTTGTTATTGTAAAAATTAAGAAGTACTTACACAAAATACTTCGAGGTATTAGTAGCGCAGTGAGCAACAATCCCTGTCTCTCTTCATACTGTTTCTCTTGATAGGAGTAGTTGCAATTTGTTTGTAAACTAAGTTAAATGTATGTTCATGCTGCCTCTCATTAGTATGAGCCTCCATAAAATTGAACTGGCTGTTCAACTGAACACAGCAGCAAGAGTGACCGCTGCCCAGTCCTGGCTGAAATGCCCGCGATAGCATGCCGGTGGGCACTAACACTGCACTACAACCTATAGTCCATCTCCAGACTAACAATAGCAATTTATTTTTTAATTAAAGTCTCTACCAGAGTCTCCCTCTGCCTGGATACACCTCCCATATGTCCATGCACCAATGAGCCTGTAGCGGGAAGCTAGAGAATTATTAAACCTTGCAACTTTTACACCATTCATAAATACAGCTGTGTTTTACAGTACGTGACTATTTCACAATGAACAGAATGAAATCCAAACCTACTTGAAATGAAATGTTGGGAATTTTCAAGTCAGGAACACGTTTTCCCTCTTCCATAAAGTTACCACTTCCAAGAATCAAGGCTGTTACCACAGTGATATTGTGATGAAACTGTTTTAAACAGTTTGACAATACTGTAACACAGGGGTTACCAGGCCTGGTGACCCATGCTGTGCACAGTTCTACCTAATATGTATACACACCAATCTGATGAGGAGCAACAGTCAAAGAATCAAATTAGGATAGATTAGAAAAGGTGCAAAGTTTGCGGTCACCAGGAAAGATATTGGAACCCCTATTAGACCCTATTATGCTAGCATGGACCACACTCAGAAGTGAGCCGAAAAAGGGGCCGGGGGGACTCAGAGGGCTTGGTGCTTGTGCATGAACAGTGCCCCCCCTCCGGTCTTCGGGATAAAGATGAAATGTAGGGAGGAGATGGGGAGGTGGTGGGTGCGATGTTGTTCGGCACTGGAATGGAGCGAGAATAGGGTTGTATATAGTAGGTAGAGGTAATTAGGGCGTGGTCCAGCTCCCAAAACTAAGTAATGTGGTAACTCCACTATGGACGTGCCTTGAAACTTGAAACTTTGAATTAACATTAGTGGATCATACAAAGAATTAATTTATATTCTAGCCATCCTACTTCTAATACTTCACATGCCCTTACTGTGGAAATATGCAAATATTGACTTGACCACCCCAAGTCAAATGATGTTTTGTTGATTTTCTTATTTGTTTCTTATTATTTTCTTATAAATATGTACATATACATTAAAAAAGCTGTCATGACTCCTATCCATGGAACCTTTTTTTGTTTTTTAAATCAGCAAATAAGCTATAATAGAGCACTAAAGTGTGCTGAAATTAGTTTTCTGTAGAGGATGTTAACTTATTTTCACGTCCTTCACGTATGTGTAATTTAACCCAAACTTTGCATACGACATCGGCATAATGCAAGGCCGAAGCTCTTTAAAGGTGTTTTTCTCTCTTATAAATAGCAACAGTATTGTCTGCTATAAAGTCTGAGTGTTGCTATTCTAACGGCGTATCTGGATGACCTTCATCAAAGGATTTATGGGGTGTGGTGGCAGAGTTTGCAGGGGTTGAAGATCACAGGGATAAATCACACTGACATTGTTCTAAATATCTCTTTTTATTAATAGTGTTTATAGGCCTCTTTTTGCCCTGGGGTAATTGGGCGCAGCCATAGTGACAGCTCTAAAATGGGCTTATCACGTTTTAACAACAGTGCCACTGTCTGAGCACACTCCTCTTCTCTCTCACTGTCTTTGCTTTTCCTTTCTGTCTCTCTCTTTTTCTTTTCCTTTTTTTTTCAAGGACCCTTGCCAAGTCTGACTTTGAGTGGTCCACCTTGTGCATGGTCATTGATCATGCTGTACTATGAGAGACGTGTGAGTGTGTGTGTGCGTGCATCTCAGTGGAAGCTTGCAGGCACTGGCAGCCCTTCCAACAGAATAGGTAATGCTGAGGCAGTCTGGGCTCAAAGTGCCAGAGTAGATTTACAATTCAAACAAGGCCGAGGTGTCTGGGGTGTGAGCTTGGAAGTACTTACTGGCTGTGTTTTTGCGGGGGATTTCGACAGGCTGCGGTCACTGCCACTGCATATCTCAGGAATAAAATCTCATGCTGACTGACAAAAATCTCCTCCACCTGGCCACTACATTCGAGCTGTTTTGCACGGTTGTCCATCAACCTTGAAGTCATGGTAACACAACTGCAACTTGAAGGTAATTTCCATTAATTGTTTTCTGATAGCTTAGAAAGCTTTAGCCTTCTATCTATTCATGGTGAACGTTTATTAGTATTACACATTAAAACATGAAGACTTGTGTTGGTTTACCAGTAATTTTAAAAAAGGAAATATTTACATGGCTGTATTTACATTGTGGATGTGCGACCCCTGGTTCTGACCACTGTGTCACTGTAAAGAAGAACCATTTCACATGAAACCACTCTGTGTGACTGAATTGTGCAGAAATTTCCAAAGTCTGGTGGAATTTCCCTGTAACCAACAGTATCTTAGTTTAAAAATTGAAGTTAAAATGTAATTTTGCAGTGACAGAACATCTAAGAAATAAAACAAATAAGATTATGAAAAAAATCCAAGATTAAATATCTATAATAGGTTCCGTCAAAGCATCAATAGTCATTGCACTGCCTTACAAAGATACAAATGGTTGAAACCACTGTCATAAACTAATACCATTATTCAATTTTACTAAATAAACTAAAACTATTACAATTACTGTTACAAAAACTAGCAGTAAAACATTTCATCCGCAGCTGTAATGAAAATAAACATGGATAAGAGAATCACTGACTTCTGTTGCTGCCAGCTCAACATCAGCTTAACTGCAGTTATTTACAGATACCTGATACAAATATCTTTTTTTAGGACATTGTTTTTTTTGCTTCATTCATCATAAAATTAAAAAGAAAAATCAGATACAGTATATTTTGTTCATACAGCATATAAAACAAGTATATATTAACTTATAGTAAAATAGTAACTTGACAGTATGAACCTTTCACAGGGCAGCTATCGTGTTCAATCCTGATATAGATAAATGAAAATGGACAAAAATGGAGATAAATTGTTTCTTAAATAATTGGACTATTTAAGCATTAAACTAAACAAAAACAACAACAACAACAACAACAATAATAATAATAATAATAATAATAATAATAATAATAATTGTAAATAATACTTACTTGATTGAAACATGGTTCACTTCTGAGTTCACTTATCAGATGGGAACTGTAGGGCAGTGAATCTAAAGTATAAAATTTATATCAAGTATTAAACATTATTTCTATTCTGTCCTCATGTTTTCTATACACAGTGTATCCTTTGTATTGCCACATCCTGGATTTACCTTCTGAGATGGTTTTGAGTTACTAGATCGTCTGAAGTCATTAATCCAGACCATATTTCTGTGTGAAATATCATCCGAGACAAAAATTCCTCTCTTGTCCCTTGACTTTAATGAAAGTTCAGCGTGATGACATTTCCTAGACAGCACTTGAAAAGTCACCTTTTCCTGCATACAGTTACCAGGGTTTCCTCACAACAGCCCTGATTTATACTGCTTTCCTAAGCTGGCTGTAAGTAGTACTTGTGAACCTTTCATATGGAAGTTATACATGGCATGGCGTGCACTTCCTACATGATGATCTACATAAGTTCAGCGCAGCTCATGTTCCTGACATATGAAGAGCTGATGGGAGGTGTAAGTGGAGTACAGTATCCATGCTAGCTCTGCACTTCTGCCACTCCAGCCCTGTCTGGCTCTCCGCTCTCCTCAGGGCCGAGGCTCTATGAGGCCTGGATCAGCAGGCGGGCGGAGAGGGGACATCACTCATCCTAATGTGCTGTCACTTCTGTTTTTAGAACCAAAAGCCTTTTTCTCCTCCAGGCCCAAATTAGCTGACCCGAAAATGTAGCAACAAGCGTCTGAAAAGCCACAGGGTCCAAACAGAGGAAGAGAGAGGAGTCTGATTTTTGTGCTTTTTTCCAGTTCTGTTCACTTGGTGGTTCATAAAGAGATGATAAATTGGTCAGCAATTGGTTGAAATTTCATAAAAGACTTGTGTCTGTATTTCATGTAACTGTTAATAAGGTTTAAATCATACATGCGGCATACATAAAGTTATTATATGACGATATGAAATAACATATATGAAATAAAGATAATTGTGATGTACTGTGATGCAACAACATGAGTACTTGTAAACAACCTGCAATTTAACATATGGCCTTTTAGATTGAAACATGAGAGCTTGGGCTATAAAGTGTATGAGCATGGGTTCCTGCAGGGATATGTATGTCTGTGTATTTGGGATGATGTGTGTAAGAGCATTCAACTAAATGTTTGTTTTCATACATCATCACTGCCAGAACTATGTTTGAGCAGACTTTTTAGAGGAAGTGAGAGCTTAACCTTTAATTTCAACTCTTAAAAAAGACAGTGAAGAACCACAAACACTTATCATTTCATGATCATTTCAATGCTTGAACGTTTTATTTAAAAATGGTAGAAAATAGTTCTACAGAAAACCACAAAAAAGTTCTGATATCGTTACAATGTTAAGCTTGAGCACAATTTTGAAGGTGTGTAACACTGTGATAGTTCACTGGCTGAAATATGAGAAAGATGCACTAAAACTAAGAATAAGTGTTTATTTGTTATATATATATATATATATATATATATATATATATATATATATATATATATTAACAAAATTGTGTCAATATATATATGATAATATAATTAAATTATATACAATAATATAATTGCCATTGTATAATATATTTCTCTCATTTGGAGCCAAAGTACAACATTGAATCAAGTTCAAGTCTTGTGTAGCTCATAAGCCCTTCTCTAAAAAAAGTTAGTTGCCTTGTTGTTTAAGCTGTTTGTGGGAAAGGCTGCTGTCTTTGTTGTGAGGATATTTGTACATGCAGAGTGCAGAGCAACTTTAAATTGTTGTGTTATTTGAGTCAAACGTTACAAGCTATCAATAATAATTCTGTCCGATTTTACCAATAATTTGGCTTTTGATTTGGGGTGTCTCCGTATTCCAGAGTGTCTGGTCTTGTATGACTGGAAATAAACTCTACTAAAAAGACTTTGGTGAGTATCCAGTTACATTTATTGAATACTAAAGTAAAAATATTAATAGATATATATACTACTAATGCTAACACCTATTCCAAGTAAACTTTTTATTTACTTACATTGTAATTATTAATATACAGACACTAATTTCTAACTTGTGATCTCTTTTGAGGTTTATTATTTATGCCAGATCAAGACTGCATGAAAAAGAAAAGAAAGAAAAAGTTTGTTATGGTTATGGACCTATGGTTCCTACGCTGAAAGATTCTGAATTAACTAGGAAATTCGAGTACAGTTCTATAGAAAAAATACATAATAAAATAGCCCTATAGCTATAAAACGTCACAAAAAAAGTTTCCTCAAAAAAGTTATTGCTGAAAGAAAACTGAACAGATATAAGAACAAACTTTCATGTTGACAGACCACATGCATTGTACATTAACACCCTCACTATACTTGAGTGTACTCATTACAAGTCTAGACAGACAGCACTGTTTAAGGTGGAATCTGCAGGTGGAATTTGGCTTTGTTGATAGAGAGTACTGCTAAAGAGACCTTGTGCACATTCACTCGTCTGTTTGCACTGCAGCTGAGCCTTTAACAGCAACACATGCTCGTTACCTAATGCACAGCAAGATATGTGAATTATTAAATGCAGCATCATCAGACTATGAGAACGGCTTACTAACCATCATGATAGCAGATTTTCATGCATATCCGTTCATGCAGGGCTGGGAGAATAATTTTTCTGTTGATTGCGTTATGGTTGACTGTGTCACTTTCTGTAATTGGGGTGGCCAGAAGGGTGGCCGTGGTTAATGCTAGTGTGGCACTGGCCACAAAGCCTCTGATGAGCAGTTCAAGTGTGAAAAAAATATATGCCCCAACAGAACATGCACAATTTTAAAGAGGTGACTGGTGTGGCCAGTGCACCCTCTAAAATCTGATTGGTCACCCCAGATGCCGCCCCACAATTTCCACCACATCTTTGCACATTTCTGCTACCCCCTCCACAATGATAGACATTAGCACCCTGCCAAACTGTCCTGCCTCCCCTTTACTGCCCCCAGTGAAATGGAGAGGATCTGGCACTGAAGTAGAGGTACTCTGTGTTGAAAATGGTAGCAAATGGTTCTATAGAGCACCAAAAAAAGGGGTTCTGATATTGTTACAATGTTAAGCCTGAGTGCCATTATAAAGGTGTGATACTGCAATAGTTCACTTGCTGAAACAAGAAGAAGATTTGAGTTTTCTTGATTTATATATGTATATACCTTTCATCAACACAATTTGTGACAAATGTGAGTAAAATCTCGCATTTGTCACAATGCGAGTAGTAAGTCTCTAAAATTTTTGTTGCATTTCCCAATAACGACTGATCTTAGTGATTTACAAACAACTTTAAGAACCACATAACTTTAAGAACCCAAATTTTGTGAGCGTTTTCTAAAAGCCTTCTTAGTCTCCAAACTTACGAACTAGTTTTAAGTAGCTCTTTGTTGACTGAATAGGCACTGCCAGTCAACTAAACCACCAATTTACATAAGTTTACCTCATTATTATGCCACAAATGTATTGTTATGTAAAAAATGATAATAAAAAAGAACATTATTTTTATGGAAAAAATAAATGAAAACATTTCGCTTGCAGTTGTTGTCCATAGCACGCCAAACCAATAAATAGGCACACGTTCGTCACATACTCACCTTTGTCAGCCTTCCAATTGGTAATTTGTATATGTATGTAATTGATCAGTCAGTTTGATTGGTTAAGGGATAACAAGTTTAAAAAGCCAATGTGTAATATTTTTTAGAACATAATATATGCATTAATTTACTACTACGACTGTAGCACTAGAAGAAAATTAATTAAAAAATATATAAATTGATTCCAATGATTCCAATCTTAAAATAAAAAAAAGGAAAATGTACATTTATGCACAGTATTGAACTCAGGACTTTTAAAGTGGTAGGCAATAATTCAAGTAACTTTTGGATATGATATTTGTTGACGTTGGATGTCATTTCCATGATGCAATTACGCTTTCAAGTGATTTTAAATCTTCATGAATTCATGTTTGTATAAATACGAGTAGTGTTCATGCCCAGAATAACGCATTTTTAAAAGAATGATTAGCGGCCTCTTTTGTTTTAGAGACAGAATTGCACATGATCTTTGAGTTAAGAAGAACTTACCGAGTTATGAGGGGGTCGGATTACACTAACATTTACAAACGACTTTACGTCTTACGTTAGTTACGAAGGCTTTCGGGAAACATTCGTAATTTTAAGAATTTTCTTAAGTATACAGTTTCAACGTACTTAGCATTACGAATGTTTTGGGAAACGCACCCCTGATTGGTTACTCCAGATGCCACCCCACAATTTCTGCCGCATCTTTGACCCCCTCCACAATGGTCCAACATTAACATTGCTACCCTGCCAAACCTTCTTGCCTCCACTGTTCTAACCCCAGTAAAATGTACTCTGATTTGAAAATACACAGGATAATATGAATTGATTATAAACATGAATATAAATATTACTTAGGCAGTGAGTAAAGTCTCTGCTGTTTAGTTTGTGTGTGTGTGTGTGTGTGTGTGTGTGTGTGTGTGTGTGTGTGTGTGTGTGTGTGTGTGTGTACTCTTGTGTGAGTGTCTAGTCTCTGCTCCTCTGATTATGGCACTTTAGGCAGCTGCTATAAGTAATAGAGTGGAGTTAGTTGTCAGGGTAAATTTGTATCTGTCTCCTTTACAGAGGCTCTCCATTCCAATCAGCAAGTGTCAACCCAACCCGCGCTGTTATTAATGACACACATACACTAATGGCAGTGGAACGTTCCAGCACGCTTCCCTGGACCAGAAGCTCGTTCTTGAACTTTAACCGTATAAATGTTTTCAGATGTCAGGGACACTGTACACTTCCCTTTACCAGACTGGTAAACCCACTGCAGCAGACTGATTAACAAACAGTCCTCAGTTAACCTTAAAACTCTGTTTACTCAAACTTTGTCTCAGTTCAGAAAAAAAACACTTGAACTGATTTAAGAAGGCAATTTCCTTGCATTTATTTTTCCTGCCTGAGGTCCGCTTACTGATGTTGTTTTATGCACTAAAAACAATCATTAATAACAATTTTCAAAGCTGTCTTGGCCTCCAGACTCAAACAAGCTGATTATGTTACTTTGCCTTTTAAAGACTAAATATGTGTTTATATGTAAGTATGTGCATGTAAATTACCTCGGTTCTGTTGGACTGCCCTGTATTGTGATGTATGATAATCTAATCTTGCATATATATTTTTTCAATTAGATGATTTAGAATGCTTTTCTACATTGGATAGATAGATAGATAGATAGATAGATAGATAGATAGATAGATAGATAGATAGATAGATAGATAGATAGATAGATAGATAGATAGATTAGATGCATTGGTCTACATTGCTGGCAGTTTGTCGATCATGTGAGAGTCATGTGACATTCAGAATGTAAGGCTACACCTGTCTGCACTCATTTTCAATGCTGTTAAGTTTGACATGATCCAAAATCTGTCCACTGTAAAATAAAGTGATTCAAGCAGCTATAATCTCCTGTTTGATTAATTGCTAAGGGCAGGTGTTTGAGTTTTTAAGCTTTAATAAGAACCAACATGCAATTAAGCATTTAAAAAATGAGTAAAAGTGAAATGTTGAAAAATGTAATCTCACAATAATATTGCAAAATAACAACGGAGGACATTAGAATTACAATGAGACAACATTTAATAACTACAAATATTAATGACTTGGACGAATCACAAAAATAAGCACAGTCTGACCATTCATCACATTAAAGAACACTTCCATTTGAGAAACCATGTGTAACCCAGGTCTCCAGTGGGTAACAAAAAGACACTGAAAAAAACTGATAAAGTGACACTGATAAAGTGAAATAACAGAGAAAATGAATCGTTATAAGTTGAGTTTATTCTTAAATAAAATAAAAAATAAGTTAATGAATGAAAACAGTATTAAAGAGTTGTTTAAACTAAAAATTTAACTTTTTAATTATAACTGAACGGTCATTGCTTGGCCAATTGATGTCCAGTAGGCGTTGACCTCTGCTTTGCTGCCAGTTTTCATGTTTGTAGAAAGAGTAGAGACAGTGCATCTCAGCAGAAAGTTCTCAGTCTGTAAGATTTGAAATATTAGAGTAACACTAGGATTTAGAGTTTTAACCTGTTTTAGCCACTGTTGTTAATTCCGGTAATCTACAGAGTAGAGAAAGAGACAGCAAAGTTCCACTTACTGTAAGCCAAAACTTTCCAGGCTGGATGCTCCGGGTAATCTGTAGGTGGAGGGAGAGCTTGGTGCTAATTTGAACAAAAATAGCATGTAAGAACAATGGATTTGATTTGGCCAGTTTTTTTTCTTGGGTTGGAATTGATGAAATTCTTCAAGAACACTCTTCGCATTGCTCAGTTGCACACGGTCGGTGCACTGTGGGGTGTCAGGCCAAAGCCCGTAATGGACCCAAGTGATCCTTGAGTTTATTTTGCTCAGACACTTGACAACTACGAAAACTGAACTTTATATTAATAAAGGACACTTTTGACACTTTAAAAATAAAATACTGTGAAAGAAAAGAGACTTTGAGATATAAACAGTTATTTTCTTAAAATCTAAAAAACTGTGAAAGAGATTATTTATTATTATTTTATTATTATTATTATTACTTTATTTGGTTGCTGATTTATTTATTTATTGTGTAATTTGTTAACAATAACCAGTAAAAATACCAACCTAAATATTTACCTTTACCTTATAATTTAACTGGACCTAAAAGAAAAGAAAAGAGAAAAGAAACAATAATAATACTTACCTGAGGGTTGAATCAATAACTCTAAAAGCAAACATAAGGGGTTAGTTTTGGGAAAGTAACAGTAATTGACAAGAATTTAAGCAAAAAGGAAATTGAGTACTTACCTTTGGTTTTGGTGATCAAATTATTATTTTTTAGATTATTTTCTGGAAAAACTCTTTGCATTTGGTATATTTGGTTTGTTTCGGAAACTCTTGTTTACTTTAAGAAATGTATTTAGTTTACATACAATATACTCCATAACTTCCACATCTCTGGTCTCATTTCTTCTATGTGTATTGCTCCCTCAGCGATCCTAACTGCTCCATTGGTTATCCCTTTTGTTTCTATCAGTAACCTTGAGTGTCACACATTTGTGTCTAAAGTGAGCTCTGCGCTACATGTGCCATTAATTAAGAATGAAAAGCAGAAATAGGCAGATTCTTGCACCAGCATTAAATGATTAAGAGACCCACATAACTTTTAAATGAAGAATTTCACTCACTATGTAAAAAACACTATTCATTCTCCAGACTGTACAGTCCATATATGAACATCAATTCTAAAAGTGTCACGACTGTGATGTAACAGCTATGAACACATTTGTACATGACCACCCATTCAAACCAGTTTAGCAGTTTATATTGACAATTCAGGAAGTCAACGTTACTCCTGTAGACACTCTGTACCTTTTTTATTTTATTTTATTTGTATTTTATTTTAAATAATTTTATGTAATTATTTAAAGACGTAACCATAGGAGACCACTCCTAAAAACATAGTAACAAAAAAAGGGTGAGGGTTAAAGTGGGGACAATAGTAGAAGCAAGTATGAGCTGGTAGTAGAGAGGACAACAAGATCCATTCCTCCTCTACTATTTTCCTCTTAAAATGTTTAGTAGATCTGCATGTGATGGTGTTCTGAGTACTGGTTCCTTAGCACGTAGCATCTTCAACATTTATGGTAACAGTGATCTGATATGGAGAAATCTGCAGAGCAGAGCAAACTTACAGCAGTGAGAACATCTAGCAGATAAATATCAGCTTCCACTTAGAGGGAGACACTAACATAAACACTGGAAGGGTTGACATGATAGCCACGATGGAAAAAAATAACACAGCATGTGTGTGTGGAGGGCAGTGTGTGTTTTCATGCTTTTTGAGTACTTGTCAGTACATATATATATATATATATATATATATATATATATATATATATATATATATATATATATATATATATATATATATATATATATTCAGTACTTATATACAGTACATAAATAATGCAGAAATATAAAAATATTAAGAAATGGTTTTCTTTGGACAGTGGTGATATATATCACTGAACAGTGTGAGTGTTTAAATAGCTGGGGTGGTGGGAGGCATATGGTGGTGCCACGGGTGGTAGTGAGCTGTAAATCAGTCAGCAGTGTGACATTAGAGATGGATACTGATACCCCTCAGTCGGATACTCAGAACAGCTTCACACCAACACCTGCCGCCATTCAGCAACCATCACAACAATTCATATTTCACTAGAAATCACCTTTCACTGCGACACACCTTTCACTGCAACACACCTTTCACTGCAATACACCTTTCACTGCAATACACATTTCACTGCAACACACCTTTCACTGCAACACACATTTCACTGCAACACACCTTTCACTACAATCCACCTTTCACTAAAATCCACCTTTCACTACAATACACATTTCACTGCAATACACCTTTCACTGCAATACACATTTCACTGCAATACACCTTTCACTGCAATACACATTTCACTGCAATACACCTTTCACTACAATCCACCTTTCACTGCAATACACATTTCACTGCAATACACATTTCACTGCAATACACCTTTCACTGCAATACACATTTCACTGCAATACACATTTCACTGCAACACACCTTTCACTGCAACACACATTTCACTGCAACACACATTTCACTACAATCCACCTTTCACTAAAATCCACCTTTCACTACAATACACATTTCACTGCAATACACCTTTCACTGCAATAGACATTTCACTGCAATAGACATTTCACTGCAATACACCTTTCACTGCAATACACAATTCACTGCAATACACCTTTCACTGCAATACACCTTTCACTGCAATACACCTTTCACTGCAATACACATTTCACTGCAATACACATTTCACTGCAATACACCTTTCACTACAATACACATTTCACTACAATACACCTTTCACTGCAATACACCTTTCACTGCAATACACATTTCACTGCAATACACATTTCACTACAATACACATTTCACTACAATACACCTTTCACTGCAATACACCTTTCACTACAATACATATTTCACTGCAATACACCTTTCACTGCAATACACATTTCACTGCAATACACATTTCACTACAATACACATTTCACTACAATACACATTTCACTGCAATACACATTTCACTACAGTACACATTTCACTACAATACACCTTTCACTGCAATACACATTTCACTGCAATACACCTTTCACTGCAATACACATTTCACTGCAATACACATTTCACTACAATTTACATTTCACTACAATTTACATTTTACTACAATTTACATTTTACTACAAAACTACTTTCACTACAATCCACATTGCACTCAAAAAGGTACAGTAAGAGGTTACTGTAATACATCTTTCACGACAATCATCCTATCACTGCAAATCCTCCTTTCACTGCAATCCACATTTTACTACAATAATATTTTCAGTACAATTCATCTTTCACTACAATAAACTTTTACTACAGTCCACCTGTCACTGTAATACATCCTTCACTGCAATCCACCTATCACTGCCAATCCTCCTTTTACTGCAACCTACCCTCACTGCAACCTACCTTTCACTACAAATCCAGCTTCACTGTAATCCTCCTTCACAGAAAACTAACTTCACTGCAAATCCATCTTTCACTGCAATCTACATTTTACTGCAATCCAGCTTCCACTACAGTACACTTTTCACTACAATCCTCCTATTACTACAAATGTATTTTTCCCAACAATCCATATTTTTCTGCAATCAACTTCTGCTACAATCCCCATTTTGCCCTTTTCACTAAAATCCATGTTTTACTGCAATCTTTTACAAATGCATATATCCCTTTTAGTCACCTTTCACTAAAGTCCTCCTTTCACTACAACCTAACAATGTATTTCAGTGGTAATTCTTAATGTTACATACTGGTTTTCAGACTTTGGGGAACATTTATTTGAAATGGATAGGATTTATTTGCTCATCATGTGGTCCTGAGGGACAGAGGTGCAGCCTCACTTCCTGCTCACTTACTGGCAAAATAAGGCTCCTCTAAAATATATACAATTTCTGAGGTTTAAGTTTCTGTTGCAGTTATTCTGTTGAAATTTCTTAGGTCTTTGCAGTGTCTTACGTCTGACGTTCTGTTTGGTCTTGACCCTGTTTGCTTATCTATTTGCTCATCATATGGTCCTGAGGGACAGAGATGCAGCCTCACTTCCTGCTCACTTACTGGCTCTAAAATGTACTAAAATTCTTTTAGTAGTAACATATCTTTATCTTTCTATCTGTCTACACACACACACACACACACACACACACACACACACACACACACACACACACACACACACACACACACACACACATATATATATATGTATATATATAACATTTTTGAGGTTAAAGTTTTTGTTGCAGTTATTCTTGACATTTCTTAGGTTTGAAATCATCGCAGTGTCTTACGTTTGACGTTCTGTTTAAGGTCTTGACCCTGTTTGCTTGTCAGATTCAACCACACTGAAGGAAAGAGGGAGTTAAAAGCGACAAAAGATTGTCATCAGGATTGGACTGTTCTGCCATACAACGAGATAAAAACAAGCTTTGTCTGCATACGCCGAAAGATAATTGTTGTCTCTTGTTTTTCTCCCTCCCTCTCTCTCTTTCTCTCTCTGTTCTTTTGCTCAGGTTTTCTTCCTCTCATAAGGAATCTATGCTATTCTTACCGAGAACCCATCAGGCTGGATCTTCATACGCTCGCATGGAAAATCAATGCTGGTACTTTATCTCGGCTCTGTTGAAGCATGCTAAAACAACAGCACATGAAAAGAGACAAAGCAGAAAAACACACAGAGAGAAGAACGCGTTTGCTCCTGCAGGGGGCCCGCAGAGCTCCCGTATCATCGTTGTCAGTGAAGCCTAAATGAGACTGAAGACCGAAGACATTCCTGTGGTTATGAAGGTCGGTTGGCGTCGTTAGATAAGAGGATGTTTACATCACGGAAATGACTACTTAACATGAACCGCAATGTTCATTCATTACAGCAAATCTCAGCCCGCATGTCTGTTGATTCATGCTTTGCCAGTCATGAATTATGAATATCTGTCCATCAGGAATCTTTCTCATGCGCTTTGAAACGCACTAACTCTCTTAGGACCCCCATGACGATTATGCCCGGAAATGCATTTAAAAATATTTCGTCTAATTATATCAGATTCACTGCTCCTTCTGAGCTGAATAGTTCTGGCAGACTAAATATGTGTTACACTATTCTGAAAGGCAGCATACAGTGGCCTTCAGAAATTTTGGCACCCTGATAAACATGTGCAAAATGGGCTGTAAGTAATTGTCTTTGTTGCTTTTCATTTTGATCTTTCATTGAATAAATGAACAAACATCTAACTTTCTTTTGAAGTTCAATGACTAAATGAAAAAAAAACCTAATTTTTATCATTAAACAAATATTTTTTACTTAAATTTAATTGCTGCCACCCTTAAAAAGTCTTAGAAGTGAAATCTAACTGAAGTATATTACCATTTCTATTTTATGAGAGCCATTAGGAACACTGCAATGGTCAACTATCACTTTCTGTTTCAGTGGGGTGTAAATGTGAAGTGACACAGACTAAATTCTTAAATTCACTATGACAAGGTCCAGCCAAGACAGCATTTATTGACCACAAAAGTGAAGCACTTTGAGATGTTACGAATCTGCTGCAAAGAGAATGTATGTCTATACTGACCCCACACACAGTGAGGAGGACGGTTCAAGTACCAAAACAATCTCCAAGAATCAGAGCTGTAGAACTGCAGACATTAGTTTGGTCTCAGGGTCAGACCATCTCCCTAACCACAATATGACACCACCCACATTACCACAAGCTGTTTGGGAGGGTTGCCAGAAGAAAGCCTGTGTTGTCAACAACCTACAAACTCTACACTTTGCCAGATGCTTCTGGCTCTTTCAGTGGTTCCATGTTATATGGTCAGATGAGACAAAAAGCATTTTGGCAGCAAACACCAGAGGTGCATTTGGTGTAAAGATCTTGAAGAAGAAAAGAACTTCATCCTCATAATGAAGTAAGATGGTGGATCTTCGATGTTGGGGGGCTATTTTTCTCCCAAATGCACTGGGCAATTTATTAGTATACATGGCATCAGAAACTCAAGTATCAGCAAAAACAAAATTAAAACTTGGGTTTCGATTAAGCTGTGGTTGGATCTTCTAGCATGACAATGTTTACATGCTCTTATCTAGAGCCACTTACAAAAGTGTTAAGTCAGAGAATGTATGTCCAACTAGTACAAATAGGCTGGAGTTCTAACTACCTCTGTGTTTAATCGCTGCCAGCAACAAGAACCAGTGCTGATATCTAAAAATCAAATAAAACAAAAATAAACCTCACCTGAGACCAGTGATTACAATTAACTAACTAACTAAGTCACAATTAACTTCTAACTAAGAGGGAAAAGCATAAAGGAAATTAAGTAAGCCTGCCTTAGCAACAGAACAACAAATCCCAGTCAGAACAAGAAAAATGCACATCACACCTTAAATCAACACAACAAATCACCTCATACCAATGCGACGAATAGTTTTCAAAACCCAGGATCAAGGTTTGACTATGGTTATCCCAGTCCCCTCATCTAAACACCATACAAACTTGTGGGATTAGCTGAGTCCACTATGAGTTTACTGTACTTTAGATAAAAGATTGATTGTTGTTCATAATTTGAATGAAAGAAAAAGAAGTATAAGAAATTTTATAGCCCGTTTTGCTCATATTTTCTAGGGTTGTCCATGTTTCCTAGGGTTGTCCATGTTTACTAGGACTGTCCATGTTTACCAGGGTTGTCCATGTTTACTAGGGTTGTCAGTATTTGTGGAGGACAATAAGCTTGTGTGCAATTGCATGGACTTGAAAACATGTTTTATGGAACTCCAGATACACCATTGTTGTGCTGATGTTGCTGGTGCAGGCTATTGTGAACCCTATAGTGATGCAACACATGTACACATGCTATTCAGGACTCGTGCCACTGCTCTGTAAGTTTGCATGGTCTCCCACCTTGTGGATGAGCTGTAGTTAGAGCTGTAGACACTAGCATTTCACTTGCATTTCACAATAATTGCTCTTACAGTTGACTAGGTCAGATCTAGCAAGGAATGCTGAATGCTGTCACAATCTGAATTGCAGCACAGGTGGCATCTTATGACAACCCCACTTTTAAAATGAGTGAGCACTTCAGTACAAACAACTGTATGGTGTAGGCGCCATGTAGACTTATGAATGCTGACCTTTATTTAAGTGTTATCAATACAAAAATACTTGTGCGCATGCATTTGTTTTCATATATTGATGCTTTTTTGTTGTTGATACAGAAAATAAATTGTACTATTGTGTAACCAGCATTCTGTCCTGTTGGTTTTTTTTGCATCACTTGAAAACATTGCATTAAATATAATTCAGAATTCCTCAATTAATTTATGTTACAATATCTTTTTTCTAGCCTAGGTTTTATTCTGACATTGACAATATATCTCTCAAGTAACTAACTATGTAATTAGATTCGTTGGACAATTATATAAGTACTTGAAAATAATTATGAATGTACATCAAAACAGAAGCTCTCAGTTAAGCTCTCAACTTGTTTGCTATGAGTGATGGCATCAGAAAAGCATAAGCCCAGTGGGAAATAATCTTGTTTTCAGGTAAGTGCAATCTGTAATTGATAGCGTTTGTCTCGATGGCTGTGCATCTGCCCTCATGGCCCGTGTGTGGGCAGTGTGAGGAATGCCAGCTGATTGGCAGTCAGACAACAGCAGAGCTATTTTAGCAACCGTGTTCTACCAGCACAACAGCAGTTCCCATGTGATGAGTGAAATCAGCAACAGGGTTGAAGATGGTTATCTGGTGCTCGTTATAATGGCTGCCCTGCATCACATATCTCTCCAGTAGAGGTTTCGAAAAGGTTCACTTGAAATCAAAACTCCTGCCAGTCAAGCGGGAATCTTCTTTCCGGCTCGACAGCAATATGAGTCAGTGTTTTTCTCTGTTGTCATGTGGTTTGTTTAGAATGCCATTTCTTTCCGTCTCTCAGTTTTGCACAGACGCTGAACCTCGCCGGTCCCGCTGTTATTCAGGCATGAATGCTAATGCACGGCGGCTGACACTTGCTCTATTTATTGCATGCATATCACTAGAATTCCCTTCAAGCAAGAGTCCTGATGTGCACTAAATACCCAGCCGTTGTATTCGGGGTTCAATCATCAGCATTGTTTATTCCTTTCTTTTTCTTTTATTCAGAAAAGCAATGATTGCAGTGACTATAAATCAATGACACATCCAAACTTGCAGACGTTTGTTGGGGTCGTAGTTAAAATGAGGTCTGAACATTTCTGTACCCAAGCCATGTTTTAATGAGTTAGTTGAGGGGCCTTGCTACACCAGGAAAAAGTACTAGGAGCTGTAAAAATATTAAAACTAGAGCTTTAGCTTTAGAAAATGTACTGTTTTAAAGTCAATACACAACACAGCAAAGCTAGGTGCTAACATAACATTGCAATTACTATAGAGCAGGGGTATTAGAATTAGAATTCAGTAAGGTCCAGTCAGAGGAAATTTCCTCAGGCCGGTCCAGGCCGTCATAAACTCAGTGCCATATCCTGTATACTAAAATAGCCTAGTATTAGCATCTTATGTCATCAGCAACTGAAAGACAAAACAAATTACAAGTAGTGTTTAGTACAGTATATTCCAACAATATTTATTTGTTTAAAAGCTGAACTGAATTAATTATTTATAAAACTTGTAATAAATGTTTTTTCCTCACTTCAAGTAAAAACAAGGGCTACAAAAAAACAGAATGTGTTTGAAAAAAGTGCATCTTAAAGTGCTTATTTATAGAGAAAGTAAATAAATTGTGCTTCTTCTCGTTAACAAGTTGACACTAGGATACTAGACGAGCCAGTCTCGGTCCATTCCTGGTTAAAAAGTTTTCGCTGTTGACTTTTCTTTTTTTTATCTGGCCTGTGTGCGTGCCACACTCCCGAATCTGCACAGATCTGATTGGCTGAGGAGCGATTTTTTTGATGATTACAGCGCACACGATTGCTCTGTGAGGATAAAGCACTGCAAAGCCCGTATACCGTATAGACTAGAAAAGTTCAGTCACTTAAAAGAAACTGTTGAAATTAATTTGTTTTCAATATTTTATTGATTTGGGTCCCGGACTGTGGCCTGCCTATTAGTGACCTTAGCTATAGAGTATGGCCCTCAGTATGTACAAGGGCCTTCTTGGTCAGCATGAAAAATAATTGTGCCTATCTGGCCCTTGATCAAGATCCGTTTCAGTGATGCAAGGCTCAGCATCAGTAGGGTCTATGGGTCAGCTTCAGTTTTACAAGATTCATCACTCTCTTCTGGTGCAGTACCAACCCCCTAGGTTTCTAGTAAGTAGCTCCATCCTGTTACGCATCACTACAGTGCTGGAAAAGCACAGCTGAGCTCTTAATGCATTTCATAATATGTTTATTTTGAACAACATCCAAACAAATAAGAAGTGTTAATAACTTCTCAAACCAAGTTTCCCTTATTGTAAAAACAGAGATTTTATATGAGAGCTCTTAAAAAGAGTTATTACAAAACACAGCTTGCCAGTTAACTAGTGCGGTGAGTAGCCAAGATTTTACACACTGGTGACTGGGGTCTGAATCCCTGCATAGATACTATGTTAGTGCTTTTGGCTGAATTCGTCTTAAAGCTATGCTTGGTTGTATCTGAAACATGATTGCACTCTCTCAGTTGTTAAGAGTGATCACAGTATTCTGTAAGTCTGCCCTTTTCCACCTTTAGCTTTCTCTCCCTGGCCTGCTTTGCCACTCTAAATGACCCAAACTACCAAACATTATGCCAATATTCCGACTTGCAAGACTAGCTTGATGTGTCAGGCCTTCCATGTACTTTTCCAGTCCATTTGGAATCTATAACATCATTTAAAATGTGCATCTCACTAGCTGAGCCATGAAGAGGATCATTTATGCCCTGCAGAAGATGAATGTATTCTGTAGAATAGTTTGCAGTTGAATTGGGAATTGGTTTAGGGAGCATGCAAAAGTCCCCTGAGATTATTAAGCAGTAGTACAATATTTGTTGCCCTATTCTAAACATAGCAAACTATTCATATGAGGACGTGTGTCCAGCTTTCCCACTATGACATTCTAGGTGTAGAGAGAGGCTGCTTGCCTACTCTCTTTAGTTACATTCATTGCTAATTCATTGTCATCTTTACCAGTGGCTTAATTCACTGCTATACATGTCGAACTAGACAGAAAGAAAGAAACAGACACTATTATCCCATTCAATCACACATGCATGAGAACAACCTCTAAATAAACCTCTCCCTCCTCAAATGCTAGAAGGCATGGATATGTACAGCTTATGTATGTGTACATTCTAATAGCCTTTCAGTGGCAGATCATAAAAAAGGTGAGTGCAGTAACCTTGTTCTTAAGCAAACATATTGTTAAACGTATAATAAGCAAATAACTAACAGTATATCAGGTATCAGGTTAAGAACTAATTAAACACTGAGTAGCTTAGAAAACCAGATCTAATACATTAATCCAGTCCAGACCTCCTCAAATGGAAGAACAATACAAGTACATATATTTACTATACTAAAAATGCAGTTATACGCAAACATCCCTGGTGCCTTTTCGCACAGATATCTTGTTATGCATTGTTTTCTTTTCCAACATGTTCAACGTAGCAAATAAGCCATGATTGTCTATTAAAATGTGCAAACGTGTTCTCTGTAGAGAGTGTTAACTTATTGCTATTGAAGGGGATGCCAAACCTTTGCATATAGCTGTATTCTAACAGATACAAATGAAGCCTATGCCTAGACAAAACAACAATAATCATAATAATAATAATCATAATAATAATAATAATAATAATAATAATAATAATAACAACAACATAAAACATTTCACCACTAGTGGGTTTGTGAAAGACTGGGCTTATTGTGGGCCAAAGTGTTACAATATATTGTTGTAACTTATTTTCTCGCCGTTAAAATGAAGAAGAAGAGCAGTTCAGAGTATATGCTTAATTCTTGAAGATACTGCAGTGAAGACACGATCTGTGAAGCAAACACACTCTGTTTATATGGCTTGCCAACAAGGAACATCTGACCCATCTGACCCATCTGGCCAAGTCGTTATCTCCTGAGCTTAGGGTAGATTTCCTTGGGAGGTGTCCTGAACAGACTCAATTTAGCAAGCGGGCATGGTATGTAAGAAATATTTACAACAGTATAAACCAGTAAACTATAGGTATAAACTGATACAACTTTATTTGGCTGCCTAAAGGTCTAAACACTCCTGCGTTTGCCAACACTTGGTCACTTTACATCTTCTATTAGTAGCACTACTGCTTGTTCTGACCAATGAAGGGGCAACTTTTTATAGCATAAACCTCCAAAATACATGACATCACTCATTTAAGTAGAATATAAGAATGAACCTTTCATCATCATGCTTACCTCTGTCACAAATTAACAAGCTTGCTGACTTTTACCTCTTTGGTCAAGCATATCCAAACCATTAACTTTTTTGGCACCATGTTTACATTTGTTCCCTATAAACGTTATCAAAAATTTAATTTGACTGGATGTTTGCATAAGATTGGATTCTCAAGTTAAAGCAGTGTGGAACAGAAGCTGGTGGGTTAAACAGAGGTGCATCTGTTTACTGTTTACAGACGCTTTCAGTTTGATTTGGCCTTTTGGGTGTCTCACAGACAGTGAAAGCCCCAAAATATAATGCGTGTGTGCACATTGGTGTGTGTGCTTGCGTAAGACTGTGGTTTTATGGCATGTCAACATGACGAAACAGGACCCGATGATTATCAACCCCACCAGCACCACCACCACCTCCCCGCCCACACACACAAACACGCAGTAACACAAACCACATCATTAGTGTGGTATGAGAATCACCGTGCCACCTACCGATTTCCACCTGATCGTCTCTCTCTCTCCTTTCCTCTCTCTCGCTCACACCATTTTTAGTTCCTCCTTTCGCAAGGAACCCATAAATTACACGCTGACAGCAGCTTTAATTTGTACAGAGTGTGCTTGACTGCTTTCTCTCTCACACTCACACTCATAGCACATGGTCAGGCAGGCTGCCATAATGAGGTCAATATATATTCATTGTAGCGTCACGTGATCTGGAAGATAACAGTGGAATGCATGCCCCCTATCATTCCCCCTGGCTGTAAAGAGGAGTTGACTGGCAGCTGGTACAGCAGGCCATGCTGGGAGGCCCTAACGCCTCATCACTAATGCATGGCTTGGGCAGCACCATGATTTAACTAATCATACTCACTCTTTCATCCTACGCGTGTGTCAGGGGCTAGCACACAGCCACTTTCATTGCTTGCCAGTGCTGCATAATTGATGACCCTGATGTCATCCTTTCAGTGGAAGCCTGGCTCGGTTCCCTCGCTTATATCATGTTGTCTTTAAGTTGAACTCAATGTAGCGTATGTGATCCCTCTTCAGAAATGGGTAAAATTGATTTAGTCTAAAACAACACGTGCTTTCAATACGTCTTTAGCTACTCACGCAGACAAAAATGTGTTTTTTTTCTGGGAATTCATGTCCAGAAGCAACAAATTGCTCTTGAGACGTATGAGTTTCCACTGTCGTTGTAAATCTATTTTATTATTCATTACACTGGCAGTACTAAAGCAATGAGATTCAAAGCATCCAGCAAACATGCGAAAACACCTCTTCATGCCATGTCTTACAACATACAACATGGTTTCAATCAGCGTAATTGATCAATTCATGCTCCAGCCACAAGGAATAACTGTTGGAAGGTTGGGTTATGTTGGCAAAAATCCTAGTTTTTGGCCAAAGTATCTGAATAGTTCACATTAGACCACTGCTATGTGTGTTTACAGTTGCTGTATGTTTTCCATATTTATAGTTTACATTGTTGGATTATTTAAAAAAGTATTTACTGAAAACTAGGTAGACTGGAAATAACAATGGCATGCTAAGCTAATGCATTGTTCTGTTCTTTCAGTGTGCCCTGATTAGTATATGACATAAACCATTTAAAACAAGAGAATACTCTAATGTAATGTTTCTTTAGGTTGATTGGAATTTTTGCCAGTTTTCTATAAAGCTTTTCTTTTACAAAGTTTTAGGTACAACAACATTATTTGCCCCATAGGGGGTTGGACCTATGGGCTCTCACAAAATCAATTAGTAAAAAAACAGACTGAGATATAAAGAGGTACTACATCAAAGCCACTTTTTGGCTATTTTTTGTGGCAGTGTAGTGGTTTGATTTTGTATTGACTTCTAAGCCAATCTCTTAATCACTGCATTGTTTTACTTTGAGATCTCCCATCTTAAGAGCGAAATGTACCATTCTTAATGTTGATCATTACAAAGTACTATATTTTGACAAGTGAAAGCACATTAAAGAGGCGTATCAGCCGAAAACTAGAATTTACTGTCATTTGTTGTTATGCAACATTAGGTAACACAATATTATATCCTTTATTCTTGAAGTCTTGACAGAATCCTTCATTTGATACAATTTTCATGACTTTTTTCACCATTAAGTGTGTTTATATGCTTTTTACAATTGTTTATAGCGCAGAAAATCAGAGTTTGTCAGTAATCCAATAAACATGTTGACATGAATTTGGGTAATCAGATAATAGGCAAACTCTAAAACTACATGAGTAATCCAATTTCTGCTTTGCAACCTGAATAATCAGATAACTGCAGAAATGTGATTAGAAATGCAGTCCCTGTTCACTAAGTACAATAACTAGCCTGCTTTGGAAATCTCAATGGTCACCAAAAACTTCAGCCTGGTAGCTATGTTGCTAACTTTAGCTTTTAGCCTGTCCTTCTCATCTGTTCTTTCCATTTAGTTTCTTAGCTGTTATGTTTGATATCTACCTTAGTCTGCATTCAATAGTTTAAAAAGCATTAAGACAGTCGTCTTAATTAAGTCCACTCCAAAGCATCTGCAGATTTTTCAAAAGTTCCTCCTTTTTCTAGTGTTTAATCACACTCTTCTTCTTCTGTGCTACCATTATAGGAAAAAAATGTTGGCAACAGGTGTACAACAGGTGTAGTTAATAGTTAAATCTTTCCTATTGGCCAGAGTGTCCCATCACACATAGGCAAAATATCTATTATTACTCATCATGAGGTTATGAGAATATCTGATCTACAGACTTAATAATTATCTTATCCAGGGATATTAAGTAAAAACTTACTGTAAGCATTATTTCTTAAAACAAGTGGTGTCTACATAGAAGGTATGTGACTTTGAGGTTGAGGTAAAAAAAATACTTAGATGCAGTTTTTCATAATCATTTATAAGCTTAAGATTTGGCCCAGAATTTTTTTATATTTTCAAATTAAAGCTGTCCAAGATGTTGGCAAAGATATGGGAGTCAAAGTTGTTTTCCTCCGCACCAAATTGTTTTGCAAATCTCCAAATCCACCCTAAAACAGTAGCTACATTCTGGTGTCTGAGTAAGATTTAGCACTTAAGATGGAACAGAATGCTCCATTAAGAAGCTGACAAATAGGTAGCTAACTTCAGCCTTGTTCAACATCATCCATGCTCACTCACTTATATCTACTACTTTCTGACAAATGATTGTAGATCATATGAAAAATACTGACATCCTCTTGACACTTGAGCTGGTAGAAGTACATTTTGCAGTCATTATTTTGGGAGTCAGCACTGTTTCATAAAGTCTAGGCTTTTTACAATCACAGCGTTTGTATTTGAAGGAGTAGACAACAGTTTATGAGGTTTACGCTGTGCCAGTTTTCTCATTATTCAAGTATGACAAACACAGTTTTCACCTTTAATGGGTAAAATCTACACAGTTGGAATAACATTATAATAGTCCTGTAATGGTCTCACAAAGAGAAACGATGCTTTCCCTAGCCAAGGTATCTTTTTTTTGTTCAGTGTCAAACAGTGCAAAAGTCTGTTTATCCTCTTGTTAAGCCCAGAAGTTATGAATGAAGTGTTAATGGTTCGTATTTAAACATGTAGTCATGCTGAAATATGCGTTCTGGCTGAACCTAACGAAGTCATTGGCACTTAGACATAGACTTCAGTGTCTGAGCAGCCACTTTAGATGGATCAGTCAAGTGAAGCTGGCTCTGAATCGGAATGAAATGAGCACTGTAATGTTTTTCAGAGTCTGAGGCCTGGGAGTTATTACGGAGGGAGAGGTGGAGGGGGATGGGAATTAATTTACGGATATCCCCTTTAAAAGCCATACATGATTAATGAGGGGTAATTTCATGCTCCGAGCATCAATTTCCCCCCCTCAAATTATATCTATTCCCCAATGCTTCATCATCAAAAATGGATCAGCTGCAGCCAACTCTAGTAGGCCGGACAGGCCTGTTTCTGCATACCTGCCTACGAGCTCCGCTGTTGGTGAAGAATGGCAGGGGAAGATGATGAGGTCAGGAGAGCTCCAGAACATTCCAGAGGGAATTCCACCACTACCGCACAGGGTTAAGAGTTTGGAGTACCATTTAACGCTCTGACGAAGAGACTTGTGTGTTTGTGCTGGGCCACTGAATCTGTCAGCACCGCGTCAAGAAGCCTTTCAGTTGTTCATTAATCAAACAAAACATCTGACATTTTCATAACTTCCTTTGCTCCCTGCTGTAGGAACTATGGGTGACTGGCATTTAGATGTATGCTCGTCAGAACGAAGCCAAGTTAAACAGAAGCTTTGCTTTCAATCCTGCTTTCTGTTTTAATAGGTGGTGTTCAGACACATGAAGCAATTCTCCTCCCTGAAAAGAGAAACATTTGACCCCATAAATTCAGGCAGTGTTGAGAAAGCTTGTAAGGAGGGATGTGCATGTGGTTTATGCTAAGGTCATATTCACCTGATGCTATTTAGTGTAGTTTGTTGTATTTATTCCTTTGTTTAGTCTGAACTTTCCAGTGTTGTGACTGATCTCTACAGTACAGCTTAAAAGTCACTATGAAGGCCAGTTCACACATAAAACTGTCTTTAGTCGGGCATGTAATGGAACAGATACAGCTTTGTTTTAATCAATGTTTCAGTTCACACTGACTGCTAAACATGATTTTTCCATCTGTCAGAACACAGACCCTGCAATCCTGCTGAGTGAAACACAAACACCTTAGAAGTCCATTTTAACCCCACACTGGCACTTCCAACAGTTCAGTGAACTACAGATCCGTGCAAAAGTTAGAGACCACCCTCACATAACTGTATGGACAAACAGCCATTATGCAATTTTTCAAGTGATATTTGTGAGAAGTTTCAATGCCAAAGGACAGTAAGTGAAAAAAACAGAAGATTCCAAAACTGTAGCTCCAAATTGCATTCAAACATGCAGGAGAAATGGGCAACAACCGTGCAAGACCTGGTAGACCACTAAAACTGGCTCCCAGTCCTTGAAACTTTCTCCTTCAAGGTCCACTCCTCTCTGGCTTCAGATTTAGAAAAAAAAATCTACAGGTGGTTCTGTCCAATGCTTTCACTAAGAAAATGTAGATGCCAAGCCTTTCGCAAATTAAAGAAATAAGCTTCTGGTGTTCTCAGAACCCTGAACTGGCTACTTCAGACTGAATGTGCTTAGGATTACTACAATTGTGAGAAGCAGAAAATGCAACCAAATTCTAAGACTAAACTTTAGGAAAATTATCTATGGAGATTTCTTTGAAAAACCTAAAGCAAATTACCCAAAACAGGATGGAAACTTTGATAAAGGTGAAGTGGGCATACATTTAATGTGGAAAATTTGAGTATTACAATTAGCTGTTGAGGTGCAGGTTCCTGTAAATAAACCAAAAATTAATAACTTTTAATAACAGCCATTTTCACTAGAAATATATATATATATATATATATATATATATATATATATATATATATATATATATATATATATATATATATATATATATATATACATTTGTGCAGTAGTATAAGTTTCAAATAATCCTTTACTACAATGTAGAAATTTCGTCTGCCCTGTACTATTGATGTACTGTACTGAGGATGGGCCTCTTACCTGACACCAATGAGTCTAGTGGACTCATGATTGTCAATGTGTTGCAATAAACATCTTTTCTTTGTATCATTCCATTTCAAATGTGAACTAAAGCTATTGTAGCATTTACAACTATTAACAGGAACACAGCTTTTGCACAGGTTGTGGTGCTTTATTAACCAGCCGTGGCCAAAGCCACACATAAATAGAGTATTCTTAGTTACACTTTACTGCAGAGTACTGTTCATAAGGCTACATGACTCCTTGTTATGACAACTGACGTTACCTAAACATACATTTTTAGAAATGCTTATTCCAATAGTCATCTGTCATAACTGTCATAGCAGTTAAGTTTGAACCACATCATAAGTATTTTATGAAGATTTATATAGGGTTACATCAGTTGTCATGACAAGGTGTCATGTAGCCTTATAACAGTAGCCCGCAGAAAAGCGTTACTGAATTCTCTACCTCTAGCCTCGCTACGTCTTTTCTCTCTACCATAAGTGCTTGACTGATCTTTATCCCTATTAATTAACCCTGTAAATAAAGGCTAAAAGCCTTTAAACATTTGATTAATGTAGCTTCAATAATAAAGAAAAGCAGGCCAAATTGTGAATTCTTTGAAAACAATATTGCTGTGAGACATAACAACTAAGTTTCAATGTCATGCACAGGAGTGGGCGGTTAACCAATCCAGTAGATGACATATACACATAGGAAAATTTGCCTTTTAATAACAGTCTATATAAAAAATGTTTAATCACAAAATAATTAGCATGCATAGTTAACCTGAGGGGATAACAGCTAAATAATTCATTAGAAAGTAATAAACTTACTCTAAATAGTCACAACGCAATGGATCACATATACAACATGTGAACTGCTTTATTGTGCTACAGAGCTTTTAGGTGGTTGGCCAATGGAGCTGTGGACAATGCTCAAAAGAAAAGCTAATAGACCACAATTAAGTCCACTAAAGGCAAGTCTGATGTATAGTTGTGATTATTTCAAAAGAAAAAGTTATTGTTGAATAAAGAAGGTCAAATACGGAAGCATTACCCTCCGCTTACCCTCATACAGCACTGTGGGTGGAAGCACACTGACCTTTCTACGTTTGGACAGGACCGAAACAAATAGTCCTGATTTTGGTAGGACTAGGGTGAATTCTAGCGGAACCAGACAGAAGCAAAATTGAAAAAACTATATAAAATTAGACCTCTTCTGTAAATTACATGTATAAACCAGCATGAACTAATATTACGTTCTGATTTGTGCTTGTTTCTTATTTTAGTGGTCTAGGCAAAGTCTACAAATCAGTGTTATTTCATTGGCTGAAGTAGCTGTGCTGTGCGTGTGTAAGTAAATCAAAGTGGAAAAACTCCCAGAATTCCCTGAGAGAGGCTGTTTTTCTCTGCTGTACTTTATTTACGAGGGATGTCAGTACACAGCAGGGCCAACACTCATTTATAACGGTGCCCCTGCTTACTAAGCGCTAAAAAACCCTCTTTGTTACAAATGAAATACACCCCAGACGCAAAACTGTCTGTGCAGTTGTTTTGATCACGCTGTGTTCGTAAACAAATTGTGCTTTTATCTGACTACACACATGGATCATTTGCAATGAAATGAGGCGTAGTGAAAGTCAAACACATCCCTCATTTCCATATCACAACAACCACATTAACATGTGGCTACTTTATATTCTAAACCAAAAAAGCAAATGAAAACACTTAGCCACTAGTTCACGCGTGTGTGGCCGTTTCCAAGCACCCCCCCATCCCGCTCTTCCAACCAACGCAAACTTTGATTGGCCAGCCAGCTAGCTCTGTGTGCTCGGTCGAGGGTCATAATTTGATTGGTGGAGAGGCAGCAGCCAGAGACTGAGCCGTGAGTAAACATTCCCGCTATCAATATTCCGCTGTTTGTTTACTGAACCATCCCTCTCTCTTTCGCTTGAGCTGCAGCCGAGTCCTAGGCAAACATTCATTTTTCGAGCGAGGCGGGTCCAAAGGGTTAAACACACTGTCTTGTCCTCTCTTTGTTTTCCTTCTCAACCACAAAAAAGAGATTAAAGTCTCCGTAAACATTTCACAGCTGCTCACTGTTGTTTGCTTTCTCTCTGTTTTAAGCCTGGCTGAGCTGTGAAGTTTGGCCTTTTTCTGGGAGTTTCCCAATTCTGTGTACTCAGATAGACCAGCTTGCTGAAATGTAACAGGTAACCCCCGGCTCTTACCCAGAAACTTTGTGTTATCTTCACAAATGCTGGCAATGGCACAACAACAAAGTGCACCCTGTAATCCGACTGTGACCTGCCGGACAGTGTGTGCTGAAAGCTCGGCAGGCTGGAAGCCTTTCTGAGAATATTTGTTTTACAGAGAAAGCAGAGGAATCTCTTTGTGGATGTGCTTTTTGTTTGTGTTTTATGGGATTTCTAGGTTTTGTTGTTACGGTTGCATGCCAGTAACTTCTACTCTCCTCTCCTCTATCAAAGCGATTTCTCAATGTGTAGTTCTATGTACATGTCACAAGTTACTAGTTCAAACATGAATATGAATATACTTCACAGTGGCTTTTATAATTACTCAATGCATCTAACAATGAGGAGTGTCGTACCTCTTTTATGCAGTGATAGAACACATGGCGGCACTACCAAACCAATATTGATTGAAAAGAATCTAGGAAGCTTCTTATTTGCAGGCCCCCTAGTGGTCACTCTGCCTGTGGAATGGAAATTGAATCAGATATTTTCAATCAAAATAAATATGTTGTCAGATTAACTAGGTGTTGTGCCTCTGTGTTGAGCTGATAGTGAACAATGAGGGGTTAAGGGTTGGGTGATATAATGGTGGACAATGGATGTGTTTGGTGACATGGTTGAAGACTGCCATTTGTTGGGCGACACAAATTGATCTGGGGCATGTGTAAATGGGTCAGGATGCTCATAATATTGTAGCAATCTGCTTCTGATTGGTTAGGACATGGAGACTAGGCCTCGTGCAGAGCCCACTGGGAGAACGCCACACTCACAGTAAGAGACATTAAATCTTTTAAAAAGTTGTGGTTATTAGCTTATTAGCTATCTATATGTATTTACTGGGCTTTGGGGTTGTTTACTGAGGTTATGGTGTAGTGTTGGTGCCTACGATTATGGAGACTTGTATGGCTAGCAGCTATTAATGACCTATGTGCTCTTAGCACTGCAGTAATAATTAAAACTAATAAAGAAAGCACCAAAATCTTATGTAGGTATCCAAAGACAATGCATGTTACAAGTTTTCTAAGTGACCTAACCAATCTCTGACTTTTTTACTCATTGCTCTATGAGGCAACGCCATTGTTTGTGTGCATAATGCTTCAGTAAATCATCTTTTCTGGGCTTTTCTAAAAGCCAGCTTTCTAATAAACGTGTGAAAGAGAGAGGGAGACCTTGACACAGGGCCTGTGTCTGAGCACGAGTTGGGTAATATTGACACAACAAAGATAACGGTAAGAATGCAGGACCGACAATAATCATGGCGTACAAAGCAACGGTAATTACAAAAAAGAATGTCTCTCTCTGTCAAACAACGACCCAAGCAGAAGATAGGATTCCTCTTGCCTGTCAGCCCCCTCCCAGTTACTCCCCCAAAAATACTTGTCTTCATTGTCACTGTGGCTGCGGGCAGAGTTCAGAAGGAGAGTACACTTAGCACACAGTTACACACGGTTACACACATAGCAACCCCTCCTCCTCTGTGTGCTCGGCCAATATTGACTCAGTCTGCAGCCTAACACTGCCACTATTGAGTTTGGCCATTCAAAATACTGTTTGAGGAGCATTAGAGCAACAGTAAAATAACAGATCTCTAGCCCCCACCCACCAACCCCCCCCAACTAACCACCTCCCTCGCCATTCTACTGAGAATACAAAGCAGGAAGTGAGGTCACGACAAGCAGGTGGTCCAGTTTATTTGACTGTTATTATTCAAATAGTAACCCAAGGAAGGTCATTTCCATGCTAATCTGACTGGTGTCGGTTGTGGAGCTAAAATAGGGTTGCCAACTTTTACTGACAGCAAAGCGTAATGATGTACTGCTTTACTGCTACTACGCACAGTTGCAAGAAATGTGATCCTTTTGGAATTAGTAATATAATGTGGTCCAAACATTATCTAGGTTACAATTATAGACAAACACAATCTAACTAAACTGACGATGCACAAACCTTGTGCTTTTCATGTCTTTTATTGAGCACACTGAGTAACATCCATAGTGCAGTCTAGAACCTGCAGATCTCTCTCAATTATCTCAAACAAACCTTTTCTGTAGCTGCAAGTAGGGAGGAATTTCGGACCGGTGTGTTTGAGTTCATCAATATTTCTGGGACGCCGTGCTTGCACAGCCTTCTTCAGGTCATACCACAGCATCTCGACAGGGTCAAGTTCAGTCTTTCTTGGCCATTGCAAATCTTTTTCTTTTTCATTCTTTAGTTGATTTACTTGTGTGCTTTGAGGCACTGTCTTCTTGCATGACCCAGTGTCTCTTCAGCTTGTGGTCATGGGCTGCTGAGCTTACATTCTCCTGTAAAATGTTTTGACACACCTTTGAACTCATTGGTCTCTCAATGAAAATCAGCACCTCCAAATCCGTGACTATAGTCCTCAGTCGGAAAAGTGTGTAATGCCCTCTCCAGGTCAGGGTCTTGTTCATGAGTGAGGGAAGAATGGAGCGGGAGGTTAACAGGCGGATTGCAGTGATGCGGGCTCTGTACCGGTCTGTCCTGGTGAAGAGAGGGCTGAGCCAAAAGGTAAAGCTCTCTCTTTACCAGTCAATCTAAGTTCCTGCTCTCACCTGTGGTCATGAGCTTTGGGTAGTGACCGAAAGAACAAGATTGCGGATTCAAGCTGCCAAAATGAGTTTTCTCCACGTGGTGTCATGTCTCACCCTTAGAGTGAGGAGCTTGATTATATAGGAGAAGCTCAGAGTCGAGCCGCTACTCCTCCACGTCAAGAGGAACCAGCTGAGGTGGTTTGGGCATCTGGTTAGGAAGCCACCTGGGCGCATTCCTGTGGAGGTGTTCTCGATAGTGTCTGACCGGGAGGAGACCCCGGGGAAGACCTAGGCCACCTGGAGGGATTATATCTCTCGGCTGGCCTAGGAATGCCTCAGTATCCCCCTGGAAGAGCTAGAGGAGGTGGCTGGAATCCCTGAAAAAGCGTTAGAAAATGAATGAATGGATGGATGGTCTCTCAATGATCGCGAGGCATCCATTCAAATGGTGATGCTCCCTCCACCATGCTTCACAATGGTTTTGGTGTGCAATATTGCATTGCATTGTCCATTTGTGCTTCAAAGTTCCACTTTTTCCACATCTATCCAAAGACATGTTGTGGAACATCCAGGTGGCCCTGGGCAAAACTTGAGATTAATAAAATGATGTCTTTTTCATTTGACAGCAGTGGATTCCCTTGTGGTGTCCTTGCATTAACACATCTTCCAAGCTCTTCTGAAAGTTGTTTCCCTCGAGACATGATTCACCAACTTTCTTTGTGAAGAACAGATTTGCCAGTGACCAGGCTTTGTGTGCGCCTTTAATTTAATGGGCAAAGCACTTACTTACATACTTACATTCAGTCTAATCTGACTAATTGGTACACAATATTTTCTTATTCTAGCCTGCACTGTGGATGTTACTGAATGTGTTTGAAGAAACACATTAAAAGGAAATGAGTTTGTGTTATTCATTTAGTTGGAATGTGCTTGTCTGTAATTATGACTGCTTGTTATTCACAGCTACAGACAGAGTTAGCCTGCTGTATGCTGAGCATCAAAGCCGAGCGTCGCCATTAACGTTATTATGACGGACTCACATGTCGCACCCAAGTTGTGCACAGTAAGTCTCACATATGACTGGAAAGTTTTCCTTCCAGTTATGAAGTTGCTCACAACCAAACATAGTTACAGAGTCTTATGTGACAGCAGCACAACCAATCACACTGACCATATGACTTGAGTAGAGAACTTGATTTAACCCTTTATGCACCTCTAGGTTAATCAGACGTTGACCGATCAGGGTCTTTTGTTCAGAGGGGATCAAATTATTGGTGGGGACAATTGAATAATCGCTTAATACTGACACGTCACTTCAGTCTATGCTAATTCTACACCATGTAATGATTAGACCACATTTTATTAAAAATCAATGCAGAAACACATTGGTTTAACCTGGCACTTTTTTATGAAATATCTATAGAGACACCTTTACAGTGAATGAAACTGGCTAGCCACTTTAGCTCTACTAACATAGTGTGAGCTGCTAGCAGAGGAGAGTGGCCTTGGTAGCAACAACCAGTCTTGTTTGGGGTTTGTTTTCTGGTCTACAAGTTAAGCTATTAAAGACAGAACACATGATCTAATGTAGTAAACCTTTTGCAGCAGAATAAGGCACCAATTAGATGCCCATCCATAACTAATTTTAGGGAGTTCACGCAAAACATGAATTGAACGCACAGGAAACGGGCGTAAATATTGGCTGGTAACATGTTCCGCTCGATTTACTAACATTTGATCCACCAGCGGTGGCTGATTTTGCATGCTGGCAGGCGTGCTATCAAGAGAGTAGCTTTAACAATAGCTGCATAAGCCTTGAACACATTTTAAAAGATATACAGAGTCACTGTTTCTGAAATTTTCTTTCGAATGTTGAAAAATTACGGTCCTGTAGAATGTGTCATTTATTAGTACTTCTTTTATTCCTACCTGTATGTGTTTGTTGCTGATCCATTATTTCCTTTTCTCTGCTGATGGCTCCATTGTTTCACTGTTTCTGTTAAACCTGTGCTGGTAAACAGGCCACATAACACTCTGTCCTGTGTCAAGTCAGCCTGTTTAACATGAGATATTTAGTTAAGATGCTGTCAGAAACTGGGGAATACCAATTGTTCCACTTCTAAATGGCACTCGAACAGCTGACAAAGTGGCATTTGCAACAGGATTCTAGATGATACGCACATTGGAGAGATGGGAACACAACCATTAACCTTTTACATAACAGAAAAAACGCTAAACGCTAAAATAGCGGAAGCATTTCTGTTAGATCTACTTGTTTAACACAATAAATAAAAAGCAGGATATGTATGATTTGGTTCTCCATGCTCTTTTACCCATATGGTCCACGTAACTATGAGTGAGCACCCACCTGAAGTGAAAGTCGTATTTATTAATTAACCATCTGGTATATACAATCTTCCAGTGAGCACTTGAATGCAGCATTAGCTAAATAACGTTCACATTGTTCGACAAGGTTATTTATTGTTAGACATGGTATTTAAATGCCTGTTAGTAATACAAACCTGGGTTAAGTTTAATTTGCCTTGAGGCTGCTTGTTCATATTACAAATGTGGTAATGTCTACTTTAGTGTGTAATGCTTGGAAACTGTTGCTAAGCAGTGATAGTTGAACATCATATATATTATTTTGTCGCTGAGTTTGATTTGGAACATTGATTCTAATATCAATATCATGATATTGATATAATATCAATATCATGATATTTGATATCATAATCAAGCTGGTCCCGGCCTGCAGTCCTCGGTAAATCAGGTGTCAATTTCAGATGCATTGTGGGTGCATTTTGGGGCCGCATAGACCCATTTTGTGCTGCTCCCGCCTACAATGTAACCAAACATTTAGAAAATCTAATTTAAATAATTCCACCTTGGCCGATTGCTTGGTCTTCAAAGCTAGACCTTGGAAGTAGGTAACTCTAGGCTGAACAAAGAGAGTTGTGTGGCATTATCTACCTCTTTCCAATGACATCAGCCCTTAACACTATCTGGGTTATTACTCTATCAGGTCTAGCAGTGGAGAGGCGAATAACCTTGGCAGTTTTGTCTGAGCTGATAAGGAGTTTATAAGCGTTAACAGACAAGCACTGCTACAGTATCAGCCATTAACGAAACACTCATTTACTCCAGCAACATATTAAGTGCCTTATCACCTGCCATCAGAGAAACTGAAAGGACAATATGTGCTTCCTAGGATGATCTTTATTGTCCATAAAGCAACACAGTGCCTTCCATGTATAATAAAAAGAGGGAGGGAGGTTGATTACAGTAGATATGGTGTGATTGATTGCCTCTAATGGGTAGTACTGCCATCTACTGGCTGGAGCACATTTGCAATGAGCTTTGTGTCTTTACATATATATGTGTGTGTGTTTTGCCGCCGTAGAACAAAAGCCAGTCAAAAATGACTTTGAATAGAATATTGTTTTCCTTAAAGAAAACCGTTCACACCCTGTCTCCTATCAAGTTATCATTTTGGATACTCAGTGTTTTGTTACGACAGCCAGGTTCGAACTATGTAACCTGCTTTCGAGATTTCTGTCATAAAGGCTGTTTGACTAAAAGGTTTTGAGGCCAGTCACTCTCATCCAATCGTTTATTTTCATTGCTTTTCTTATCTGCCCTCTGAACAAACTGGCCCTAAAAGACAAGTCAGTCAGCAAACAGTCAGGCAATGACTCAAACAGTCTCTCACGCTGACCAAAGTCTCGTCATACTGCTCTATCTGTATCATGCAAGCCTGACCTCTGAACACGTCCAGCTCTAACTGAAGGTTGACTCGCAATACAGTAAAAATGTGTCAGCAGTGCTGATTACACCAACACGCCCTCTCCTGTGAGATAATCACCCAGCCCTATCGCACTTGGCTACTACTAGAATTTTTTTTATTTTTTATTGTGTCCTCATTGAGAAACCTCACCCGCCTTTTCATTTTTTTTTCTTTTTTTTTTTACTTTTCCAACAAGAACCTGCCAATAAAACGCTAGGTAAATATTAGTGTTGGCAGGAGTCAGCGCATGAGAAAAAATATCAGCTTGGCAAAGTCATCAGGCCTATTGATCGCTTTATGGATTCTTGGGAGAAAGAACTGAAGGCGGGGGGAAGGAGGAGTTGGTGTCGGGGGTGAAAGAGAAGGGCTGAGGTCTGTTCTCTATTAGAATCCACTAGGTGTTTGGGTAAACATACACAGGTAGCACTGGGCAAACAGCCGTGCTGGAGTCCTGATGTTAGCTGTGCAAACTCGGCTCTGCGCAAACAGCTTCAAAGAACGTGGCCACCTCCTCCAGGCTCTTTGATGTAGGTATTGATTGAGGTGAGACGGCTTCAGTGAAGGGAGGAGGAGGAGGCGAAGGCAGTAAGGGAAAGAGAGAGGGAGAGAGAGAGAAAGAGAGTATGCCAGGACACAGACTAGCCAGAAATGAGGCCTATCCCCTGGGAAACGACAGCTGGTTCCTCTAGTCATATGCCCACTCTGGCAAGCAAGAGGGCATATATTTCACACACACACACACAAACACACACACACACACACACACACACACACATATATATATATAAACTAGTTCACAGGATACATTGTTGTGTTTGTTATATTTTGTTTTTGTATTTATTATAATATCATATATGGTGATGTATCCAACAAAAACACCAGCAAACACCTTCAGTAATATGCTTAAGTGCCTTTTGCCCTTTGGCATTCATACTAGGGCATAGCACATGGGGAAGGGGAAGGGCTATGTGCTGAACTCAACAAGGAGAGATGTTTGAGAATCAGTTAAAGAAGAGAAGATTAGGTTAACACCGAAATGCGAGTGAGGTGTTTCAACAGTGGAGAGATTTCTGAAAGTTGGCGGTGAGGCTGTTCAATGGTGCAGATCTGTGAGAGTAGACGCATTAAGTTAAGCATTTGCCTTAAATGGTGCAGTAGTTCCGTTCTGGTGCCTGAGGCTGACAAACAACAAGCTAATTCTAGCTTCATGGAGAGTTAAAAGACATGAAGAGGGGTGAGGAGATTGCTCTGTTTCTGCTTGACCAGTAGATAACATTAATGTATGTTTTGCTGTTTCAATGTCCACAAAAACAAGTGTACCAGTTCAGTGCAGTTTACCTGAATCATGTTCAATAAGTTAAGGGCCAGAGTTTCCAAAGGTGCACTGAATATTGTTATATATATATATAAACAACAATGCATTCTTTGCCATTTATTCTGTAATTCCTCACAAACTTGTTGCATATATAGCAATTCTTTAGCATTACTACTTGTGTTCCTTTAGAAAATCCTTTGTATTTGCAGTGCCATTACAGTGTTTTCTTTTTAACCACAGCCCCGTAAATGCTCTGTAATAGTGTGTTCTATGTAGAGGATGTGGCAACTTATTTTTACTTAAAAACCTCATCAAAACATGTCACTTGTGCCCAAATGTTTGCATTTAATTGTATTTAATATATATATATATATATATATATATATATATATATATATATATATATATATATATATATATATATATATAAAATTTTAGTTAAATGCTGCTATGTTTAAAGGACTGCACGCCATCTATTGTACTGTAAAACATTTCTTTGCTTTGCAGGGATTTTTAGGAATGGCCTGTTTTTTTAAGCTGGAACAGACAGAAGGGCTTTGGAAGGCTAACATCCCTGCTTTAAGGCTGATTCCTTATTGCAGTTTTGGTCTTCAAGTCAGCAATACAATACAGAAAATGGAGAGATTAGGCAATCAAGAGGAGCAGCACAAGCTAAGTTAGCTACAAGCTAAGGTTGCTACATGGCTAACCCAGTCTGGATACTTTTTTTTTCGATGGGTAAATGAATAAGTATTTAATGCAGTAGAGGAAGCAGCAACACTAATAATTGGTTTGTATTTGATCGTATTTACTGTCCTATAGATCAGTGACTATGCTAGCTGTAAACTGGTTGACATCAGTGGTTCCCAATGGTTGTATGGTATGTATTATAATAAGATAACACTGATGAATGAAAATATAACTTACAATTGTGAGTTGTGAAGTTGGTTAGACTAAGAGATGCAATACAGCATTACAGAGCACTGTACACCAAGACAAATAACACCCTTCATATTAGTTTTGACCCATTAACCTAACTAAGCCTACCCTTAACTTCAGAAATCCTTATAATATTCATGCTTTTTTGAGCATTCTGAGGATATTTGTGTCCAACAGACACATCAAACAACCCTCCATCCAGACATACTCCGTAGAGCAGGGGCTCAATACCAAAAAAAAAAATGCAAATGCACCTTTTGTTTCACATTGTACTGTTGTGTGTGTTCCCTCTCACTTGCTTTTCGTATGTACTTCATCCGAGGGTCCTCCAGGAGAGCACACACAGCCAGAGATTTCTCAGCACAGCGACTCCCATTGGCCTCGGCCCTTGAAGCACTGCTGTCGGTTTCTCTCCCCGCTTCTGCTGCTGAGCTGCGGAGGCCGGCTGAGTGGAGGCTGAAATTACTGCTTTCATTTCCAGCTGCATTAGGAGAAGAGAGAAACAAAGGGCTCTCCGTCTCCGAACACTGTGTTCAGCCGATGCTGAGGGGCTTGAGCTCTGAGAGCTCTTGAAGAACTCTAAGACCCCTGAATGTCAGAGCTTTGCTAATGCATTCTAATCCCTCAGCCTTGCCTTATTGTGCATATACATGTGTGCATCCTGGCAATTATGGGCGATGACTCTTTTTCTGGACCCATTAAGCTTTGAGATGTAGGCCTGTTCAGCGTTTTATCTTGTGTGTATGTGTGTGTGTGGGCAGTGATGAGTTCAGAGGGGTGACTATGGTGGCACAGGCAAACCCTAAAACCTGTTGGGTCACCCAGGATGCCACCCCATACCTAGCCCAGTTTGCAAACATTAAACAAGCGAAATCAGACCTGAGAATTTATATTTTACAGCTAAATACAATGTGAGCAATACAGTGACTTTAATTGTTAGTGTGCCAGAATGCCAGTTAGTTGTAGGGGCTTCCCTCTATACATGTCACACCGGCATTGGGTTTGCTTCTGATTGATCTAAAGCAGCAGTTCCTAAATTGTTTTAGTTTAAGACCCATATTGTGGGAAGTAAGCACCACTGTCCAAGCCTCATGCCACCCACTTTGCCTCTTCATGGTACCCCTTGCACCCCATTGTGCCACCCAATGTGTGCCCACTTCCTGCCAACCCTTGCACCCCTTCTTGTGCGCCCCACATTGTGCCACCCCCCATCGCCCCATCCCATACATCCTACCTCATGCCACCCCTTGCTCTCATACCTCATTCGCCCCACTTTGTGCCACCCCCTACGCACCTACCTCATGCACCCAACCTTATGCCATCACCTGCACTCCCAACAATACTTAATAACATTTTAAAGTACTAATTACAATTACAATAAATTTCATAATAATATTTTTACAATTGACTGGAACCCTTACATTGTTTCTTATTCTTATTACTGTACTGGCATCACAATATAACTGCTGCACCATTTAAGGTGGAACCTCAGCTTCGCTGCCTTCCTTGTCCAAAAAATGCCTGGTTTTAAAATCACGACACATACTGTTATTGGATAAAATGCTTCCATTGTACAGACTTTGGACCCCCTAAAACTGCTTTAGTACAGTCCCAGTATCACCACTGTTTGTATGTGTGTGGCAGTATATTTACATATGCTTGCATTGTTTTATTGGTTGTTCACTAGACCTTGCCTCTTGAGCTGATATGTTACTCAGGGTCATAGTAGATGTTTCTTGTACAAGCTGACAATTCCTCTGTAATCAAACGGCTATTAATGTTATCACGTCTGCACTAAAGATTACAGGGAGCCAAAGGCTTTACCTTGAGTAAATTATGTGTTGCTTGCTTGAGGGCCATGGTGATAGTCTCTCTCCCTCTCTCTCCCTCTCTCTCTCTCCCTCTCTGCCCTCTGACACACACTCTTATCAGCGGCTCACACGCTCTCTCTCAAACACAAGCAGGTTGTAAATCAGCCTCTAAAGCAGCCCCACTCTTAAAACCGGTTGCTTTGTGTGCGAGAGCTTTTTTTTTATCAGCCACTCAGGCCACAATAACAGATGAAATGTGATGATTTCCTCTTTCACACGATAAATGAGTCACTTATTCACTGATTATGGCGCGCACAGGCTCGGAGCATTCAGCGGGGGATTTTTCTCGACACTCCTTAATCCATACACTAAAGAGCCTCCTGGATCAGCACGCCGTGCCCGTGCCAACATTCGTTCCCCGAAACGCTCTGGGAGCTCTCGAGGTTCACCGCTGCCCCTGACGTTCGGCTGCGGCCTCAGAAACGTCGGCCAAACTTCGGGGGGAAGCGTCAGATCCAGGGTTTTAAGCAGTAAAGCTGGAGATGGCACAGCCAGGCTTCTCCCTGTCAGAACAATTAGCATGGCAGCAGCTGGAGGAGCTTCAAAGCAGCGGCGGCCGTAAATCGCATTAGGTGATTCGCTCGCGAGCAGCCAGGGCCGCTGCAGAGCTCCACGCCTGCTTAAATGCTCCAGCGAAGCGCCCTGCCACAGCCAGGCCCGAACACGCCGCTCAATCGGGCCTTAAATGGGCCGAGGAACAGAGGAGGGCCCTGACTGACGGTGGCATTTGTTAACCATTCTCTGTTTATCCAGCCTCTGATTGTTATGATTATTGTTAGCATTTTTTTTGTGCGGCCTATGAATAATGGAGACATTGTTTTGACGTTCTTCATGATAGAGGAGATGTTTTCTCCAGCAGTTTCTCTTGTTTTGGAAAGAGGGAGGGAAGGAGAGAGAGAGAGAGAGACGGAAGGAAATGAGAGTGATAGGGAAAAGAGAGATTGAAAGTGAGAGGAAAAGAGAGGTAGAAGGAGACCACTGCCAGTAAAAGCATGGCAGCCCATTCTTGGACTCATTGAACTACAGCTATGGTTAAGTCTGAAAAGGAGAGAGAGAGAGAGAGAGAGAGAGAGAGAGAGAGAACCCGTAGGCCCACTTTGGCTGTAATGATTATCCCCTAACAATGCCCTCCTTCACTTGTGCTGAAAACGTCCCTGAGCCTTCATTGTTTTTGGCACCACTGCCCCAAGTAATCCTAGTCTCGGCCTTTGACGACGAGGGAGCTAGCTTAACAACAATCACCCTGATTGTCTTTGTCTTTTATGGTGGTGGCGGCTGAAGCCGTCTCGCAACAGAGCTGGTGTCCCGATCAGCAAGCGTGAAGCCATTAGTCTGTGGCACAGGGAATTACTACAAGCTTCTAAACACAGAGTTGTTTACCAGCGCGTATAAGTGAAGGCGTGATGCCAGCCCAGGCACAATAGTTTGTTTCACGGCTCTCTGTGTTGATGGTGAGACAGCTCAGGAAACAAGAACAGATGAACGTGTTTCGGAGCCATAGGGGAAACTGGGCCTGTAGCTAATCTTTCCACAGTCAGGGGTTTTGCTGAGGCTGCTTCAGCAGGGCCGCATCAATCTCAGCACCCTTTTACAGCCAGCCTTGGGTCTGATCAGGGGAAAAGGCTGATCCTGTAAATGAAGAAGAACATAATCATTACCATCTAAAATGGTTGTTAAATAGGTGTTTTCTTTCTAGGGGGCAGTGTTTTCTTTCTAGTTTCGGTGCTGCTATTTAGCTCAGAAAGGAAAGAGAGGAGGCACAGCTTGAGAATAGTTAAAGAAGTTGAAAAAATAAGGAAAACTTGCACCACAGCAGTCAGCACTGTGCTTAAATCATCAAACATTTGCCTCAAAACCCTGTCAAATCTGTCGATTAATATCAAACTGTTATTTTAAAAGTGGATAAAAGTACAGACAAAATTCAGCATGCAGATCCAGTGTGAAACTACAGAAGCATATTTTGCATTTGGGGAAGGAAACTGTGTAAACGTGACTTTTCCCCCCAAATATTTCTGTCATAAATATCCTTTACTTTTAATAGAATATATGCTCACTGGATGCTACACCAGATGGTAGAGGTGCGGGACAGTGTTTCACCTGAAAGAGTTCAAGGGAAACACTGCACCCACAGAGGAACTCGATGTAGACAGCACTTAACACCTAGGACACATAGAACCCTCCTCAGCTGTATTGTGTTGCCTTTAAACTTCCCTCCGTTCAGTAAATGAATCCTATAGTGGTGTAATGTAGTCCAGTAGATGCGTGCTTAGACTGCTGCACGCCTAAGATTACAGCGATAGGAACCCGAGCCCGGGGTGAGAAAAGGCAGCGAGCTAATGATCCGTTAGCATGCACCTGGACAGAGAGGGAGAGAGAGCGAGCAAGCGAGAGAGAGAGAAAGGAAGAGACATCACCTCACGGAATGACAATTACTTAATGGAGAGAGCTCATCTGTATTATTCTCTCTCTCTCTCTCTCTCTCTCTGTCTAGAGATTGCCACCTTTCTCTTTCATCCTCACACACCTGGACGGGGACAGAAACAAAGGGACATCACCTCACATCACTGAGCTGAATGACAATTTCTTAATAAAGGAAGCTGATCTGTATTTCAGCATGCCCTCACTCTCTCTCTCTCTCTCTCTCTCTCACTCTCTCTATTCCCTTTTTTACTGTCTCTTGCTTTCAATCCTGCTCTCTCCCTCTTTCATTTCTCCATCTCATTCACTCTCTCACTACACTTCTCTCTCTCTCTCTCTCTCTCTCTCTCTCTCGCTTTCTCTCTCACTCTCTCAATCACCCTTGCTACCCTTATTCTTTCTCCGTCTAGCCCCTCTATCTTTTTTTTCTCTCTGTCTCACTACCACCACCCCCCACCACCACCACCACCACCTCCTTTCTGGTGCAGTTGTAGCTCCTGACATATTGAGATGTAGTGCAGTAGTCAGGCTGTGGGCGCGGGCTGTGTGGGTAATGCACTTTCCTGCTGTATTATTTAGAGAGTGGGCTGCTAATTGAGTTTTAATGTCAGTGACTGCTCTCCTGCGAGTGTTTGAGCACGGAGAGAAAGTTAAGATCCTGATAGATGATAGCTGGCTGTTTGCGGCCGCTGGAAAGGTCAGCTCTGACAGCGGGCGACCTGCCGTGAACCCACGAGACGCACACGCACCCACGCACGCGTGCACATGCAACCACATGCACACACTCGCTCGCACATACATGCGCACTCACACGCGTACTTCACGCTTCAAGGCATCACTCAAGCATGCTGACGTCACGGACAGCGAATGGAAAGGAGTCTTAAGCGTGATGTTGTTTTTTTATGATGCTAACCAGTAGCTGTTTGTTTATAGTGCTTGTTAGGAATGTTGGCTGGATTGACTGAGAACTCCAGCATGTTCTCTGTGAGCAGGTCAGCTGCTGTGTCACCTAATACATCTTAATGACTCACATGAGATAATAAATCATTATAGTATTTTTTGTCATCCACAACGATGAGAGATGGGTGATGTGATCAGGTATGGGTGATGATTCACTCATAAGTTGATGAAAATACGGTACTTTAAAAACATGGTCACTTTAAAATAGCTATATAGAGGATTTAGGAAAGGTTTAAAACTAGATTATTAAGGGTTATTAATTAAAAACACCTTCAACACACATTACACTAAACCAACACCAACACCAGCAGTAAACACTTAAATAATTAATAAGCAGATATAACACATTAATAACATGGGCAACAGGTCACTGCTTCATTACATGTTCATACTAGTCACAGATAGAATCGCTGCTATACCTGCTTATTAACACTTTGTTAGGTGTTTATGACTATTAATAAACTCATTTTAAACCAATCATAAACCTTTGTAGAGGTAGTCTTTTGTACCAAAAAAGATATATGTGCTACTACTATTACTACTGCTGCTGCTGCTACTACTATTAATAATCAAAATAAATAATAATAATAATCATTATTATTGTTATTATTAGTAGTAGTATTATTATAAATCTATCTATCCATTATTTTCCGCTTTATACAGCTAGTCGGGGTCACAGGGGGGGCTGGAGCCAATCCCTGTGTCATCGGGCTAAGGCGGGGTACACCATGAACAGTTCGCCAGTTATTATTTTTATCATTATTATTATTGTCTCAGCATATATACATATTTTTAATCTTTTCATTTTTTATCATATCTATTTTAGGTTTGTTTCATCTTGCTCTTATCTATATATTTTAAAATATTTTAAATATTCTCTATATAATCTCATTATTTCATGTAGTTGGACAGATGTTAAGGCATTTCAGTTCTACTGTGTATGATTATGTATGCAACAAATACACTTTAATTTGATTTTGATGTATTTTTTATTATAATTATTATTAATTATTATGATTTTAAGCTACAGTAAAGTATATTTCCAATGTCTTTGCTAAAGGATTAAAAATTATAAGCATTTTATCTACGGGTTAGCTGTCCCAAAGGTTCAGAGGAGTTGTAAAATTTATAGCTAAATTTCACAACTCCATCAGAATATGTGATGTGTCATTTAACTTACAATTGTAAGAAATTAGGCTAACATAAATTCATTTTATACCATCAGGCGCAATGTGACAAATTAAAAAACAGTGTGACTTCATTACAGAGCTTTCAGTATTATTCTTTACCATTTTGAAAAGATTTCATATCTCATTATTTTTAATAAAACAAAATAACATACATTTTTAGTATAAATGCATTTGACAGTCAACTTCTTACTAGCTTGCCCTCAATATTGGCTCTAGGACCACCTAAAGGATGCTTTAAGGCCCAGTAGTGATTCATGGTCTTAAGTTTGAGAAACTAAAAAGAAACCGTCATGAATCCACACCAGCAGGAGCACAGATCAGGAGCTTTTCTGAGTTAATATGAGGAAAAACATTACATTATACTGATTTCATCACCGATTTATTTCATACCCATGACACCTAAATCTGATTTGACTTTGAAATAAGGGTTAATCCTGTTCCTGTGCCCACAATATACATCTACAAAACATTTCTTATAAATACCTACCTATCGTCTAACAATTAACTGTATTTCACCACATTTCTCTCCTCTCCGTGTAAACTGAGTGATCTTAATAGTGGGATGTGCTTCTGTAAGCATCTCCTAACCAATCACAAGGCTGATGTCTCTCTGGCCCTGCCCACACAAAACATTTTCAGAGTCAGAGAAACTTAGTAAGCTAAAGCTAACATAGCATAAGCAAAAGCTAGAAAGCTAGAACACCTGTCTGTGGCTACCTGTCGCTCGTCCATCCGTTTATCCATACAACAACATTGTTCATTCATCCGTTCCTTCATTCACGCAACGCTTCCTCATTTCATTTGTTTGTCTGCACGCCTGTTCATCCATTCATTCATGTATTGCTCCGTTCGTCTGTTTGTTCATTCGTCCATTCATCTGTCCATCTGTACATCTGTTCCATGATGTTTTTAGCCTAGTTACAGTCACAAAGAAGCTGGATAATGATTTTAATTCTGTACGAGTGGCAGAGCAGGCTAGGAGTGTTGATCATTAGTCACACCCCCACAGTTCTCAGAGAGGTCTGATCAATTGTTTTTAAGGCATGTTTTATTATACTGATGTCTTATTTTTTTCATTCAGTCTTTGCTAGATGTTTAATAAAGCCCTCACTTTTAGTATGACTTTAATATTGTACTTTGTGCTTCCTGGGAATTTATAATTAGTTAAAATAACATAGACAGGGGTCAAAGCTGCATCATGTACCTGTGTATCCGCTAATGATTTTTAGTTATCATCCAGGTCTGCAACAAATATGCTGTTGTCTAGGTTGTCTGTTGGGCGTGCTTTGCCTCTTTCTTCCAACACCTTAACACGGCAACCTCATTTTCATTTTAAATGGCTGGGTATTACTGTGTGAAACCCATTAGTATCATGCTAACTCTGTTATCATTCACCAAGTCCATGCTTTCCTTTGCATGAATCACATACAGCTTAAGCCCAGCTCCCATCCCATAATACTCACTCAGCCACAGTACTGATAAGGCCCAGCAATAATTCATTTTTAAAAACCCAGACACTGGCTAATTAACACTGTGAATTCAAGCAGAAAGGTGGTGTTTCCCCAGGAAGTTTAATTGCGTTGTGCACATAGCAATTTAATGGCTCAAATTGAGAAGCGTTTGAACTCCAATGACTGTCTGAATACGTCTGGTCCTCTAAGACTTTTGACCATGTCTGTTTTTTTCCACCACTCCAGCCTAATCAAGTTTAGTTTTACCTGAGTTCTTTTAATCACTTACGTAATAGACTTCAGTAGGTTTTTCTCCCAAGGTTAATTATGTGGCACAGAATTCAATTTTGTCATGCGCTGATTGGGAATTCTTGGAAGTGTCTGCGCATTTATACAATGGCTGGCTAACCTATCAGGGTTTTCGCTAAATGCAACCGAGAGACGCTAGCCTTCATTTGCAGAGAGAGGACGTGATGCCACCTGGCTCCAGCGGAGACTGCCGTCTAACCGCAGAGGCCATATAGCTAAAGTTTAAAAATTAATAGCTCTGAAAAAGCTACAGCAAATGTGTGCATGGATCATGTATTTGGGGTTAAATGTATTTATTTCTACAATACCAAACATATTAATTACGGAATGTTCTAAGCATTGGTATCAGGCTTGCTGGCAACTAGGTTGCTAAAGGTAATTATCAGTAACAGCTCTATAGGTACCAGACTAGATATCTTCAAGAAATGCACCATTATAGGCCAAAGTGAACCATGACAGCTAGGCCTTCAGTTTGAAACATAAATGTTCATGAAACATAATCAAAAAATGGGAAAGAAATGTTAAACATTTAAAGCTGGACCTGTTGTATTTGAAGATAATATATATATTTTTTATCTGGTAGCAGTTTTAAAGTGACTCACAGCCGCTAATCAAAACATATGTTTGAAATGTACTGGTTAGGCTACCATTTAATGACATACCTCAGTAAATAAGTCCCATCCATCAAAGTGTGATTGTTTCATTCTATGCCCAATTCCTAATGATGTTAGTGGTTACTTTCAGAGTTCAATTACCACAAAAGTGAAATTACCAACATGTATTTCTATTGTTTTTATTGGGTTATTTTTATTGGGTCTTCTCCAGTTTGAAGCCAATAACTCTTATTTTTGCCAAGTTACGCCAACCTAAACCTGTCTCTTTGGACTTCCAAAGCCAAGAGTTTGTTTCCCTAATAGCTAGTGATGTGATCCAGGATTCATTGTGATCCAGGATTCATTAAGACATAGAAAGTTCCACCCATGGTCAATAATTGCTATTGAGATAATACAGCACAATGAGAGCCCTAACAATAGGAGTATAACGTAATAGCTCTTTAAAACAGAGTTATTATTTAGTACTGCATCTTAATACTTATTATGCATTAGCTCATGACTCATTTGGTGATTACTATGAATTGAATATGTAATTTAGTTATGTGACTCATGATTTGAAGTATAACGCTACATACACACCCTTCTAGTTTAATTGTTTTAAATCAAAGAAGTCAGTTTTGAAATTTCATCCTGATATATTTTAGAGATATTTAGAGATTTTAGAGAATGGCTATAATATTCTTTTGAAATAAGGATTGTTTTAATAGGTCTAGGAAGTTCTAGGAAGAACTAGTTTTCCTTGGTTTTTTTTAAGTAGTATGTAAACTGTTATACTGTTAAAGCTTCAAAATGCATTAATTACTCATTATTCAATATATGAACTTAAGTGGTACATTCTGCTTGCAGCAAATTAGCCCTGCCCACTCACACTAAAGTTATAAGGAGTGTTTCTGCCTTCACTGCTCCTTGAATGAGAACATGGATGCTCTTTAACCCAAATTGTGAGTCAGTCTTCTCTTAAAGTCAAATGAGACATTAACAGGGCGAGCTCGTAAACCCATTTGTCCCCACCACATTTTTAGGGGTGAGTGGGTGATTGAAGGTTTGGCTGGTTGATTAAAATGTTCCTTAACAGCCATAATCACAAGGACAGGCCAACCTCTATCACTCACCCTGCTCCCCCACGTCCACCACACACAGATATTAAATATCCTGAACTTCTGTAGATAGCCATTAGTTTAATTGACTGTGCAAGCCCCTTTAACATAACCTTCTCTCTGTGTTCGATCAGATTAATTCCTGTGATGGGGGAAGTGTTTAGCCCTTCATTGTTCTCTCTGTTGTGCGTTCACAGGCGAGGAGAAATCTGCAAAGTGTAATCAACACATTTTTGGTGATGTAAAAAAGAAAGAAGTTATTCTTTTTTTTAGTATCAAGAAAAAAGCAGAAGGCAGAAATCATTTAAAGCGACAGGGGACCTAATTCTATGCTTTTTGGTTCTAATAAAGTTAACCTCCTTTCTGTGGCCCACGGTATGCATGCACAAGCTATCAGACGTGTTTCACCATATTTCTCTCCTCTCAATGTTAACTGGGTGGTCCTAATCTTGGGTGACACTTTCATAAGCATTTCCTGACCAATCGCAAGGCTGACATTTTTTGCCCCGCCCACACCAAACTGTGTCAGAGTCAAAGAAACCTAGCATATCCAAGAGCTAGCGAGCTAGACCTCCTGTCTGTAGCCGCTTGTCACCCATTAATTAGTTTATCCACATACCAGCATTGTTCGTTCATCTGTTTCTTCGTTCACCTGCTGCTTTGTACTTTGTTTGATTATTCGTCTGTATGTCTGTTTGTCTGTTCCTTTGTGCTTTGCTTTATCTCTCTGTCTGCATGTCTTTTTCTCCAGTCACATAAAATTTAGATGGCGATTTTAGTTCAGTACGAGTTCAGGAGCAGGCTAGGAATATTAGACAGAGATCTGTCAATCAGGCTGCTCATTAGCCCCGCCCACACAGCTCTCAGATATGTCTTAAATCTTATATTTTTCATTTAAGCTTTGCTGAATGTTTAATACAACACGCAAGTTTAGTATCAGACAAACATGTTTAATAATTTACTGTGTGTTTACTTGGACTTTTGTAGAAAATTACAGTGAAGCCTAAACCACCAACGTATGAGCCCCTTTTTTCAGTTTTGTCAGTGCTATAGTTTATATGACAGCTGCAGTTCTCTTTAGGAGACTCACTTTTTCAAAAAAATCTGCAGGGATAATTTTTCACACCTCCAGAGTTTAGTCTTAGATGTCGGTTGCATTTTCTGCTTCTCACGATCCAGGAAATCCCAAACGTATTCAGTGATGAGATCTGGAGTCTGGGGTGATCAGTCCATCTTTCTGAGAATGTTTTGATTTCTTAGTGAGGGCTTCTTGAGAGCTACACATTGTACACATAGCATTAAGTTGTTTCTCTCAGTGGACTATCTATCCTTGCACTAAAAGAAACAACTCCCTAATTTTTTTCAGGTCTGAAATAAGAGTGGAGCTTGATTGTCTCCTCTCTCTCAAAGACAAAAGCTTTAAGTACTGGTTATCTGATGTTGACAGTTCTGTTCTACCAGGCACGGTTGTCCCATACATGTATCTATCTATCTATCTATCTATCTATATATCTATCTATCTATATATATATATATATATATATATATATATATATATATATATATATATATATATATATATATATATATATATATATATATATATAACATAGAGTAACCAAGTTAACCTAAAATGTTGAGTTAATTGAACTTTAAATAAATTGTTAACAAACATAAAACACAGTTCATATAGGACCTATAACAAGCTGTGAACTCAACACTTCAAGGCCATTAAAACGTCAAAAAGCAACTAGTTACCTCACAAACTACTGAACATTTCAAAACAGGTTGATTTTGCATCTTCATTAGGATATATTAACTCTATGGACTGGCAAGTAAATGATGTTTTAAAGCTTTAACAGCAATTTCACAATAAATTAAACTAAAACTATTAAGTCAGTTTTCCATTAAATGCACCCTGACCATAAGTATCAAATTCAGTGAAGTGCAGGTCTGTAGAGCTAACTCAATAAACAGCCTGTTGTTAATGGGCTAGCTTAGAGTGAATGAAGATTCTTTTGGCTTTGTAACAATAAAACAGCTTCCATGGTGTCTCTTAAAATCTGAGCCAAATGTTCTGGCTATCAGTCTTGGTTTAATAAATGGCTAAGGAATAATGTAACATATCTCTTATATATATGCAAGTATGCAGACTACCTTATGTCCCCAAAAATATCTCCTGAAAAGTGAACAACTAAATGCTTGTTGTAACTGGAAATTCAATAAATCATTGGTGATCTCCGACTCGTGCACTGTACGCATTTATGCTCGCTCATGCCAAATAATAATATGGATTATAATAATAACTGTTCATCGTGAGGTAATTGCACACATGGCCTGCAGTTAAGTTAGCATTTCAATGCAAATTCTGCTTTACAGTTGGATAGTTCTGAAAAAAAGGAAAGGGCACGTTGGGGATTAGGCATATTCGTAAAGACTCTGCACACATTTCCCCCAAAACCACATGTATTTACAATACCAATTTAATGGCCTGTTTAATGAGATGCTTGCCTGCTATAGCACATACTGTAAAAGTGTCCATCTGTGTCCATTCCCACCAGTCTGCTGAGCAGCCTGGACTGTGGTGGGTCTCTGGGGTTATGTGGCTCGGGTGTGTGGTCTTCTTGTGCTCCAGTCTGAAGAGCATGCCATGAATAACTGGCTTCTTGTATGTTTCACCTCCTCACGGAGCCTGTGAAAACATTTCCCTTCACAAACAACGTGGGTCGCAATGGTTGGTATGTGTACGTATACAATCACTTCGATTCCTCCCAATTCCTTACAACTTACAGTATTTGGTGAATCATTTATAGTGGTTACTGAATGGAGCAGTAAAAAAGATATTATATAAAATACCTCAATGATACTTAACAAATATGATTGTTAACTCTTAATGTGCTGCTGTGCAAAAGTATTTGGCCGTGTTATGTTTATTAAACAACACATTTATCTGCAGTGTCTACTCATTTGGAGTGGGGAGGTCAGCTGACTCTAAGCCATGCCCACTTTATGAAATGGGAATAGTCCCCAACTTTGTAGAATGTGCCGTGCCCAGTATTGAAATGTTGAATATTCATCATATTTAACTTGAATGCACATGTGGGATCAATTGTCATACAGTGTCAATAAAAACATGCATTTTTAAATTATTATGAATTGTAGTTGCCAGTTTTAAGTTTCAGTGTTGCAGTCGTTAGCACTAACTAGTCTAGCAGGTCGGAACAAAGTCAAATGATTGATATCTTTGTAAAAATTGAAACTAAACATTTGTGGATTTTATTGTGTAATAGTCTTTATTGAACTCGATTGGATGTCCAGTGTTTACAGTCAACATCAAGTAGCTGGTGCAGCTTTGAAACATAAAGTAACCAAGTTAACCTGAAATGTTGAGTTCATTGAACTTTAAATGATACATTAACAAATATAAAACATTCATTTGTACTTAATATAACAAGCTGTAAGCTTAACATTTCAAGTCAACTGGATATTTTCTTAAGTGTAATCGGTCCTTCATCAAATTAAATCAGATATCTAGACAAACATTAGATTTGGACATGACCAGATGCCTTGCTGCCTCATTATGCTGCACATGTAAGCAGCATTAATGACATTTCAGACACAGCCAGAGTGATCTGACAGCACTGCGCCAACTGTGCTAGCATTTGCTAAATGATTGATAGTATCATAGGTCAGGCACAGAACATCCAAGCCTTTTAGAAGAATTTAGTAGAATTTAAACACCTGTATCATTTTCATTGCTAGATGTATGTGATCGTGAAATCAAAAGTAAAGAGGCAATTAAAACGTCAAAAAGCAACTAGTTACCTCACAAACTACTGAAGTGTGGAAGTTTGTGATTTCAAAACAGGTTGATTTTGCATCTTCATTGGCACATATTAACTCTATGGACTCTATGGACTGGCAAGCAAATGCTATGTTTTTAAGCTTTAACAGCTTTAACTATTAAGTCAGTTTTCCATTAAATGCACCCTGAAATTTGACAATCAGTATTAAATTCAGTGAAGTGCAGGTCTGTAGAGCTAACTCAATAAACAGCCTGTTGTTTATGGGCTAGCTTAGAGTGAATGAAGATTCTTTTGGCTTTGTAACAATAAAACAGCTTCCATGGTGTCTCTTAAAATCCGAGCCAAATGTTTTGGCTATCAGTCATGGTTTAATAAATGGCTAAGGAATAATGTAACATATCTCTCAGGGCTAGTTTTTAATGAGCTATGATGATGCGTAGAGCTCTTGCGCTTTAGAAAGCCCCAGAAAGGATCACAGAGAGTCTTTAAAACATTCTTCAGATATCAGCGTAGTATTGCATTTTTCAGATATCAGTGCTGTATTAAATCTCCTCGCTTTTGCTTTCCTCAGAAGTGAAATACAGCTTTCAGTCCTGTCTGATCCTGAGAGGAATGTCACGGATTCCTTCCCTTATTACAGCCGACTACGGCAGGTCCCAGATCAGACCAGGCCTTCGCTCAGGAAAGGAGCGTCACTCTGACGAGCACACTCACCAGCCTGTTTGGATTAAAAACAAATATGGTAGTATATTATTACTTGGCTCAGACCAGCCTGAAGCTTTGGAGGAGGTTGTGTCGGACTGCAAAGCCTCCTGGGCACTTTGTATATGCATTTTTCATGCGGTATTACACCCAGTTTATTAGAAGCATGCAATACCTGCTGGGCGAAAACAAGTCTGAATCGTCTCTGCCATTACCAGGCAAACAAACAGGCACTCGGCCTGTGCAGCCCAGCCAGAGCCTCACAGGAATCCACTGTTTGTTTTCCATGCGGTATTAGAGGTCAGCTTCTCAATCCTCAGGTAAATTTTGCTTGGCTGCGAGAAAAAAAAAAAAAAAAACAGGGATAAATATTTTCACGGAAGCTGGCCCTAGTTAAAAAAAAAAAAAAAAAAAAGAATGTTCACACTCATTCTCCTTTTCCTTCGCCAGCCATGGAGTGCTTGGGCGGATCTCTCTTTTTTCTCTTTCTTTCTTTTTCCCTTCCTTTTCACTTTTCAGAGAAGTGCCGGTCCTTGGTTTGCAGGACTGACCGACACGCTTGTTTATTTTTCCCATGCCTACTGCAAATTCCAACATTTCCCCTCACTGAAAGGGTCCATGTGTGCCCGGGCCAGTGCGGTCCAAGGAGAAAGCGAGGGAGGGGGAAGGAGGGATGCGGTAGAAAAGAGGAAAAGAGAGCTGGTAGGAAAAATATCAACAAGTCGTCATTTACATCAGAACAAAAACAAATAAACCCTAGAGAAAGGAGCTGCTACGGGATTTTTTTTTTTTTTTCATTTTAACATAAGGAATCTATCTCATGTGGCTTTGGGCTGGCCGCCAGACAAATCTAATATGGATTTATATACAAAGGAAGTGCCTAGTTTAACATAATGAATATTCAATCATGCGTAGACCCTGTAAAGCAATTTCACAGGAGTAATTGAAAGCAGACTTTGTTTACAACAAGATAGGGGAGCGGAGGGGGAGAAAAAAAAATGAAAATAAAGAGCTAAACTGTTGACCCAAAGGGGCCCGAAAAATCTCACGCTGGATTAAGTGTTTACACTGCTGGCATGGATTCCACTAAATGAGGCTGAATTCCAGCAGTGGATCAGTGCATTCTAACCCCAGTGATCCAGTTACTGAGCGATGTCAGAGCGCACAGCCCCTGCGCTCTCTGGGGGCCCGCAGCCCTCAATACTGCGCTTGTGGGGGCGAGGTGTGAGAGCCAGGCCACGCACAGGTCCTTCATTCATCAGTCTGAGGCTCCGATTAAGCAAAGAGGTCTCGCCTCGTATCACTGCGCTTATGTTCTGTTGGTGCTAATGCACTGAAACGTTCCTCTGACACTGTGAATGTTGTTGAAGGTGTCAGAGAAGACTTGCGTATGAGTTAATCATATGGTTACACTGGAGAATATGGACCAATCTAGCAAATCACTTAGGCTTTATTCATACAAATCTATCTCAATCATACGCTATCTAAACTTTACCAAATTTTTCAGTGGTGACAGTTTTAGTTCTAGTTCTAGTCAGTACCTGGCCAGCACACACAGCTCTGAACAGTTGTATACACACTTACACACTTGCAGGAAATATATGTTAGTATAGTAATGACAATTCTTAACACATTTACTTTAAACCAATAGGATCTAGCTAGTCACCATGTGATCATGAGGTACAGGGATGCAGTTGTACTTTCTGCTCCAAAATGCAGATGTTAGGTTAAAATAAGGCTCCACTGATGTAGTACCATCAGTGCCCACTAGGAGTTGCGCTAGTTTAGAGCAGAGTGAGAGTCAGTACCATCCATGTTGGGCTGCAAGCATTGTAAGAGAGCAGACAAGTACATAAAAGGAAATAAATCATCATCTGGACTCAAGAGGTTTTGTGTGTCACAATATCACAACTGATGTATTCAAACTATTTGAACCTTACTTTAATCAAATTGAAAATATGTTAACCACCAGTAATAATAAATAATAAGAAAACCACCTCCTAATAGAAGGAACCCCATAAATTATGGTTTACTAAATAACTAAATAAATGAAAAAAACTTTAGGGAACCAAAAAGGGATTCTCCTATAGCCTGTTTAGGAAGCTTTATTAAGGACATACACTGTTGTGGGGAAATATTGCTACTTTTTCAACACTGTGTGCACTCACTGTCCACTCTATTAGACCCTCCTACCTTGTTAGTCTACATTATCAAGGTAAAATCAGAGAAGAGGGCTCATCTGTTGCTGCACCATTTGTGTTGGTCACCCCCTGGTCCTTCATCAGTGGCCACAGGACGCTGTTGGTTAGTTAGTTTAGGTTGGTGGTTGGTATTCTCAGTCCAGCAGTGACACTAAGGTGTTTAAAAACTCTAGCAGCACTGCTGTGCCTGATCCGCTCATACCAGCACAACACACACTAACAAAGTGTCACTATAGTGCTGAGAATGATCTACCGGCCAAAGAACACCTGGGATAACAAAGCATGCAGAGAAACAGATAGACTACAGTCTAGAATTGGAGGACTATAGAGTACACCTATATGGTAAGTTAAGCTGATACAAGGTAAAGCAATGTATGAACTGATTGATAGTTTTCTATTCCGAGCGATAGGTTAAAATAAACATTTTGACACAGGTGGACACATTTATGATGTCATGTTTCACACAATAGAACTGATGACATTGACTAGGTTGTTGCAAACGCGCAATGGCAGCGTGTCCACTTATATTTAAAAAGACTTGCATCTCCAAACTTTTGATGGGCAGTGTATCCATATTTAGTAATGGGTGAGCAAATTAGGCTGAAAATGAAAAATAGTGATACCGAGAAACGACCTCAATCACATGCATATTTCACATCAGCTGCTTTCCACTCTGAAGATAACACGCCGGTTAGCATACGAGGCTTGCTCTTTCCGCCCATGAATAAATAATTTTTGCTGAATGTTATCTAGATAGGGCAATGACCATTCAACAGAGACTGTACAATTGGTAATGACGGCGAGCTTTTTGAGTCGGCTGAATGAGATGGAAATGGACTTGGATCAACGGCCCCTTTTCCTCTAATTTGTTCCGCAATTTTTGTGCAAAGGAGAAAAAAAAGGTTATATACTGTAAAAAGCTGACAAAAAAGGGTAGATTCTAAGCAGCTTTCTTTCACAAGCAGCAAGTGTTCACTTTAATTCTGCAAAATAAAACAGGTTATCAGGTTTATTTTGCGATTCCAGGCAACCTTAATAAATCGGCTTAGCCACAGCCTAACAGCTTCATTCGCCGCAAATCTGTCCTCGGCAATAACATGCACCACTAAGCACAGATTAATTTAATAACTCTTTAATATTCTCGGCAGAGTGGGGTACCATGCAGTCCATAGCATATGGGTCTCTTCGCAGAATAGAATATTGCTGTGGCTGCAGATTGAAAATTACGTAATCGTGCCATTTATATTCTATTCACTCGCTTCAAAGCTGTGCTACAAAGTCCAAATCGTTCACCCGCCGCTGGGAAGATTGTACAATCTCCTTGAGGTATCAAACTAAGAAGAGATTAAAAGCAACCGGTCACTTCGCACTCACAGATCTAGACTCGGCGAAATTCATGTGGTTTGATTCTATAGCTGTTACTCTCACTATACTCTTGAAAAAAAAAGTTCTTCAATAAAAACAATGTTCAATTTTAGAACTGTGTTCTATTTGCACCTCTACATTTAACCCAACCGTGCAGTGAAACACACACACACACGCTAGAGGGGCAGGGAGCATACTTGCCCAGAGCAGTGGGCAACCCTATCCACAGCACCAAGGGAGCTGTTAGGGATTAGGTGTCAAGGGCACTTCAATCATCCAGTAACCTTCCAAAGACCAGTTCCCAAACCTCCAGTCCACAACTGCCCCAACCTTAGTTCACTATGAAACAGTGGATATAATCACACAGCATGACTGCTACTTACAGGTTGCTGTTGGGGTTGTGATGCGAATAAAGATTTGATTTTATAGCTGTTGCTCTTCCTATACACTTAATAAAAGAGTTCTTCAATAAAAACAATGTTCAATTCTAGAACTGTGTTTTATTTTGATCTCCGTGTTTAACCTAACCATGTAGTGAAACACACACACACACACACACACACACACACACACTAGGGGGGCGTAGGGCACTTACCGAGAGTGGTGAGCAACCCTGTCCACAGCACCAAGGGAGCAGTTGGTGGTTAGGTGCCTTGCTCAAGGGCACTGTAATTATATCTTGCCGGCTCAGGAGATTGAACCAGCCACCTTCCAGTCACAAGACCAGTTCCTAAGCCTCCAGCCCACAACTTTCCCAGCTTTAGTTCAGTATGAAACATTTAATTTTAGATGATCTGCTTTAACAGGCAAACAGTGGATATATTAATACAGCATGGCTGCTACTTACATGTTACTGTTGGGGTTGTGATACTATGCTGTTTTCTTTACAAAATTAGTCACAAGCTGGTCAGCTGTAATGTATCCATTACATGTGGATGACAATTTAAAGGAAGAACCTTTAATTTCTGACTGCTTCTGAACTTTAGCATTTTTAATTATTCTTTAATGTCTACATGAAAGGTATGAGACTTTGGTGACAGTAAAAATGCTCAAATGGGGTTTTACATGTCCATAATTTGGTGCTTGAATGAAACCAGCTGTTTTTCGCTTTTGGTGGATAATTTGTTGAGCTCTGCTCTAATTGGCTGGTTTACAGTAAATCACTGCAACAACCACAACAATGTCAAATATACACAGACAGAAACTAAAGTGAATCTAGGTTGTCCATACTAATGTTAGTTGCTTAAAGTGTGCTAATAGCTAACATGACCTATACTAACTACTTACTTTTGATCTCAACATCAACATAAAGTAAATTAAAGTTCTTAAAAAAAGTATTTGTCACATGTGTTTGCACACAGTGGAATTTGACCTCTGCAAATAGCAGCTTTGAGTTAAAGTTCTGAATTAAAGATCTGGGTGGTCTGAGAATTTTTTCCACCTAAATGGTGCTGCGTTTACATTCTGACATCTGTAGGATTTAAGGTGGAATTGAACATTAGATTGAGAAGTGAATTGGAAGTCAATTTCAACCTTTTTAAAGATGAACATCAACCATGCCCGCTGACAATTCGGTTCCCTGGAAAGTGTATGAAAAGTGCCAACATACCCTTCACAGCCTGAAATAACAGATTACTCTACATAATCCACTATTTTCGTTGCTATTGTTCTGTTGTGGTATGTACATTTAGGAATTATTAATGAATGATGACTCTTACATAACAGTCCAGGATTTTACAATCGGCTTGTTTCACTGCTCTCTTTTACAAATCTTAAGGGAAAAGATGACCATGTTTAAGGGTTACGGTATGTCATTTCTATGTACCAAATTCTTTCCATTCAATGGCATTTTTAAGCATAAAACATCCTACTATGTTTTGTGGCATACAGACAAATGCACAGGCCCAGTCTAATATTTGAACAGAGATGGCAAGAGAAAAAGATCTAAGTGACTAAAACTGTTCAGCTGTCTCGACAGGAACAGTGACATCTGCATTTAAAGCTATGGTACAGTCATCAGTTTGAAAACCGTGTTCATAAACACACACTCATTACCGGTGATGCTCATACAGAGACAGGACAGCAACATTTCCTCATGAGGCTGAGAATATCAATGCAGGACGTGATCAGATGAGCATGGAACAGCCTTTCCGCAGCTACTTAGAGAGGGATATTACAGCAGTGTAAACTTGTTTACTGGTGCAGAAACCTCCAATCTAACAGAAATGTATGTTTATATGGGTCATCTTTCGCCATATTCTCCATATTCAGAGGCGAGTGGTGTACACAGAGAGAATAATATATCCCTGAATGCTTTTCCTCCAGACTGGAGGACGTCTGGCTCTCTTATGTTGTGGGGGCTGAGGTTATATCCAGCACCAAAAACAGTTTAAACTTTTGTTTTTTATTATTTGTGCTTGTAGACTTCACAAGCATGTTTTTCACCTGGTGTTCGTTTCCACATGAAAAGCCATCCTGCAGTTTTTTTCTTATTTCTTAGAACTTCTCTCCAATTCATGTCTTCAGTGACAGTAGCAGCTTAATTGACTTACTTGGTGGTTTGCCCTGTTTTGGTTTCCCTCTGAAACCCCAACGTTTCCAAGCTTGTCGTCTTGTTTGAAACATGTCTTTCAATAGCAGTAAAAAAAAGAGTTGTGGTTTGGGAGAAAGTGAGAGAGAGAGCCGGACGCTATTGCTTCAGTGCCTATCCAGTAATCAGCATGGATGACTGCGCATAACAGCTTGTCATAGGCTACTCTTACTGGGCAAGCTATGATTGGCTGGTTTTATTAAAACAGTAAATAAATAAACCAAGCGAAGTAGTAGTTGGAGATGGAGAGCGATCTGAATTGGGTGTTTCCTGCCCGCAGGAAAACAGCCTGGCTGTGTGTGATTCATGGTAAGATAAACAGGAGTGTACAGAGTGCTCAGATTGCTCTGCAGCAAAGCGGGGATTACAGAGAAGTCATTGTGTGCTGCTGTCCCTGCACTTAAGATCAGAGTGAACGCAATCTATCTGTGTGCAGTGTTCTAGCAAAGGAGAGGTTGAAGCGATAATTGGGTGAAAAATCAAATGTACACAAACCTCCTCTTACCTCAAATATATTTTGCTCTTGTAGTTTGGCAATGAAGCTAGAAGGCTAAAATCTCCAAGGTAAAAGAAATGAATAGAAATCCAACCAATTTGAAAAATGCCATCTATAGGCCTAAATCAGTAAATACTTTAAACTGCATGGAGTTATAATCTAATAAAATAAAAAAGACTTGCTTATATTCCTGACACTGAGAGTCATTAAAGCTTTGGTGTGGCTGCAACTACTTACATTATTGATGCTACATGCTTTTCTCCATTTTTATAAATAAACGAAATAACAGCCCGTCTTTTTAAAGGAACAGTATGTAAGATGACACAATCTGTTGAATTCATTTTCCACACAGTCACTCCTTCTCCTCTTCACTTACTATTTAAAGAATGGTTTCAAGCTCAGCATTAAACTTCATCCCTGTCAAAGGTGTCAAAAGTATGCACATTCATTACTCAGGTAGAAGTATAGATACTAGGGTTTAAAAATACTTTAGTAAAAGTTGAAGTATCAACTCAAGCTTTTTACTCCGGTAAAAATGTAAAAGTACTGCTTTCAAAACTACTTAAAGTATAAAAGTAAAAGTAATGTAGAGGAAAAATTGCTATTAAGGACAAAAGTTTAGGCCGCACCACAGGGGTCTATAGTGCAGTAGCCCACCTTCCCCAAAAAAAACATTTTTCTAAAAGTCATAATGACTATAATGTTATATTAAAATGTTAATGATGATAAATTTGGGATGTGCTAGGCTTCCTGTTTCAGCTGCATATACGCCCATTGAAAATGAATGTATTTTAGTACAATGTAAATATATTAAAGAAGCATATCTGTGTACTACTGAATATTAACATATGTTTTATGGAGTGGAAGATATGATGACTACTTGTCTATAAGTATTGTAATGATGTCAAACTTCAAAGGCATCAATAACCTTTACTGGAATGTAAATGTACATGAATGAAAACAAGTCGAAAATGAAATAGCAAACCTGCCAACCTGGGATTTTTTTTGTTGGGAACTTCTTGCAGTTGGGTGGCGCAGCACATCACGGCATGGAACAGCGCTGCAGGCGCGAGGTCAGGTACATTTGCACCCGGGCAATGGTAATCAGTGAATGCATGCTCCCCAATTCACAATTCCCACACCTGCCAGTTACCTCTGAAACTGTGTTTAGCACCGTCCTCCCTTTAAAACCAGTCCCAGTATGAAGACGGACCAATAGAGATGAAAACAAATTTCTTTACTGTTGTTTTGGTGGCTCTGCCCTTATAGCCTGTTTGAAGAGTTTAAACTAGCGCTATGATTGGTCGAAGTCTTCTTTCCCAACAGGTTGCTGCCCAATGTGGTTACACCTATGGACGAGTTGCCAATTGTACGAATTCACAGACAGTTGATCTCAAAGCCATCCATGATTTTGTTCAGATTTTAAAGTGACACTGATACTTCAGCAGGTACAAAAGGGTATTAAGAGACAGGAAATGCGGGGTGAGCTGGTTGGCATGTACCTACAGTATCTTTTAGTAGATGTTTCTGCAATAACATACACAGACGCCTTTAACATACTATTCTAACAGATTCTGGGATGTAGATGTTGATCACGTAATCTTACATATTGCTGCTTTTCCACTGATTTTTTAAACAAATCTGTATAATTGAGTGGTTGAAATGTAAACAAGGTTATTTAAAGCTCTTTTAATGTGAAATGGTTCACTTGCAGAGAAACCGGCAGTGATTGTAAAAGGAACCAGGAGTCCTGATATCTACAAAACATTTGATAGATTTATTTATTATTCTAAGCTACCCGTTAACCTGCACGTGTTTTCCGTGTGTCTGTGTTTTTATGTAACACTGTTGATAAAAAAATAAGGGTAAATCTGAACAAAAAAAATCTTTGGGGACTGTTTTGTCTTGCAACAGCCTTCATGTATCCTTCCACCATGAAATTAGTAAAATAAAGGAAACAGAGTTCTTTATATAGCCAAAGCTTTATGACAGAACGATTTTATGACAATGTCTCAGACATCAGGAATTGTATTCATAACCATTGCATGTAGGTTTTGGAGACATTAAGCTCCTGAGACTTTAAGTTAGCTATTTAATCCAAATTCCAGCACTGCACAGTTAGTGCTTTCCTTTTTCCAGACACTGGACACAAATCCTTGAACAAAGTGGCAGAGCAGTAAAAAAACACTGAACAGTACACGGCTGCTCCACTCCAGAACGTGTAAATGCTTTACCGAGTGGTTAGCAGTGGGGGCACTTACTGTTTAACACTCTTGATTCAGCTCATTAAAAGCTGATAATTGGCTGATGAGGAGAATCCACAGTGTTAGAAGAGAGACTGTAAACTCATGAACTTTGTGATAAGAGATTTTTTGTCAAGGGGCCCATTAGCTTTTCTTCAAATGCTTGAATAGTTAGTAAACTATCAGCTGAATCTCAGTTGATTATTCACAGCATTAAGATCAGAGCTGGGTTAGGATTTGGGGTGAGGTTAAAAGGGGAAAAAAGCCCATGCTAATTGACAATTAATGACACTTAACAATAATTATTAGTAATATTACTAGTGTTTATTCAATCTGTTACTTTAAGATCAGGCTTAGTGGTGGGTTTAAGGTTACATGGTAAAAAGGTAGGATTTTAACCTGGTCTGCAAGAACTGAAAATTATTTTATGGCATCCCAACTTATAAGGTAAAACAACTTTTTTTGTAGTATAGGGAAAAGTTAGATCAGTTAAACCTTGACTTTCATCTAAAAAATGTAAACTATGCTAATATGTCTGTTACAAGCTTTATATCAAATATGGAATGTCTTTAAAAGCTGTAAATATCATTTAATCACAAAACTCTACAAGCATGTAAAGAAGCATGAGCTTAGTGCTAATATACTATTACAAATTCTAGTACTGTTAGCTTAGCATTATTACTCTGTTACAACTGTTAGTACCATTAAAGTACTGCTAATGCACTGCTACAGTTTCTAGTATTGTTAGCTTAATGATAATATACTACTTGAACTTATTGTACCGTTTGCTTAGTGCTAATACACTGCTACAGTTTCTTGTACCATTAGCCCTGGTCTATATACTATAAGAACACTAGTAAGAAGGGTGAACGGATAAAGCTGGTGCCCACCATTTTATAAATCTGCATGCAGAAAAGTGTGTAGCACTGTTTAATTGATCCACAGTTAAGATTGAATTGTTGTGTGAATGTAACCCAGTGATAGAGTCCTGAATCAGTTCTGAGTGCAGGCTCAAGTATTCAGGCCAAGTGTGAAAATGTTCAAAGTTAAAAAATATATTTAGCTGAATGTCAGTAAATCTCTTAAATTTAACAGATTGTACGTGGGCCCAGATTTCAATCCCCATCTCTTACAAGAGGTGTAAAAATCCCTCATCTTGATATTCAGCTAGAATTGGTAATAATTAAGTTTAACAAGGAGCCCACGCATGTTTTGGCCAAGATAAGCAATTTTTTAAAAATGTTTTGTAATCAGTTCTTTATATTGCACTAAAATAATCGAACCAATAATTTCCTTGAGATTACAGTTGAATTGTGAGATGTACATCTCCATAGCTTCATATTAGTTACCAAACCTTTATAGTTGTTAATGAATAACAAGTCTTAAGAGTGAAATAATAAACATGTAGTCTAAGTGAATCGTAATTCACAGCACATGATCTTGTTTTAGTGAACCTTGGTAGGGCAGTCTCTGAACATAGTAGTCTCTTAAGTAGCTGAGCATTACCACTTGATGATTGGGGCAGTGCTATCATTGGACATGCTATCATTGGATATTATGCTACTGGCTGTTCCACAGTGATGTAACTTAGAAGACATTTCAAAAGTGGGAAAAAGTCCCCTCAATAAAGGAGCTACTTGAAATATGACCAAACATTCACATTCATAGTCCAAACAAACAGGGGCCAACATAGCACTAGAAAATTATGGTAAACAAGGTAATACACAGTACCTCCTCCTCCTTCTTCTCTTACCAGTGTGGAACAAATGTTGTGACTTTAGCATCAAACTCCATCTATTTACTCATCATGAGTGGCAGCAAGCAACAACTTGTTTTGCTTCTACTTTAACTATAGCAGTTCTTTTGTTTGCTGCCAAACATGGTTTCTTGCTGAGAGCGGGCAGCAGCAGTCACCATAATTGTCGCTTGCCAAGAGTTTTAGCAATCTGTGCCTTTACTGTGCCTAAGAGATCTAACCGGCAGTGGAATCTTCAACCGTCAGGGTTGTGCTACCTCTTCATCCTTGACTTATTCGACTTTATGCTACAGTGACTCTCCAGATACAAAGCTATACTACAAGACAGGATGGGCTGGGACTCTATTAGTAGATATCTCTGCAATATGATACATAGACATCATTGAAACCACGTGGTGTTTCTTCACACTCTGTCAATAAATTTAGTTTCAACTAAAAATTGCAACAATTTTTAAACAGAAAATACATTTTGTCTTTGAAATAATCGTGTAAGATTTATTGTACTTAACGTGAGCAGGAAAATTAACTTAACAAGTGGTTAAACTAACAAAAATAGGGTTAAAGACTGGGTGCATCTGTAGAACATCTACAGTGGACCATGAAAGTACAGTGCTACCATTACTGATCATGAAAAATAGACATAATAGACAAATAGTCTGAAAAAAGCATTAACCTACATGTACAGCTGCTCAGAAACCGTGATCGATCGACACGGGTACAAAAAATGATAAATTCAAAGTGTCCATGCTCCTCCTCTCATGTTGTATTGCATCATAACTTAACTTCTTTGCACAGCATTCAACATTAAGCTGCATTTATAATGTATTATTGAAGTCTACGAAGTGCCTGTGTGGGTTTTACCTCGACTAAATACCCCCAAAATCCTGCGAGATTGATTGTTTTTGGAATAAGCTGCATTGTAATTTTCATAATCAGTCTCTCTCTCTCTCTCTCTCTCTCTCTCTCTCTCTCTCTCTCTCCCTCCCTGAGCCGAGGGAGTGAATCACTGCGGTCGTCGCTTGCGGGATGCGTTGGATTTAACAGGTGAACGCCATGTCTGAATGAAGGCACAGGAAACAAAGAAGGCCAACAAAAGCCTCAGACCCTGTTTGTGTGCTTTGAACACACACGGCGCCGGCTGTCCAAACACACCGTGTTTAATTAGAGGAGATAGAGGTGGGAATGGAGAGAGGGAAGGAGCGAGAGGGAGCGAGGGAGGGAGGACAGGAGGCCCTCATGTATTTTCCATTAATGCTGAGGATAGCACATGAGGAGTGGGCTGAGGGTTAGGCAAACACAGCCTGTTTGAATCTATCACACTGTGTGCGCACACGCTGGCGTTCACTAGGCAGGTTTAAAAGGCTAGTATGCTGGAACAGTGTCAGCAGGCATACAGTGGAATGCAATTACACTAACTTACCGTCCAAATCGGCCTGGAGCAAAGCAAGGCATTTTTTTGGGTTATTGTTGGGCAAAGGGTTATGTAACACGGCTCAATTCTTTCATGTGGGTCAACTACAGGTCGCTACTTATGAAGTATTATGTCATATAAATATGTAGATGAATGATGTACACTGGTGATGTGATATCACTATATTGCTGGTGTCACATCGAAACCTCATGTTTGCTTCTCAGTTTTTTTTTTTACAAATTCCTTTTGCCCTTTACATTTTGCATCAATTTTATGATTAATGGACCAAAAAAATTGTCTGGTTACACAGACTTACATTACAAACTTTGTCCTGTAAGCTGTCATTTTGGACATACTAGGTCAGCATTTAGAGTTAAATTAATAACTTGATATTGGAAAATGCACTGGGGTTTCCTCAGGGGATTCTAGGCCTTCTGAGGAAGACAATTAATTTCTGGCAAATAAATGCAAGTAATTTTTATGTAATGGTATCATGGTACTTATTGTATTTACACTCTGCATGTACTGTAGCAAAAAAGTTTTTATTGGAAACAAAAGAGTTGAATCTTAAAATGGGCAGAAGAGAAATTGCTGGGCAATAGTCTACTAGAGATGTATGGACATGTCCTAAATATGTCTCTGAATACAAATAGCCTGATCAACACATGTCAGTCAGTTGGTAGAAATGGAATACAGCAGCGGCAGCTTTTCACCAGGGCTCTGACAGCATCACTGTAAAACATCTGTTATCTGCTTCAAATCAGATGTGTTTTGAAGGCCAAGCTCTAATAGTGGTGGTCCGCCACAGGAAAAATGCCCCACTTTTCTAGAGGTCATGCAAGAGTTAATGGTTACATTTATCAGAATGCCTCAGTGCATGTTTAATTGCCCAAACGTTTGTGTGCCATGTTCCAACACTAACAGGCAGGACAGAGAGATAACAGGGTATTTAGGCAGTAATTAGTGTGTGTGTGTGTGTGTGTGTGTGTGTGTGTGTGTGTGTGTGTGTGTGTGTGTGTGTGTGTGTGTGTGTGTGGGTGGGTGAAACAGTGCTGTGAAGAGCAGCAGGCCTGGCTGATATTTGCTGGAGTTCTGTTTAAAGGCACTGCTGGGTAAACAGACTGAGGAAGGTCAATATTATCATAGGCTGCTCTGAGAACAGTCGGCCGGTGGTGCTCGCCGTGGAACTGACAGCTGTTTCCTCCCTTTTCACTTGCACTACAAAACTGATCAAACAAGACAGAACTACAAAGACCCCACACTTTCTACATATAGCATTAACACTAGTCATAAGGTGGTGATTACTTGAGATGTCAAACAAAGCGTTGTTCCTTTTTCTTTACCTGGACATGTGAGACACGTTAACACTCTTTCTAATAGAGCTCATATACACATAAATACTTCAGTTGGATGTTTAATACTGTGTAGACACTTCTGCATATTTATACTCTAGCTGATGCACGTTTAAGACTCACTGCTCTAAAGAGTTACTAGAAATCTATCAGATTCATTTACATTTGAACTTCAGGAGCAGCTGCATACAGCATTAGTACAGTCTTATGCTGCCATCTGCTGGTGAGCATGTGTATTACACTATGTACTCAGATCAGCATGACCTTTTATCACGCTTGTTTATTTGTTTGTTTTATTTGATCATATTTCAATCTTGAGAGTTGCTTGTCCAAGACTGGGAATTCAACATGAAAAACAAATATACCAATATTACTAATATTAGACCCTCTAATCCATCATACCAAATCACTCTCCTTGTATAACATTTCCCAAATTATTATTTCCAATGCTCTACCACAGCAGTGAAAATCATTTCTGATTAATGCATTTACTTTTAAGGACCAATTTAAAACTGCTACCTTCAGGTGGCAGGAATCAGACTACAGTTTATTTTCATGGGTTGGAAAATTAAAAATAAATTTAATGAGTCAGAATTTTTTTTATACCACAAGTTCATTAAATTACTGAACAAGTCTATGGATGTATAAAGGAGTTTGTATTTAATAGTCTCTACTTTCTCCCTTGCATTAAACTCTAATAGTGTCAAAATACTGGAGCTTCTAACTGTAATATAATACTTATCAATGCGGTACTACTGTGGTGTCAGAGGTAGGAAACATGGTGCTTAAAGTAAATGCTCTTTTATTAAACATAGCCAGCGAGGACCACCACCAGTGTTAACCAGGGTTAAAATGGCTGAGATAGCAGGCATGTCAGTTCTAGCCATACACTTCAACTTAAATGTTCTAAGACAGAACAGCCTAAGCAAAACCTTTATGTACATCTAATGTTAACAACTAAATATTTATATGATAATATGTCTCTCCCACAGCATATCCAGTGCTTCTAAGTGTCCATGGCCAAATGTAGCAGGCAATCGCATGACACTAAAATACCAATATTCACTACCATTTTCCATTCACTACCACTCCAGTAGTTCCAAAAATGCCTGTCCAAAAACAACAGCCAACAGCCAACAGTCAGGCAGCAGTGCTTCAAGACGGAACAAATTAAATGTGGAGGTTAGTTCAGACTGATAGTTTAACATCATAAACTGCTGCTGGCCCATCAATACAAACTTTGTTGGTTCACAATAGAAGCCAGATGAAATCATAAACATATGCACGCAAAGTCCATATAGGAAAGCCTGTTCACTTGGCAGCCATCTTGGCAATGACCCCAGGCAGTTATTTCCACTCATACTTGCTTTCTAAGACTTTCCAGGCTCCTATCTCTCTGAATGGGAAAGACGTACAAACCCCAAAGTGAAAGCCTCATTAACATTTCAAAGACATTTTGCAAATCACTGGTATTGGCTCAAATAATCTTAAAAATTACATTTCTGGGTCGTGCATATCTTCACAAGAGGGGAGAGCTTGCGGCTTAGATTGGCTTTATATTGGAGGACGGGACTTTCCCCTTAAACAGCCGGCATGAGAGTGTTAAGAGCTTTCCCATTCATTCACCAGTGAACTGTCTCCGTTTCCTTTATAATGTCTCTCGTGAAAGCCACATATATTATTACATAGCAGCGTCTAAGGCAGAAACCTTTTTATTCTCTGAAGTATGGATAGAGTTGACAGGGTGGGGAAAAAAACTGGTATGTATTGATGTATTAGTACTGAAGCCACCCACCACTGGCTGTGGATGTGAAATGTGGATGTGGATGTGGATAGAAAGTGAGATTTTAATCATGTTTATTTGTATTGTTGGTTAAGGGATGTACACATAGGTTTCTTGTGTTGTGTTCTGTTGTGCACCAGTCATTCCGTAGGGCTCAGTGGTGGGTTTTCTGATGCTGCTGCTGTGTTCAATAAAGACCACTAAAGCTTAATCTTTCTTGCGTCTCTGTCTTTGCCAGGATGTCACAGTATTTTGACAACACTACTTGCCAGTGGGTATGGATAGAATGTAAAGGCCCACCTTGATAATCCACTTAAATGCACTGTGTAGTAATAATAATTGTTATTATGTAGACTTTTCACTGGTGTGCTGTTTAGATCCACGTTGTCCACTTTCCAGCATATTACCCTAAGTATGCATGGGGTCCCCCACTTCCCTCCTTTATTGTATAGTTGTGTTGGGTATATGGTGTATTAGAGTAAGAAAAATACTAAAATGTCCACTGCCCAGTGACATAATGGTTAGGACTGAAAACCATACCAACTTTAAATGGTTGATATCATTTTTCCTTTCATCTCAGTCTTCTTCTGTCACCATGACTTATCGTTTCAGCATGCTGATCAATTTCTGAAAAGAAAACAACTCTCTCATACGTGACCATGGAAGCAATCAGTTTCTGTGTTTGCCTTTCCATGAAGAGCTTATTCCTACAAAATAGGCAGCATGATTCGAAGATAAGGACATAATTCTACTTTTGATCCCAGAAGATTAATGTTCATCTGACTGTACACAGTGTGGAGGTATAGCCCTGTCCGTGTTCAAATAAAGCGACAGGTACAAACACTCTCATAAAAGGATCCAGTGCCTCTTTTTCATCGCACCTTTTAAACGTGTCACAGCGGACAGGAAAGAGCAGTTAATCTAAGCCAATAAGACTTTCTCAGCAGGCCGTTAAAACACACAGACACGCTAGCTGTGTGCGCCTGTGTTTGAGCGTCTCCGCTTGCCACGACACTTTTCATCATCTGTCAACAGAGGACAGAATACTGAGCAAACAGCATCAGTCAGCGTGTGTGCACAGCAAACGGTAAAGAGAGAGAGAGAGAGAGAGAGAGAGAGAGAGAGAGAGAGAGAGAGAGAGAGAGAGAGAGAGAGAGAGAGAGAGAGAGAGAGAGAGAGAGAGAGAGAGAGAGAGAGAGAGAGACCACTGGCCATCATAATTTTTTACGTCTATTGTCTCTAGATTATGTTTGCATTTCAACATACAGGGGCTAAGAAAGATTTTCATAGCCTGATTCAGACAAGACACTCCATTATAAAAAAACAACAACAAGGGGTGTAAATAAAATATAAAATAATAAAAAAAAATTAAATATGCCCTAATTTAGAGTTGTTTAGGTATTTTGGGGCCTGTTAAAGAAATAAAGGCAAAAGCTTCCATGTGGTTGATTTGTTGTTATAACATTGAGTGAGTTTAAGGTTTTGTTATTTTTGGCTGGAAGTAGTATAGAAAAAGCATGAGCTCTTCAATGTGATTAATGCACACTTTAATATCATTTAATGACACTGATTATAACTGGAATAGATACTGTGATATTACACTTTACCAATACTGGTAAACACCAAGGTTATAATAGTTTTGGATTTTTAATTATAGTTTAGTTTTATTTCGTTGTGACTCTAATTCAGTTAGTTTTAATTAGTGTTTAGAGTGGTTTTGTTAGTTTTTATTAGTTATTGTTATTTTTTAATGCTTACTTTTAGTTTAGTTTTCATTAGTTCTAGTATTAGTTTTAGTTTGTTTTATACTTTGTACTATTTTTCAGGTGCAGGATTCAAAAGTCAGAGAAAGTGTGTAATAAAAACTCAACAAAAGATACCATTTTAAAAAATGTATGATCTCATTCAGTTTGTGCTTGACCTTTTCCATCTTAGCTCCAATAAGGTTATTCACTCTTGCTGCACCAGGTGAGTTAAATTCTGGTTCGAGTGAAATGTTAAACTTTTTGAAGGCAATCGAGTCACATAGTCGTGTGGACATCCCAGTTTCAAAAAACATATTTACCAATGGATCCTCACGCTTGCGGTGCTCCTGCGTATTAACTAACCCGCAGCTTGGTCGGTGAAAGCAGTCTGTTATGGTTGTTTTCTTCTCGGTGCTACCTGGCCGGGATGTGGCTTCTCTTTAGGGGGAGCTACTCAGAGGGGCTAGCTTGTCAAGGTACTCGCAATTAGCCTTCTTGTGCGCGCTTCTCAAATGGACTTTGAGATTCGTGGGGTTCTTCCCTTTGAGAAGTATTTCACATATTTTATCACCTGTTTCCAGTACAAGACACTTGCTTTTATCTTTCTGGCTGTCATATTCAGAGAAATCCCATATAGAACTCTGTCGCTTTCTCCCAACCTTTGCTGTGGTCATTTTGCAGGCTAGCGTCATGAGCAGGAACAGATTGTAAACAAGAAGAGTCGTCAGGGTGCCGTACGGTGCCGGCAGCTAACGTTAAACTGCTCGAGTGGAAAAAAACGATTTAGTATCTACAAAGCTTATAAATAAATGGACAAACACGAAAACGAAGGGCTATTTCTATCTATAATTTCAGTATGTTTTAGTTAGTTAGTATATTATTATTGTCTTGCTCATTATGTGCCCAGATCACCACTTTGTAAATAACTTTAATAATCTTGGTTTATAAGTAGGTGAGTTTCATGCAGTATTCACAAATACAGTCCAAGATATGCAAAAGTGAAACCTGACTTTGGACAATGTTTATGTGAAATACAATTTAAGGCTGTCAGGGTCTAGTATCAACCAACGATCCACTCCAAATATCCAAAACTTCTGGTGGCACTGGAGACAGCAGCAGCTGGGCTACCTCTCCCGCTTACCTGTTGTTGTTTTTTTCTTTAATAATATGTACTGAGTTCTGTATGTGCAATACTTTGCACCTTATTTTCCTAAGGCACTGTCTAAATTTAACCCCCTGTATGTGAGCTAAATTAACTAAATTATTCACTTAGCTTAACCACTGTGTGGACAATTACATGAGTTCTAGCTTTAGTGTATGTAGCTTTATGTAGTGTAAGTGTAGTATATATATATATATATATATATATATATATATATATATATATATATATATATATATATATATATATATATATATATATAAGACAGAGTATAACATTTTATGCAGAAATATTATTATTTATTAAGAATCTTAAGGCAAAAGTAAGATTTGCGTCGTAATAGTAACTCCCCAAGATCAGAACCTTAGAGACATAAAAACCTTGATTTATCTCTCATCCATGGCTGTGGCATCATTTGGATCTAAATTACAGATCTCCTGATGACAGGGTGAGGCCTTAGGTAAAGCCTGAAGAAATACTTCTTTATTTATTCATTATTTTTTGTTACATATTTGTATAAATATGTATAAATATATATTTTAATAGTCATATACAACCTATTTATATACCTGTTTCAACATAATTGATTCATTACAATTACAGTTTGTTAGTTGTATTGCTGTTTATAATACAAATAATTAAATAATTATAAACAAATGTTTTAATTACAGCTAAGTAATTTAATAATGGTTTGTATTCCCAATACAATAAAATGATAATAGTATTTATAAACGGGTAAAGCTTTAAACAATTGCTTCACAAGATGACAGACCAATAACAAGATGTTGCAACACAAAACTTTATTACTTTATTACTAAATTACTAAAAAAGTAATTAAGAAAAATAAGAAGAAAGGAACAGGAACTATTTACAAAGAGTCATTGGTGTTTTCATGCACAGGCTAAAATATGTAGAAAATGTAAGATTATTTGTATGAGAGTATATAAGAGTAATTGTAGTCTGTAACGTTTCTCAGCTGACTACTTCCTCTGCTGCCTCTTTCCATGCTTTTTCTCCTTCTTCAGGTCAGCAAGGACTTGTTTGTAATACTGTGGGTCAGAGTTCATTTGTAGCATCTTGGCACTCATGGTGTTGACAATGTTCAGAATCCGACTCCAGAAGTCTGACCTGCTTTCCTCTACCATAAAGGGCTTGGCTGGGTAACCATTCTCTTCCCCTGCGTAGGCATACAACACGTAAAAACAGCCGAACAGTATAGCCTGCAGTTCGTCCACGGTGGCCACATCGGCTGAAACCATGTCCCGGCACAGCATGTAGAGAAAGACTGTGGTGCCTGGAGTGATAAAGCAATAATATTGTCTTCCGGTCAGCAAGAGAGACAGCTCTATATCTTTGAGCCACGTCTCTGGGTCAGCTGGAGAGAGATCTTTGAGTTGGCTGCAACGGCAGCACAGGAAGTGACTCAACCGCTTGAGCAACTTGTCGGTGGGTGTCTTCGCTGTTCTTATGTTCAGAACGGCGGAGGAAGGGCCAGCTTGCGGTTTGTCCTGGTTCAGGTTCTTGACTGTACCCTCAACATCTGGGTTATGCTCACAGGAAATCTTAATCTTCTTTTTCAGGGGTGAAGAAGATGATGGAGAGAGCACGCTTAGGGGTTGTGTCTTTGCCCTTGTCCTCTTTGTCTCCTGCACAGGTGAGACCTCCTCAACTTGGAGGGTTGCTGTGCAAGGATTGTCCATGCTGTCCTGAGAATATCTAACATGGATAACAATAATATATGATAATGTGATTAGAATTGGGTATTTTTGGGAGCCGCCTAAATCCACACATTACTGAATATACTTACATCATCAGTAGAACATCTAGTAACGCCTCCTATGAATCCTGCATTAATAATGCTACATGGATGCATTTATACAGCATGATGTTGCATATAGCCTTATAATATCAGACATACATGCACATAATTGCTCTGAAGTAGTCGTAATTACATGCATAACATTTTATTTAGCAAGAATATATGACTTTATCAAGTCAACTCATTGAGTTTCTTGCAAAAACATTATATCTGCATGCAATGAGTTCAAATGTGACAATTTTTTAGCCCTTTTAAGAACACCATTTAGCCCACGGACATTCCAGGTGAAAATATTCAAGTGTGAACTAAGATTTGCCATATTGTGCTAATAGGACACTATACATGTAATAAACTGAACAAGTGCTGTGAGAGAGAGAGGGGGGGGGGAACAGGGAAGCAAAACATAAAAACCCTGGCAATAACTGTCCCACATACTCAATCCGAGCTCTACAGTGACCCATACTAACTTACAGTTCCCTATCCACCCTTACATAAACTTTAACATTAACTTCGTTAATTAAGCAAATATCAGTTCAATTACAAACCAGTGGCAATGATGAAACATATTCCAACACTAGTGTCTGTTTCATGAAATACAGGGGAAACAGTCTAAAGCAAACGAGAAATCGTAGTAGCGGGCTTATACCATCCTTCGACTTGGAAACGTAGTGAGGAGACACCCCTTTTACCAGGATGTACCCCATGTGATATGTTCCTTAGGTAGCGAGGCTGTCGATGAAAAAGTCTTGGTAGTCTTGTCATGGGTGAGGATGAGGCGCGCTGGGTAGAGAAAGCCGTGCTTTATTCCCGTAGCCCTTAATTTCTCTCGCACGCCATCGAACTGCTCGCGCTGATTCGCTATCTCAGCAGGAAAGTCAGGAAAAATACACTTTAACTCTTGCTTGCGTCTCCGAAAAGTACAGGTAACATCTCAGACACAAACCGCGTTGGGTTGCCTTTCTCAATGTTCTCTGGAAGACCTGCCATTCGTATGTTTTGCCTTCGTGATCTTCCCTCCAGATCAAGTACCTTCAATTTGAGAGTCTTATTCTCGGTTGCCAGGTTGACGCATTGCTGTTCAAGTTGGGAGATGCGAGTTTCGTAGTCGGAGCTTGCTTCTTTCACGCTTGTGATACGAGAAGAGTTTAATGTTAATGTGGTATGAACTCCTGACAAAGATGCCTCTAAAACACTGAACCGAACATTCATAGAGCAGTCTAGTCTTTTAATCGCCAGAAGAATGTTTTTGGCTGACACATCTTCTTGGTCATCGGCGAGTTCAACCTGGGAAGCGGCCTCGTTAGCGTCAGTAGCATGGCCGCTAGTAGCAGTCAGCATGCGTTCGGTGGAACCGTCTTCTTCATCACTAGCTACTGCCGTCTGCAGCTTTTTGTTAGTTTTCCTTGCTTTACTCATCACTAGAGATCAAGTAATCTTTCCCCGTTTTGTTTGTCCAAAAACCACAAAGTTTTTTACCTATTTATTATAACAAGGGTGGAGGAGCTGAGAAAATCGCAGCCTACTCCATGTGGTGCCCACTAGCGCCCCCACCCCCGCCCCCCCGTATTACAAATAATTTTTGTAAAGGTTTTTATGGTGAATTATTTTCTGTTTGACATGAAGTACATGTTGCATGTGGTGGTAAAATTATTATTAGATCTCACAATCAAGTACACTGCTAATTAAATAGTCTTTGGTGTAAAATTCATTCATGGAAAAGTTGGCGGGACCTTTACTCAGTAACAGTAATGAGCAAGATTTATTAATACAGCACTTGATGCAAAAGCAATGTGCACTGTTCAATGAAAGACATACACTGCATTTTAAAATTTGGAATTCATAATGCATAACATGACATACACATACTTTATAATTGCTACTACACGCCTGTATCTCATTGTAACTACATATAAGAGTGTTTGATTTGGATTTTGGTTTTGATAAAGGATTCATTATGTATTATATCAGTTTATAAGCAGTAAAATACATGAATACACAGGCCATCAGGCTTGTGAACACCTCACGCACTACCTCTCCAACCTCTCCTTTCTGAACTGGTTTTAACTGGTCTGATTTAAACTGCACCTTACACTCACTGTACTGTCAGAATACTGTTTACATTCACTACTCACACAAACATTATTGTTTACATTCGTTACTTGCAACTTGCACTTTATGGCTGCTGCTCTTCATACTTGCACATAAAAGCACACATAACTTTTATTTTTTATTCTTTAACTATAAAAATATTTTTATCTACTTCAACTTATATTGTTATACTTTGTATATTTTGTATATATATTTTTTATTTCTTTTATTTGTTATCTTATCTATTGGTGAATGGAGGAGCAGCAAAGTAAGAATTTCATTGTACAGTGTAACTGTCTGTTCTGCTGTACATATGACAATAAATCTTGACTCTTGAATCTTGAAGCCTGTAAGTAATTTACGCACAAAATCTTACTCAATAATTTAATGCTGCTACAAGTGAAAACATTAGCACCAAAGCCAAGATGCTATGCTGTACACCCACAGAGCGGATTAAGGTGAGAGTTCATGATAGCTCCACATGCATAGCTCCAAGAAGGCAAAATTTTTCACAGATGTCCCCCTGTATATCCTATGTTTATATCTTGTGTATTGTATAGTCCTTTATATATTTCAGTTATAACTATATGTATATTTTTAGCTTATTTTTACTTTAATATGTCTATTTATTGTGTTTGTACTGTTTTATATATATAATGCTGCCCTGCTGTAGAGTTTTATCTGAGCCTCACCCCAAGCATTTCAATGCATGTTATGTCCTGACATGATGTGCAAATGACAAATAAACTTGAAACTTGAAACTATTATAAGGCTATATGCCACATGCTGTATAAATGCATCCATGTAGCATTATTAATGCAGGATTCATAGGAAGTGTTACTAGATTCTAAACACATTATCATATATTATGGATATCCATGTTAGATATTCTCAGGACAGCATGGACAATCCTTGCACAGCAACCCTCCAAGTTGAGGAAGCCTCACCTGTGCAGGAGACAAAGAGGACGAGGGCAAAGAAACGACTCCTAAGCGTGCTCTCTCCATCATCTTCTTCACCCCTGAAAAAGAAGATTAAGATTTCCTGTGATAATAGGTAAAGGAATCTACTTTTTACTTTTTACATTCCAGACACGAATCCTGTATTCACAATGCTATAGAAACACATTTATAATACTTTATAAGTCTATGTAATCGCTTATACGTACTTTACTTACATGCATACCACTTTATAAAGCAGGAGAATATGAATATAATATTCTAATATCTACTTATAAGAACATTGTAGATATGAATATGGTGATGCACTACAGCAAGATTTGGGCATATTTTGTGTATAACACCTGTAACCACAACTGTGGTTACCAAGTTATCCAATAAGATGCAGCACTTGACTATGTTTTGTAAAATACTTTTATATTTAGTATGAATTTGATAGAGTAAGTTACTACAATGAGTTGACTTGATAAAGTCATATGTTCTTGTTTTATAAAATGTTATGCATGTAATTATGACTACATAAGAGCAATTACGTGCATGTATGTCTGATATTATAAGGTTATATGTCACATCAAGCTGTATCAATGCATCCATATAGCATTATTAATGCAGGGATCATAGGAGGTGTTACTAGACATTCTACTAGTGTTCTAAGTATATTAAGTATTGTGTGGATTTAGGCGACTCTACCCAATTCTAATCAAGGGCACGAGGGCAAAGAAACGACCCCTAAGCGTGCTTTCTCCATCATCTTCTTCACCCCTGAAAAAAGATTAAGTTTTCCTGTAATAATAGGTAAAGAAATCTACTTTTTACTTTGTAAATTCCAGCCATGAATCCTGTATTCACAATGCTATAGAAACACATTTATAAGAAATGATGGCGGTCGGCAGTGGTTTAAGTGGTTAAGAAACTGCTGTGCATTAAAAACTGTAAAAGTGAAAAATCTACAGTAAAATAATGGTTTTATCATTGAAGAGGAACTCCACCTATTTTTTTATGTTTCTACATAATTAAAATGGTTAACATGTCAATAAAGTCATTCAAAGAGCTTTGATGTGACACGTTCTGTTTTAGACAAACTTGTCAACTCAGAACTGTTCACAGTGGAGGTGATAGGAAAGAGACACCCACCACTTAAAGCTCCCACACGGGATGCTATCCTATAAAATGGTTTCCTGTATGCTGCCTGATGTCTGAAACAGTGTTTTATGATAGTTTTGTGATAACACTTATATGTATGTAATAGCAGAGGGGTGTACAGGGCATTGTAAAAAAATTTACTTGTTTCCCGATTGATCACCGTTTTATCATTACCAGCATTACAGTTAAAAACAAGTGCTTTTAAGTAATATTAATAAAAGGGTTGATCTACACTGTAGTCATCAAGACTCCTGGTTCCTATCACTAATGTAGAGAAATCTGACTTTGTAAGATCTCCTGCAAATGTACCATTTTGCATTACACTACTCTGAATACTTTAGTTTTTATCCCAACCACTGAATTATACAGACATTTTAAAAACTTCCCCTTTAAGAGCCTGTGACATATATGTGACTATATTTAGTAAACCACTGTTCACTCTGTCCTAGGGCCCAGCCTATAGGTTTGTTCAACTCTTGCCTTTTTTGGACCCTTGATTTCCCTTTATATAAAGGTTTGCCTGAGGGACCCAACAAGAGAAAGAGTTTCAATTGATTGGCTTGAATTGAATTGCAGTGAAATTATGCCCATGAATGTTGGGTGCCTTTACCCCAGAAACATATCCCCCTACAGCTTACAGAGGTGTCAGGTTTAATAGAGCTTCAAATAAGGAGTCATTAATTATAGAAAAAAAGTTGAAAGTTGTCTCTTTTTTTTTTAAACATCATATTTTATACAAGTAGTAAATCAGTTCTGTCCCTCAGACTGCAGGTCTCTCTATAATGAAAAGCTTGTTATTTGAATCTGTGTTGAACTTGACAGGTTTTCAGCAGGGGATACTCTTGTACAATGCAGTGCCTGCAGCTAACAGTGCGGGTTAAACTAAAGATTCAAGACTCTACACCACAGAGACCCCAAAATAAAGTGCCTTATAAACATGCATCATTAACATTTCCTGAACTTTTGTTGGTAAGTCAATCTTAGGCTCCATCATGTTTTTGTTGTATATTTACTGATAGATTAGTGTACTGGTTGTACGTTCTGTATCAAATGTACACAAAGATGATATTTATGAAACACACATGGTTAAATGTAACCAATAATTTCATTCACATCAGCTTTTACAGAAGAAAACTCTCATTTAGCTTAATGAGAAGATCAGTTTTAGAGGATGCATTGTATGCGTTTATAATTAAGCTAACAACAGCATGGTGCTGTCACACCTGCCCTATTTCTTTTCCTGCTTGTCTCTGTCTTTGCCATCCTGTCATTTTCCATGTGCTTCTGTTTGTTTTGGTTTCTTAGCTGCTTCTTGTCACCACCATTTTGTTACACCCCTTACCCACTCCTAAGTTTGTGGCTCCTCCAGTTGTACCATGTCCCCTTTAAGCATTTAACCCCTCTGTTTGCTCCCTGTCGATGTCAGGCATTTGCTCATCTTCCGTTGTGAGATTAGGAATCATGTGCCCTGCATTATGTTTTGTGGATATCTGCTTTGTGGATCTGTTCTTTGATTCTTGTGGACTGTTATTTTGAATGTATGTCCTTGTTTTCATTATAGACTCTCCTGCACTTTCTGTTCTTACCTGCATCTTAAACCTGGATAATAAACAGAACTTGCACTTGTATCCACCTCCCTCGTCTGCTGCTTTATCACAGGTGGCACCTTCATCACTGTCATTTCAAATATTATTCATTCATTCATTCATTCATTCATTCATTCATTCATTCATTCATTCATACATATTCTTTTGGGTGGTGGCTGGACCCTATTCCAGCACTAATTGGACAGAAGGCATGGAACTCCCTGGACAGGCTGCCATTCATTTAGAAACAGAGACATACACACACACACACACACACACACACACAAACACACACACACACACACACACACACACACACAAACATATACATACATCCTCGCACCTAGGGGCAATTTAGCATCTCCAATTCGCATGACTGCATGTCTCTGGACTGAGGGAGGAAACCGGAGCACCGGGAGGAAACAAGGACACGGGGAGAGCATGCATACTTCACACAGAAAGGACCCTGGTCACCAGGCTGGGGATTCAAACCATAGGCCTTCCCGCTATGAGACACTGCGTCACCGTGCCACCAAACTGCAGACTTGTAATAATGTAGAAATAGTAAACAAAGTGATGCAAATTTTTTCTAGTACAATTTTATTTACAGGAATTTTAATAACTGGTCTGTAAAGTGTCTTCTCCGCATCAGCTACTACAAAATGGTGCATTTATGAGCAGACCATGGATAGGTCAGTACTCTCAGCACAGAATCTCCATTAAGATCATATTAGAAAATGGAGAAACTGTATATTCTCTGATATTTTCAGAACACCATGGTCTGTCTGCAATGGACTTCACATTGATTGAGTAGTCAGATGCTTAGCACAATAGAACTTGTACTACAATCAGCCTCTAGATGTCACCAGAGGACAACCAGGTATCAAAGATTCTTTGGAACAGCCTCCTCAATCGTAGAACTCTGCATCAATACAGTTTACTATAAAGATATTAAATATAAATATAAATAGACTAGGATAGAAACACTGTGTCCAGAAAATGAGATTATAAAAATTGATCATGGTATACAAATAAATCATCTTTTTACTGTGCACCAAGCATTATCATGTTTAACAGAAATGTGTAAATGTGTAGACTGCATTTTTCACTGTGGTTCAGGTTTTTGGCTTGCTGCGTGCTGTGTTGTAGTCTTTGGCTGTATAATCATGCTGTATGTTTGCGGTCTGTCATGGTCTGTATGCTTCATAAGAAGGGAGCGGTGTGCAAGGCACCTGTCCTCTGGCTCCGAACACCCTTAGATCATCAGCACCCTTACATTCATGGATTTGCATGCTCATGAACTTCCGATTTCTCTTGGTTCCCCACAATCACATCCATAAATACATATATATATATATATAGACTCTTATATACTTCCTGAGATTTAAATGCATGTGGCACTTCATAGATCTAACAAGTCAAGCAATTTACAGTACTGACCAAAAAAAGAGACCACCCTGCATGTATTTAATTTACAGCCAAAACGGTCAGTAAGCACAAATTATTCACTTTTCAGTCGATGTGTCTGAGGTGATGGTGTAAGGAAGCGGAAGCAAGTGAAAAAACAGGAGTTTTAAAAAAAATCACAAAAGACACAGTGAAAATTGGACTCGTAATAATTGTGCAAGATCTGGTAGACCACCAAAACTGAAAATGATGTGTCGCTACCAAAGAGCTCTTGTTGAAAAAAAAAAATGTTTGCAATTCAAACACAGAAGCTGCTTGTGTTCTCAGGACAATTGACTAACCGCACCAAGTTCCAGACCTGTGAGGTATGATAAAACATTCCTGTAGATTTCTTTGGAAACCTGAAAGAGTTTAGAAAAAAAGGAGGGTGGTCTCTGACTTTTGCACAGCACTGTAGATACCCTGACTTGTCAGTTTATACACCTACCTTGAGCCTACTCTTATTGGCCATTTCATCAGAAACACTTTCACAGAAACAATTTATTAGTTCCCTCAAACTCATGGAAAGGGATAACTCCAATGCCACAACTCACCGGACATGCACAGGGGTAGCTGAGATGGCCGGGGCCTTCTGAAATCTGATTGGTTGACCCTCAAATGCCACTCCAACATTTCTGTGATGTCATCTCGCTGTGGTGTGGGTGTTTGCACCATTAAGAGAAGAGCACTTCCCCTATCCACACCATCACTGTTAGCCAGCTCCACCTAGAACCCCGCTGTCACACGTTCTCGCTGTAAGCATTTGTGTTCTGTCAGGCTTTACTTTCCAACACTCAACCCCTCTCTTGAAGTTTTCATTGGGAGCACTACAGACGATCAGTGGAATTCCCTGCCCCACCCTCATGTTTCCTCTTTTACCTGCCGCCCTGTCAACAACGGCTACCACTTCTTTGCCAAAACTGGTAACTGTGTATGTACAAGGTAGGTGTATCTAATAAAGTGACCAGTAAGTATATAATAATACCTGATTAAGTTTCAGTAACTCCTCAAAGCCCTTGAGAATTGTGGAACATTGTGAACCAAAACTACTGAACATTATTCTACTTTCAGCTCTTTGGTTCAGGCCTCCTGAGGCCTCGTAGAGCACTTAGTGCCTGCAGTGCTCCTTTGTCAGGTTGGAGCCTTTGCTGGGGGCTGGACTGCGGAGGAGAGGGCGGCTGAAGAGGTAGATGATCCCTAGGCTGAGCATGATGCAGAGCATGGAGGCCCCCAGTGAACTGCCGAAGGTGACGGCTGGTGCGTGAGCCTGCAGCCACTGCCTCCTCAGAGCCATGTCCATCTCTATTGCCTTCATCTGGAAGTGTGTGCCAATGATCCCACACACATGGAACAGCTGGTGGCTGTGCCCTGCAAGGGGGCAGTCAAGTGAACAACAGACAGGAAGTTTAAAGTGTGAACGTCTCACATCGTAGTCGATCTACCAAGTTTAGTTTTGTTACTGGATCTGTAGTTCTAAGCTAAAGTGTGTTCACTGCTGGTCAAATTACATGTTAAAGGTGCCATAGAATGTAAAGCTGTATTTACATTACCATAGTCATATAAGAAGAGTTAGGTACATAGAACTGATATAATGTGAACCTCAAACACTTCTTTAAATACAAAAGCAGACGGTCAAACAGGCCAATTCCAAACTCTTAGACTGTAACATAACTGTCTTAATTCATTAATATTTACTGTCCCAGAATTTACACTCAACAATGGAACAACAGTGGAGAACCCTTCCAGGCAATCAACCGGTCAACAGGCATCTATGATGCTCATGTTTAAACACAGCTGAAGTGGACTTCCTTCTCGCCAGGTTCTTGAGCTAATGTTCTGTTCCACTTTTAGTGTGTAGTGATGTTAGTACAGGCACCAGACTGTAACTGCAGCACCATTTAAGGTGGACCAGAACATTTGCAAAACAAGCTGGTGTATAGGAAGCTGGCTTCAACTCCTACATCTTTAATTCAAAGTTATTTTCTGTGTACATTTTACTCTGGACTGTTTCTCAACCCTCAAGCAGATTTACTCAGTGTTTGACATTAAAGAGATGAGCATCACAACCCCAACAGTAACCTGTAAATTGCAGCCATGCTGTGTGATTTTATTCAACTTCTGCAGGTTGAAGCAGATCATCTTTTACTGAAAGTTTCAAAGTGAGTAACAACTTTAGTTTACTTTGTGTTGATGTCAGAATTGATAAAATGGGCTAGTATAGGTAACATAGGCTACTTATAAGTGTTTTCTAGTACTAGTAAGTACTTTTCAGGTAATTAACATAGCTAACTAAGTAGTATGGCAAAAAATAAGGGAAAACAGCTGTGTTTGCCTCAAAAATACCTTTTTATGAAGACATGAGAAAACTATTTTAAATACTGGTAAAATGCTTTCTATGGCACTTTTACGTTCACTTACGATAGCACTGAAATGCTGCTTTGAAAAGTGGTGGACAATGTCAAATCGCAGTGCTCTGCTTCATCATAGCAGCTTCTGAGAGATGGCTACATGTAAATCTATATTTTCAGTACAAACCATGCTGTAGAAAACCCACACACAGCAGACCCTGATGCTGAACTGCTTACTGTTATGCAAACACAGACAGCTGATAAGTCTCGCCTTACCGATGTAGTCGAACCGTCCAGGTGCGAGCCTCTCAGGGAGATGTGTGGCGAACAAGAAGCCCGTCAGGAATGCCAGCAATGTGTGGTAAATGTGGAGAGAGTTTGCTTCGTTTATAGTGCAGCCGTCACCCACACATAGAAATATCTGGGGGGAGAGAAACTTTTGTCTTATGCCACTCCAATGATTTTACAAATGAATATCATACTAAAGAGGTAATTCAGTTATGCTTTTAGATTTCCTGCATAACAATATTATATATATATATATATATATATATATATATATATATATATATATATATATATATATATATATATATACACACACAAACACACACACACACTCACACCTATGGGCAATTTAGAGTGACCAATCAACCTAACATGCATGTCTTTGGACGTGTGGGAGGAAACTGGAGAAACAGATTATGTATTTTATAATATATATATATATATATATATATATATATATATATATATATATATATATATATAGTAGGTTTTGTCAGTGTTTGATTGTGCATGAACTTCATGATAATTGGCCCTAAATTACTTGGCAAACCATCTGGTTCCATTGACTTACATTAAAAGTAAAGTGAGTTTTTTCCTATTTCTGTATTCTAAATTCTGTATTCTAAATTATTATTTTTGAGGTGTAAGGTTTTGTTCTCCAACTCCAAATGTATCTTGTTCACATTCAGTGCTGAACAGATGTCAGAGATCAGCCTTTATTCGTTTAATTTCCAGGCAAAACAACAATTAAATGTAAGTATTTTAGTATTAAGGGGTCCATCCTTTACTCTCAGTACAACCTTTCTTCTCCCAATTCCTGCTTTCAATTTTTTAGAGAACTGCAGGGATCTTTTATCACACCTGTGAAGTTCAATCTTAAAAGTTGGTTCTACATATCACAGTCCAGAGACATCCAGAACACATTTAGTGATGGAAGTAAAGGTTTGGACTGGGGTGGTTAGTCCACTTTTCTGGGAACACCAGCAGCTTCTTTGCTTGAGTTGTAAATTTTCTTCTTTTCTTTTTCATATTTGCTTCTTCTTCTCAGAATTGCTGCAAGAGTCAAGCTTGAAAGAAGAAAGCTGTATCTCGATATCTGGCCTTTGCACATTACTGTACATTAAAGTTGCTAATATATTTTCAGTCTCTTTTATGTTATGACGGAGAGTGAGCATTCGTTGCCACGGGGAGCCTCAGCATGGTTCCTGAAAATTACATTAAACTAAAGAAAACAAATTGAACCTCTAGACCTTCATGCAGCTTTAGAAAACATGCATTTGAACGCAGGCCAACAAGAATCTAAGAGATCTAAGAAGTCTGCAATTACCATTTGTAACTTGGTTGCCAGATTCCACCACCAGAAAGCAAAAATATGAGATCATTGCCGTTTCTCTCTTTATTCTCTCTACTCTACACTTTGGCTGTGCAGGATGTTCTAGATCATTCTTTATACGGTCTTTGGGGCAAGCATGGTATGAAACTCACTCTGTAGAAGAGAGGAATGTTGTCAAACAGGTATGGGTAGGTGAAGGCTGAAATGCGCAGCACCTTGCCCAGCTTGGGACTTTTGCTCTCAGGCAATCTGTGAGGGAGAAAAACAAGATCATCAAGGCTGAGTAATCACTCAGGCACTCCCGTGAAAGGAATTTTATAACTGGCTTTAATAAAGGTGTTGTGAAACAAGTGTCAACAATAAATCTGCTCCATAATGTACATAACAAAGGAAAAAGTATCGTAACAACCTACTACTGGCCATTGACATGTGTGTGGGAGCCTACAGTATCAATAAAGTTATCCTGTGTGGGTTTTTCACCTAGACAGGTTAAACTAGAGCCAAACTGAGCAAAGGTTCATTTTAATGTCAATTAAAGCTACACTAGGTTTTAGGGATTTGCAGACATCTCACTGCACAGAAGTTTGAGGCACCGTGGGACATTATTATATTTAAAAAGCTATTTTTTCCCCAGACAGGAAGCTTTTATTTACTAAGCAAAACACTGTAGTTTGTAAATATTTAAACAATATTAATGCAGTAAGTAATGTTTTTACATATGACAGTGTTTTTAACCCTTTCCAAGCTTTATCTTGTGGCAACCCAGTATTTAATACCTGCTTTGACTACTCAGAATCTCATTAAGCTAAATCAAGATTGCTGCTGAAGGAATGTAATAAAATCATACAACATCTGGGCAGTCTAGGAGAAATCTGGAACTAAACTTTGTTCTTCAAATTATCTTAAAAGATATGATCTACTTCTTTCTAAATAAGATATTTATGCTACTTTGTATTGTATTTATGCTTATTTACATCTGTTCTAATGATATTCTTTCTGGTGAAAATACACTGATTACTAAGATAAAGGCTTTTAAACAATGAGCTTAGGTGTCTAAGACTTTTGCATAGCAGTGTGAGTAGTTGCACATACATGAGAACATTTTATACTGTGGGTTAAATGTTGGACCCCTTCCCCAAGGAGATGAATCTGATGACTGCAAATGTGTTGAAAGAGCATTTAAAGAGGACTCAGTCAAAACTTATTTAAGGTTGTGTTTTTAGGAGGATGCAAATGATGTATATATCTATTATTGTCATCATAGCTTTATCAGTATAATATTGACTTTGCTTTTGAGGCCTAAATATTAAAAAGCTCACATGAAAATGAATTGAAAATAAAGTAACACTTCCCACACACTTTTATGCATCCTTGAATGTATCAGATATTTCATGTGGTTAAATAGAAGGAAAACGTGTGTCTGGTTACTTGTCCTGATTATCAAAGCAACATTATTTGTGATTTATTAACTTATTGCATAAATATTTGACATATAGTTTACAATATTCACCACAAAAGACTGTTTTGAACGCTAAAAGTAACTTTTTCAATGTAATGCTGTCTAAAAGAATTTCCTCTGCATGAGCCATTTAAGCTCACCATCTGTTCTTTACATTGTGTTACAATTTACATTTACAATTTCATGATAAATGGGTCAATAGAAATGCTCTGAAATAGCTTTGAATAAAATCTCTGTAAATTGACTTCCATTGAAAGTAAAGCCTGTTTTTGTCCTCTTCTGTAAAGTTTGGATATACTTGTTTTTCAGTTACTACATCACAAATTGTACACCTCTCTTATTATAATTAATTGATCTCTTGGTGTTTGTAATATAGAGCATTTAGCAGTTCATTCTTCATAAACTGAAGAGAACTTAGAAATGATTAGAGCAACATATATGGCATGTTTATAAAGCATTTCAGTTATAAGGGCCTGATATCTGTTATTCTAATTTGTGGTCAGTCTTTTGTATTTTAAGCCTTAAGTCTAAAGGCAAAAACAACTGCATTTACTTACTGGACATTTTTAGTGAATGCTACAAGTTCCTCCTTAGCCTATTTCAGTGAATCTGTAACATTTGTCTTCACCATAGTACTCTGAAATAAAATAAATTATCGACGCTCAAATAGTTCAGTAAATACTTTGCAGAAACACCATGTGTTAGCTTGTGCCTTGCGCTCCCCAATTGTTAGAAGACAGAAGAGAAAGAAGAAATGTTTCGGGTTAGTTAGTTGCTGAAGCCAAACAGTGCACACAGAGGCCAAAGTAATGTAGAGGAAGAATTTACCTTTCTGTAATGTCATGGTTATAGTGGAGAAATGGCAAGCCTAGCCTTAGCAGCGGAAAGGGAAGGAAGAGTAGCATTGAGATACTAGCAGTTAGTTCAGTCCCACTGCGGTACAGCAACAAAAGACTTGATACACACTTGATACAACAGAATTACAATGATATTACTTTTTTCCAGAACTCATGCACTCTGATGTCAGACTATTGATATGAACTTGAAGATTTCACCCGCCTGAGATCTAAAATAACTCCACTAGAATGTTGTGGCTGTGAGTGTGTAAATACAGCTAATGGAAATTGCGCAGCGCCACAATTTCCACCTTTCCTTGAATTACTTAGATTGTATTTGTAAACACATCGTAGCTGACTGTATAGCCTAAAACTCCAACAACTTCAACAAAGGCTATGAACTAACATTAGGAAAATGTTAGCAATTAGCATGCTAAAATTTTATTTTGCTGAGGTAAAATGAGCTTAATTGTAGAAGGATGGTTGTTATGGAGGATGTAATTAGTTCTTTCTGATAGTGAGGTGACATTATGTCATCCCTCTGTTCCCAAGGTACTTGTCCCATGTTCCTACATTGCCTCGCTGGAACTGGGATCCCAATTTTTCCCAGTGTTTTTCTCAATCCTGCTTCCTCATCACTGATATAAAATTAACAACCATCTGCCATGGCTTTTTTTAACACTGTATAAAGATAATTATGCTTTTCGCTTCTGTGGTGTTACCTGGAGTAGCAGGCCATGGCGGTGCAGGTGACAGTGTTGAACACAGCAATAGGGATGTAATATGTGTGAAACGCGCTGTTTACCCAGGCATCCGGCATGACATATGCAGAGTAGGTGATTGCTGAACCTGAACACACAGATAGCATTAAACTACACATCAGTCCTGGGCAAAGATACTAATACAAGCTAATAAGCTTAGATCCTTTTATAATTCAGTCATGTTTACAGGATGTTCATTGGATGGAATAGACAGCAGTAGCTGTAAATAGGACACAGTCTGCATGTAAAGATGCATTTGAGCTGGACTTCGGCCGTAAAAGGTACGGATTGTGTCTTTAATGGATATAAAAAACACTGTATATGTGCTTAGGGGTGTTGGGCCCTACCCAGGCTATAAAAACTGAGAGCTCCGTAGTCGAAGAAGAAGCAGATGTGGCGGGCACGAGTCGACATAGTGCTGAACGTGTGAGCGCAACTGGACGCCAGGGGATACACACAACAGGACAGCAGGAAGACCAGCAGAGGCCATGTATATGCATCGTGCCATGCATCCTGCATACAAACCACTGTCAGCAACTTCCACAGAAAATACCTGAGAGAGAGAGAGAGAGAGAGAGAGAGAGAGAGAGAGAGAGAGAGAAATATTAAACATACTATATGAACATGAATGCATTTTCAAACTAATGTCTGAAAAATTATTGCAGTGATGTGTGAGAGTCTGAGAGAAAGAGAGTGATAAAAAGTGATTCTTGGAGGGTCATAGAGGAAACACTAAACAACGTCACACTGTTAGTTAATAAAACCCAATACAGTATGATATGATAAACGTTCCACTGTCAGATTTCTCTGAGGTTGATCTTGCATCAAACATCTTACAACACACCTTACCAAGGGTGTAGAATTAGTATGGACGGAAGTGACATGTCCCAACTAATATCCAGCGATTATTGAATTGTCCCCACCAATAATTTGATACCATCCAAAAAAAAACAATCTGTTAACTGATTAAGCTAGAGGTGCAGAAAGGGTTAAATCACTTGCTCTACTAAAGTCCTTTCACCCTGTAACACATATGGCCCGTGTGATTGGCTGTGCCTTTCCCTGCTGTCACGTGACACTCTGTAGCTACATTTGGTTGTTAGCAGCACCAGTACTGAATGGAAAACTTTACTGTCATATGCGAGCCTCACTGTGCAAGACTCCATAACGTTAATGGCAGTACTAGGCTCTGGCACAAAGCATACAGCAGGCTAAAATCGTCTGTAGCTGTGAATAACATGGTTCGGAAATTAACTGCACAACAAACCTGCTAACTGTCAAGTTTATTTAACATTATATAATTAATTAATTAAACTGTGAATTGTTATTCAGAATAGTTTAAAAGCACATAGAATAGCAAATGTAGTAAATCAGTCAACAACAACAACAAAAAATACATACGTCTTCACCAATGTCAAGAGCAAATATGCGCCCTTGCACCTTATTACATCTCCCCAGTGTTCCCCAGTTACCTTTCAGTATTCCCAGTTGTATGTTTAAAGGCAAAACGTGTTGAATATACAGCACATGTGGTGGAGCAGACAAAATTCTACATGTTAATCTTCTACGTTCTAAACTACATAAACGTTTTGGGTACATTATATTTTGAAGGGGCGGCATGGTGGTGTAGTGGTTAGCCCTGTTGCCTCACAGCAAGACGATCCGGGTTGGATAGCCGGTCCGGACCGTTCTGTGTGGAGTTTGCATGTTCTCCCTGTGCTTGAGTGGGTTTCCCCAGGTACTCTGGTTTCCTCCCACATGATAAGTTGATTGGTCACTCTAAATTGCCTGTAGGTGTGAGTGCATGAGTGAGTGTTGCCATGCGATGGACTGGCGACCTGTCCATGGTGTACCCCGCCTTCGCCCAATGACGTTGGGATTGCCTCCAGCGCCCCCGTGACCCCGATTAGCGGGATTAAGCAGTAGATAATGGATGGATGGATGGATGGATGGATATTTTGAAGATCCCATTTAGATTATATACACTTAATAAAACTTGGTGAAAGGGGGTTGGTTTAGGACTGAAGGGCCATGCTGCCCTAAAACTAGCACTGAATATTATATGTTGTGTAGAATTCTGCAGAGCAGTACTGTATCCCTCAGCCTCATCCGTTTAACGAAATGTGCTATTTTAACACCTGTCACTACAATACCCAGCATGCAGTACTCATATACATTGTATAACTGTTGTAAAAAAGAAATCATGACTGCAAAGCCGCAGATGTAGAGGCTGAAAACATATATTCAGCTACCTGCCAGTAATGTTAGCTATCTTGTTTACTTCTGTATATGCCATCTTTTTTTTTTTTTTATCTTAGAAACTCATGTGGCACCACTGTAGGCCTGTTTAGAACAGGCTGGAACAACCCTTTAAGTTTAGGTTTATAACTTTATAAGCATTCCCTTTAAAAAAAAATGGATATTCATCACAAATGTGTGGAGAAATTGCTTTAACTAATAGATAAAGTTGCTGTTAAACATGGTGTTGGATCATACAAGAAATAATTCAATTAATAAATTAACAAATGAACAAATTTCACAAGATGATGGCCCAGAATCTGCCAGAAAGTTTATACTTGGCCACGAAAATCCACTCATAATTGACTGCGGGAGCCAAAATCTAAATAAGGATCCCAATATTTTATATATTTATAAATATATTTATCTTTATATACTGATTTTCATGAAACCAGTACTTGCCAGTACTTCAGGAGTTGGCTGTATTTGGCTGACTGTAAGTTGCACCGATCAGCCATATAGTTAAAACCACCCTTGTATTTACACTCATTTTATCAGCTCCGTTTACAAAAGAGCTGCACTTACAGACTGTAGTCCATCTGTTTCTCTGTATACTTTGTTAGCACCATTTCACTCTGTTCTTCAATTAACAGGACACCCAAAAGACCACCACAGAGCAGATATCACGTGGGTAGTGGCTCATTCTCTGCACTGCAGTGACACTGACGTGTTGGTGGTGTGTTAGTGTGTGTTGTGCTGGTACAAGTGGATCAGTCCATCACTGTCCACTCTAACAGACACACCTGCGGGCCCAGCGTGCAGATGTACAGCCAGATAATAATAGCTCGTTTGTTGCTGCACAGTTTGTGGTCATCCTCTAGTTCTTCATTAATGAGCACAGGACTCTGTCCACAGGACACTGCTGGCTGGATGTTACTGGCTGGATGGACTGTCTGGACTGTGGAAGTCCAGCATTGACACTGAGGTCAACTAGAGCAACACTGCTGTGTCTGATCCACTCATACTAGCACAACAAACACTAACACACCACTACTACATCAATGTTGAATGCACATATAAGGAGTTGGTTTTAATGTTACGTTAAGCTTCTACAAAGCAGAACCATCAAGGACCATCAAGATAAATTGTTACCGACATTTTTTCCTAAAGCATAGTCCAGCGATAAAGGAAAGTTGGTAAATAGCCATGCAAAGCAGTATTACAACTGTTTTTGATTACAGAAACACAAATGTTATAAACTGACACCAATGAGGGAGAAAAGTATAGGACATACAACCTTTAACACCTTTCTTCTTCATTTTAAAAGCAAAATAAGGGACAATATTCAAACCTTTGTAAGAGAACTGGCTGCTAAAGTCAAAGGCAGCTGAATGATTTGACTGGAAAAAGAGAAGGAAGATATTTGAGCTGATGTAGCTACCATGGCAGTAGGCATAGATACAGTGTTAATGATCTGCTATGGAGAAAGCTTTAATGATTGTGAGAACATATTCTTTAAAACTAGGGTGTGCTGCCTGGACTTGCTGAAGTTCATGTCAGGTTTGTTGGAGGACATGTCTCTAGTACACAGACACCTCTCTAATTATCATGCATGTTTTCCTTACGCTGCTATTAACTGCACAGCACTGTTATCGCCGAGCTGCTGTATGCTAAGTCTGGATTAAAATTACGCAACACGTTTGACACAATAGCATTGTGTGGAAGAAATGTTGCTAGGCAAGGGCAAGCTCAATCAGCCTGGAGCAAACCAACATTTCACAACCACCCCTGCCCGCTGTGTGTCATCTGGCAATGGGTTTAAACTGCTCTCGGCAGATTGGAAGCCACTAGGCACAAACCCGCCTGCCTGTTTGAAGGTTAAACAAACAGAACTCTATTTTACCCTGCAGCTTAACCCATTAATGCCCATATCTCAAGATGTAAATGTGGTCCATATGTTCTCCGAGCTTGCCCAAGAAAAATATAACCATATGTCTATGAAGTGCATCATCATATCTTCATTTAGTTCAGTCTTTTGGTCACATGGACAAAAGAAAATCCCAATCAAGCTGTAAATGTATGAAAATCAAACATAATCAACAACTGTAAATGTGCCCTCCTAGCTATTCACTCCAAACTAGCCAAGAGCATGCACGATAAACCAGTCAGAACCCGTTCTGTGGCATTTTTGGTCCTTATCAGTCAAGCAAAAATTTGGCCTCCCTAGAGAACACACGTCTGCTTATTTTAATATGCAATTACTACAGATTTGCTGAATGTAACACACTGGAAGGAAAAGAGTTAAGCATAAAAGGTGGCACAGTTTATACTGTATGATTTGAGGTTTTCATTTTTCCAACTATAAGCAAATAAATGCATTGTGCACTAAAATCAGCATTAAAAACCATTACAACAGATGTAAATAAGGATATATACAATACAATGTAGCATGAGTATCTTATTCTGAAAGAAGTAGATCATATCTTGAACTCCAGTTTGAAGAACAAAGTCTAGTTCCAGAGTTCTCCTGGACGCCCCAGACATTGTATGAATTTATTCAATTCCTTCTCCAGCAATCTTGATTTTGCTTAATGAAGTACTGAGTAGTCAAAGCAGGTATTTGGTAGATGATAACTGCTAATAAATATAAATATACTAGGTTGTCATAAGGAAAAGCTTTAAATAAGGGTTAAATAAACACACTGACATGTACTACATGTACTACTTACTACTCAAGTGATTTGCTGAGCAAATAAAAGTTTCCTCTCAGTTAAAATATCTGTGTTTTTAATATAATAAAGTCTAAAGCATCTAAAGCTTTTGTACAGTATGTGTATATATAATATGTGCAAGATGTGTTAACTTGTTTTCACATACAAAATCTATTGTTGCATGCAACAAGTTAGCTCTAAAATGCAGTGCATCAGTTAAAAAAATGGTTCTATAAACCCTTTATAAGCCCCATGTACATTCTATAAAAAGATCATGTAAAGCATTTTATTATAATCTAAAAATGATACAAAATGACTTTCTGCATACGAATAATGTTCCCTTCCTTCTCTTATGAAGTTAACATTTCAGACGTGTACGTCCTAATATGGAATGTAAACTTGGACTGAAGACATTTTACTACTAATAATACGTCCCAGAAGCAGACGACCCAGACACACAACCGTAGCAGTCATTTCAAAGCTTCATTATTAACTGAGGCCTAAAGAAAAACAAAGCTAGTGTCACTCTGGCATGTTTACTGGTGGCGGAGGGCTCTGAGGAATGCTGTGCTGGGAGCTCATTAGTAGTAAGGGGAGAACAACTGCAGGCCTCCAGGAGGCACAAATCCCCAAAGAGCAGTCCAGCCAGGGCAAAACCTCAGAGGGGGAAACGAGCTCCAGCGCCGGGTGCTGCTCTATTCAAACTTCAACACTCAGCAGCAGCAGCAAACAAACAAGCTAAATGCTGTTTCCATGGAATCCAGCGTGTGCTATTGTGAGGGTTGGGATGGTGGTACTGCACTGCGAGTGTGTTGCATGTGTATACACAGAATTAGGTAAAGCAGAGCACTGAGCACAGCAGGGACTGTCTGTTGCTTGTACACTTTGTTTGGGTTATAAAGTGAAGAGGAATGAAAAAACTTTTGTACTTTAACACATATTTTCATGATAAGCATGATATTAGGAGTGGAAATGGAGGTGGATTATACGGAGAATCTCAAAATCAGTAAATGCATTCTTCATGAAATGCGATATGGCTTGCTTTGATTGTTTTGATGTAGTTAATCCTCTAAAAATACACCAAAGCGAAGTTTACACAGTATTGTAAACGTTAACCAGACAGAAAGCACATTTCCAAAAAGAGACTAACAATTTATCTCTTCTTCATGACTTTCACAGTGTTCTCTCAAAACTGTTTAACACAGCCAGTAAATGTTATACTCTGCAGTTTAGCATTAAGTCATGTGTATTATGAGTAAATACTATAAAAACACTTTACAGGAGACTTCAATTATTACGTAAGTTTATTTTTTAAAAAATTCTAATTGGAAGGAATTTCTGAGATTTTTTTGTTGGTGCAGTCATTTTAAAATCCTTGTGGTATTTTTTAATTATGTCAAAAAACCTAGCAATATGACTAAATATTACAACCATGTACATCACTACCATGGTATCATAACAATTCTGGATATGTATAACAATTCTGGTATATATATATATATATATTTTTTTTTTTTTTAACTTATCTAGAACATCTCCATGTTTCATCTTTTAAGTGTAAACTGTACTGAACTGTACTGTACTTGTGCTGCAGTCAGAGCACAACCTCATAACATTTTTGTTGTACAGTTTTTTCTCGTAATTTGAAAGTTCCTGTTGGTCCTGACACTGTGTGGAAATTTCATGATGAGTGGATAAAAAAATTATTAAAAAGTCTGGCTATATTAACGTCATTAAAGGCAAAGTTTTTTTCTTTCCTCTGTTATCAAGCTATCATTACAGAGATATTGGGATTTGCTCTGATAAACATAGTTACATAACATTACCATACCCAAATCTCAGTTTGCTTTTTAACCATTTGCATACAGCAGCTGTGTAACAATGTCATAACAAATGGACCCAATGCTTCAAAATACTTAGCACAGAATCTTGTTACATAAACAAGCAGTAAGTGTGTTTTTACTATTGATAACACTAAAAAACATGAATACAGTAACATGTATGGCATGGTTTATATAAAATATTAATGTCTTGCTTAGAAGAATACCATTAGATATGTGCATTCTGACCATTGCATGGATTTGTTAAATTCCAACAGCAGCACAGCAGATTCTAATAAAGTATTAATTTGATAACTTTGTATTTTTAAGCTAGTACAGCTCCAAACATAATTATAATGTATATATAGTCACTGTCCAATAAAAAAAAGTATCTCCAAAATTGTAACTTTATAGGAGAGACCAAAAACTTACTTTACTTTCAAGGTAAGTCCATGGAACCAGAATTTTGGAGTTATTTTGGAACACTTCTATTGAAATTCATGAATCTAAAATCTCACAATGTAAACAACCATTGGCGTGTTCAAATGACATAGAAAACTCATAATCAGCAAATGGAGAAAAGGTTTTTATTGGACAGCAACTATATATATATATATATATATATATATATATATATATATATATATATATATATATGATTTATATTTACTATATTTTGATGTTTTTATAAGTTTTTATTTACTGTAAGCCCATCACTTCATATAGAACAGTAGCACTTTACATGTAAGGTATATACATTGACACTAGTTAAGACATTCCCTGGGGATAAGAGTGTAATACATAAAGTCATAGATTAACAAGCTGTTAATCCTTAATGAATGCCTTAATTACATAATTAGGTAGCATCAGGCACTCCTAGCATACGTCATCAGACTAAATCATGTGGAGCACATGTATGACCCCACAGAGAAACTGGGTCTGTGCTTAATCTTACCAGGTCGGTAGGAAATGTGTCCAAACATTGAGGGTTTCATTGGTGAGCTGAAAAAGGCTGAGGACGCAGTCAATGGCTGAACTGCGAGGGTGACGGTAGCCAGAGATAATACTGTCCTCCTGGAAGGCCTACAACACACACGTGCACACACAGCTATTAGCCTCAGGCAATCCTTAAACGCACACTGCTGGGCCATGACTGACCCTAACTCGACCCTGGGTCAAAAAGGTCATGTGTGAGGAAACAAAACTTTAAGAGCACTTTATACCAGTGGTCCATTACCAGGACAAGACCACCAACTCACAAATGCAAAGGAAATATTTGCTTTAAAATATTGAAATATTTGCTCATGTGCTCTAACTAGATTAATAGGTCTTAATAGATTGCGACAAACTTTATAGAGCGCGGGTGAGAAATTCCATTCAATCTAATTTAAAACGCTACTCAACTTTTGTTAGTAGTTCTCTGAATCTCAGCAGGTTGGAAATGAAAAAAATGCTACCATGCTCATGTTATTTTTATTAATTAACTAAATTAATGAATTCATAAATTCACCTGGTCAATCCTAACAGCTTGACCTTTCATGTGTATAGAAAATAACTGATGTCAGACTGCCTATGTCTAAATTTGGGTTTATTATGGGTGTGGAATGTTTTGCCTTTTCGCCATAGAATCGTAAAGCTTTACCAACTTTGCACTAGTTGCTACAAAAGAATGCATCTGTGGGTGCAGCATGGAAAGACCAGTTCCTCCTTTTTTTATTCAGTAGGTGTTATTAACTACCGGATCTTCCAGATCTTAATCACACAAACCGTCAATACAAGTTTCTACAATGCCTATTCGAAAGTCAGTCACTCTGGAAACTCTGTCCATTCAGATATTCCTATTTCCATTCCAGTGATGTTTCAGTCTGGCTACACATTAATAGAGCTGACACTTCCACATTATTGCATGTAGATTATGTAGCACAGGTTATGTAATACAGTGTAACTGTTATGAGTAATCAGTTAACCTCCCCAGAGCAGCTACAAGCAGTGCACTGAGTGTAGCGTAAACAAACTTACGGGAACAAACTTACTTTGGGAACTTGGTGGACGTTGAAGACGCGGGGCAGTTTGATTAGGCTGAGCATGTTCCTCTGATTCCAGCTCTGGCTTCCACAGGTGTCTGAGGAGAAATGCAAGGAGGCAGGGAGGTTGTGACATTTTACTTGAGCTCAGACCAGTTCAGCTAGACCAGCCTTCACCACGCCCTTGCAGGAAAACACACCCCTCACACATGCACTGTGTTACACCTGAGACATACAGTCTGAATCAAAACCGACTAATTAGAGCGCCAGATGGGGAGACACACACACACACACACATGTGAAATCCTAAATACCACTATACCTATTTAAAATAAATACATTGCTCAGTCCCCAAACAGTTACACCAGTATGTTAAATATTAAAACAGTTAAACAGAAATCAGTGATCAGTAGTTGTTGTCTGAGCTGTATTAAGATAAGATCAGTACCTGATGGTTTACCCTATGGCTCTGATTTCACTACCTTGCTATTTTAAGTCATGCAGAATGTGGCTGCCCTATAGAAATATAGATGGATGTGACTAACCCACCCACCCAAACCACCCCCCAACATACTCTCCTAACCTTTTTTAACCTTGAGGCTTGTAAATAAACAAAGAAACAATAAAAACAGCCACATTTCTTCAGATCACCCATACGTTTTTATTGTCCCAAGTACATCTGGTCCCCACAAAGAGCTAAAAACAAAACGGGACATCAGATTTGTTGCCAGCTTTAAAATTTTTGATCTAACTAAAAAAAGAAGAGGAGAAAATCTGTCATTCTTACTAACGCGATTATGTAAAAGTATAATTGGTCATACCTTCAGCGGGTTCAACAGGTTGGTGTAGTTTAGCAGAAAGGCTTGTTGTTCAGCACAACAGTCCTGCAGAAACAGATGTCACTGACACGAGCAGAGACACACCGTGAAAAGCTGCTGCTGGTAAGCACGAGTGGACATTTCATTCAGAATTTTGGGCTCTCAGCTTCCATTCTCTATTTCCTGGGCTGTCTCGGTGCAGGACGTACCTGGCCGGTCAGGCAAAGGGCTGCGGCCTTATCGGTTTCACCCAGCCCACATACACACACCCTCCATTCAGCTATGTGTGTGAGCAAGACAGGATAAAGTAAACAAATCTTTTTCTCACTCTCAGAGACGCACACACACACTGTCTATTTAAGACTCTGCGTGCTCACGCATCTGTTTTGTGCACCAAGAATGCAACATACTGTATGTATCATGTTGCTATAGAGATGTGTTATCTTGTGCAAACTCAAAAGCAAACACCTGTGGCTCATGACACATACACAGCCTTGAATATTTCTCTCAGCTTTCATCCACGATAAACTGAGCTTATTCGATGCAGAGCTGTTGCACACTCTCTCAGACTCTTCAGGATGGAGTGATACAGGTGCAGGAAACGGATTCATGTTTTTGGGCACTTGTGATGTTGTGCTACATACCGAAAGTGTTAACTTCCATAAGAAAGACTACAATCACTAAAGACACATGGTCCCATATGTACACCAATACTAGAGGAAATGTCCAGGAAAAAAATCCGCATTCATGTTACGAGGGCTGGATTTCAGCCCCTCAGGGGCCTTAAGCAGGATTATTTGGAGGCTCCTGATCCTGTTATCGTTATATTTACAGCAACAGATTCTACATCTGTTGTTCTCTAAATAATTTATAGACAGATCCACCTTTTTTCTTCTTCTAGCACTACAACATTGCTGTAAGACCTAGGTCACAGGATGTTTCACCACCTTGTATATCTCTAACCTGGGGCTTTCTAAAGGCCAAAGCTGACCCATAAGCACTGTTAATGGCCACGCCCACCGAGAAAGAGACTTAGTGTTGTCATTGGTAATATCTTTGTTTTGGCTTAATGTGTGTGTATGTGTTGTTTTGTGTGTGAGGGGAGGTAACCAGTAGCACAACGTCTGTGGTTAGTGGTGACCTGCCTTGTGAGTTCACTGCTTTGTATGAGTCTGTCTGGTGCTTAACAAAAGAATTCTTCTTAAGGTGGAATCATGATCTGAGTGTTTTTTTTGAAGAGCATTTCATAAAATATAAGTATCAAGTGTCAAATCAAGAATATATCAACACATCCACTATATTTTTTATGTATGTGTTTTATATGAAAAGTAAAAAAAATATATAGAATTTATTTTGTTTTGCTTTTTTTAAATTAATTACATTATTACGAAAATATGAAGAAAGTTTTGACTGTTTTTCAAAGGCTACATATTGTGTTGCAAAGATATCAACTTAAGTTAGTATATTAACCAGACCATCCTGTCTTGTAATACCACTTGTAATACCACAAGAGGCGACAGTGAGCCATATCAATCCAACAAGAGAGGATAAAGTAGGGTTTTCTAACCTCTTGATGTCAAATGTTAAGGGTTCTGCTCCCAGTTAGATCATTTAAGGACGGGTAGCCAATGAAAGATTCAGTAAAAGCAATGATGGCTGAAGCTCTTGGCAAGAAACTATTATCACGATTGGCAGCAAACGAAAGAAGTGATATAATTAGGTAAATAAATAAGGTAAGGCAAAATGAGTTAACACTGGATTGCTTTCTCATCACTGGAGACAGTCTTAGTGAGCAAATAAATTAAGTTTGTTAATGATCTTGCAACATTTCTTGTAGGCTGGTAAAAGTTGAAGAGGCAGGAGGAGGGACTGTGTTTCCTTTGGTCTTAGGATGACAATGTTGCCCCCTTTTTGTTTAGAGTATGAACTTAGCAGGTTGCATCATCTTTCATATTGCACTTAACTATATGTTTGACATTTGGACAATAATTTTAATTCATATTATGTTGTTATTTCAGTCTCTGCTGGCTGTCTATGCTGTAGAATGAATTTCCAGATCTTGCTCGAAGCATTTCAGTGCACAAATGTTCCTGCCATACAGTAGCTTTCCAAAGGTTTTTGGACACCTGGTGATCCACATTTCTTCCGAAATGAAGTGCAATGAAAGGTAATGTTTCCCCCTTTACAGCAAATCGGTTTCATAAAGATGTTTGAACATTGCTCTGATGATTTGACTGCTTTTAGCCACGAGAACATCAGTAAGGTCAGGCACTGAAGCTGGATGATTAGATCTAAATCACAAATATCACTCATCATATTAAATGGTGCACCATTACTGCAGAGAATACAGTTCCACTGCTCCACAGTCAAATGCTGGGGGGCTTTATACCCCTCTAGCTGTTGCTGGACTTGGCCTTAGGCTTTTATGTGGCTGCTGCAGAGCCCAACCTCCCAACTCCTTCACACTGTAAAGTAGAACAATAACACTGAAACTGCTTTTCAGCCAAAAACAATGTTGAAACTCAGCATCACTAACTAAATGAAAAGATTTACTTATGCTTGGGCATATCTGGAGACTGGCTTTCTTTTCATCAGGCCAAAACATGTTTAAGTATGACAGGTGCTTTTACAGGAACAGGGCTGAAAATGTAATGTAATTGCTAAACCAACCACAAGGTGGCAGTGTTTTTTCAAACAGCACAGTGTCAAGGGAGCAGCTGGTAAACTTATGTCTCAAACTTGTAGACAATACAGTGTAATGTAATGAGCAAGCCAACCATTTGGTGGCAGTGTTTTCAAACCCAACACAGGCTCAAAGTAGCACTTCATCCTGGTCTCCAGCTGACTGACAGGAAAGGCAGATTCCTTTTGCATGGTCCTTGGTAACACTTCAAAGGGACATGCAAACAAAACCCCAGCAAAAAAAAGCAGAAATTTTGTTCCTTACTCAACTCACTTGACCTTTCTAGCACTCCTGCCGGAGCACTCCTGCAGGAGCAGAATGAAGAAAGGGTGAGGGTGTGTTTGATCATTCCTCACCTCAGTGAAAAAGGTTACAATGGCCTGAAAACAGCTCCCCAAGCAAGTCTTTCAGTGAAATACTGAAAAGACTGGTCTCGCTGTGAATCTCAGGTGCCGGTCCACAGCCTTAACAAAAAGAGAACGGAGGCCGAAACTTCCCCGGTCAGAATCAGAGCAGGGTGGAGCTGGCATGTAGGCAAAACATAGCTTAATGGAAATCAGGGATTGATTCCTTCAACTCGTAGGTTCTTTCAGAACTCCATCACACCACTCACATCCGTCTCCACCTCCTCCTCCTCTCTCAGTCATAGAAGAGCCCACTCCAGTACCGTCTCAACATGGAAACCTTAACAGAGGCCAAAATGAAAAACTAAAACCAAAAAATAAACTAAACATGCCCACTTGCTCTCCGCAGCGGTGCCACATTGGTGTTCAAAGTTAGATGTTCTGGTTTACATCTAAGAAAACACCCTTCTGGTGATCCTGAAGGTGGGAGGATCTTTAAAAAAAAAATTTAAAAAGCGGTTTAGGGCAGATACATGAGGGTGGAACTGCTAGGAAGAAAATATGCCAAAGCTCTTACATTATAAGCCTCTAAATTAATGGATCATAAATAAATTCTTATGACTGTATAGGCATTTAATAGTTAAAGTAGGGGTTACACAGACTAGCTGACTTGTCATATGATTGGTGATTGCACTTTAAGCTTGATGTTGACTAGTCCTTGAACATCTTATAATGCTAACAGCATCAGCCTTTTCAAAAGGCTAGCGATGCGGTTCAGAACTCATTGAAAAGGGCATCACGCTCTACTGACCTGTGGAGTTTGGCTTCAGTAGAACATTTCTTTACTGCAGTGCTTCAAAGATCAGGCATTGAACATCATTATCTCTGGTTTGATGTATCACTGGATACATACCACCCTATACCACCTACAATTCTGTTTTTACTCATTAGGCTTTCACTGAGGAACTATAAGGTAAATGTATCTGATAAAGTTTGCATACATTTAAAAAAAAACAAAAAGTAATTTAATTATGTCAGATCATGACCATCATGAGTATTGGCTTCGGGCCTTATTCCTCACATGCAGTGATGTCTCCAGATTCTCAGACTTCTTTATTAATATTAGATACTGTAGATGACAAAATCTCCAGGTTTTTTCCCAGTGCAGTATTTCACAGAGTGTTAAACTCCTCCCCATCTTAAAAGATTCAGCATATCTGGGACACATTTCCCACACCCAATAATGTTACTGACCGGTTTACCTAATTAGTTGTGAGAATCTCTACCAGGTGTTTTTAGCATTATACAACTTTTGTTTCCCCTGTACCTGTAAAAACATGGTGCTGGCATCAAATTCAAAATTAACATATGTTTGTTTTTGGTTTTTTTTAATAATCAAAGTTCACAGGTTTAACATTATTATTAAATACAATAATATAATGACAAATGTTGGTCTTAAAAAAAGTGCACACATGTATGACAGGAAACATACTAAACAGACCAGACAAGCATATCATTGCTGTCCAATAAAAAAACGTGTCTGTTTTTGCCGATTTCAATTTTTTCACATCAATTAAATGCAGTAGTTGCCATTTACATTGTGGTGAAGTTTCATGATGAATGGACCAATAGAAATGCTCTAAAATAGCTTGAAAAGAATTCTGGTTCCATTGACTTCCTTTAAAACTGGAGACAGTTTTTGGCCTCTCCTGTAAAGTTGACATTTTGTAGATACCCGTTTTTCACTGGACAGCAACAACATAAAATATGAACAAATATTTGATTAAAAGATAAATATGAATATAATAAACAGAATAAGGAATAATGATGGGTCAAATGTTAAATATGTAGAATATTACCGTGGGATATAATCAGTGTAACAAAAATTAAGTTTTGTACAGATATGTAATAAGTGCTATATTACAGTGGTGTTAAACTGTAATACAGCAAGAACAGACTTTCCACATATAAAAAAATATAATGATGTTTTTAAATATTTTATGTCAGGTTAGCTGTATCAAGATCTGATCTTCACTTTTGACTTTGAATTCTGGATATTAATTTTATTATGAATACATTCTCAGTGATCTACACCTATTATTAGAATATATTATTAGGATCTACCATTGTTCTGTTCTGGATGCATCTAAAACTTATTTTATTTCCATAATCAAAATGATATTATATGAAACCGCACCAGACCCACATATTAGAATTATTTTATATACATATCTGTGTCCAAATTGGTTTTATATTACTGAAACACTGATTCCAAACCTTTGAACAAATTTGGAATTTATAATATGTGTAAACATTATTTTCTCTTCTTGTTGTATTTCTTTCTTCTATTCTTAGCACACCAAACGCTAGAGCTCATCATTGCCTGCAGTGTTTAGTCTGCTCTCCTGAGTGTGTGTGTGCTGCTCATGCTGCAGGCCGGGCACACCCAGGCTGTGTGTGTGTGTGTGGCCTAGTCTGCCCTCAGCTCAATGCATAATTAAGCAGCAGCAGTTTGGATGGCAGACGCAGGCGGGTATGAGGGGCCGAGTGCCGCAGAGGGCACACACACACACACACACACGCACACATGCGCACGCACACACCACCCACTGCCAACACAACCTCTCAGACACAATATGGCCCCCTCAATCCACATCAGTGGATCACTGCCCACTCCAGCCTGTCCCAAGATGTCTAAACAGCACAGTTTATGACCCTGAAAGAAGCCAGAGACAATAAGGGGCGGAGTTAAATGAATAAAAACATCAAGAAGTGTGACTGAACAAAAGCAGCTTAACTCTGCTCTGAGGACCTATTAGGATACACGGAGGGGAAGAGGGTGAAATCAGTGAGCAAGAAGCTAATGTGGGGAAGAAATCCTGGTTACAGTGCTAACCCCTGTTTAACATGTAAGCCCAATAAAGCTAGGTGCAGTGCACATAGGCCAATCACACTGGGGGCCATAGTGATCAGGTTGCCTCACATCTTTATCAGACTCTTTCCATCTCCATCAATACAAACATCAACCCTTTAACTCATTGGTAGCTTCATAACGTAATATACTCTACATATTTTTTTTCTTGTATTTAATTTTTGCACTGAACTAGCAACTGAACTGTCTAAAACAAACACCAACCAAACTGTCCAAGACAAACACCAGCCAAACTGTCCAAGACAAACATTAACTAAACTGTGTAAGACAAACACCAGCCAAACTGTCCAAGACAAACATTAACTAAACTGTGTAAGACAAACACCAGCCAAACTGTCCAAGACAAACATTAACTAAACTGTGTAAGACAAACACCAGCCAAACTGTCCAAGACAAACATTAACTAAACTGTGTAAGAAAAACACCAACCAAACTGTCCAAGACAAACATTAACTAAACTGTGTAAGACAAACACCAGCCAAACTGTCCAAGACAAACATTAACTAAACTGTGTAAGAAAAACACCAGCCAAACTGTCCAAGACAAACATTAACTAAACTGTGTAAGAAAAACACCAACCAAACTGTCCAAGACAAACATTAACTAAACTGTGTAAGACAAACACCAACCAAACTGTCCAAGACAAACATTAACTAAACTGTCTAAAACAAACACCGACTAAACTGTCCAAGACAAACATTAACTAAACTGTGTAAGACAAACACCAACCAAACTGTCCAAGACAAACATTAACTAAACTGTCTAAAACAAACACCAACCAAACTGTCCAAGACAAACATTAACTAAACTGTCTAAAACAAACACCGACCAAACTGTCCAAGACAAACACCGACCAAACTGTCCAAAACAAACACTGACCAAACTTCCCAAGACAAACACCAACCAAACTGTCTAAAACAAACACTGACCAAACTTCCCAAGACAAACACCAACCAAACTGCCCAAGACAAACACCGACCAAACTGTCCAAGACAAACACCGACCAAACTGTCCAAGACAAACACCGACCAAACTGTCCAAGACAAACACCAACCAAACTGTCTAAAACAAACACCAACCAAACTGTCCAAGACAAACACCAACCAAACTGTCTAAAACAAACACCGACCAAACTGCCCAAGACAAACACCGACCAAACTGTCCAAGACAAACACTGACCAAACTGTCTAAAACAAACACCAACCAAACAGTCTAAAACAAACACCGACCAAACTGTCTAAAACAAACACCAACCAAACTGTCCAAGACAAACACTGACCAAACTGTCTAAAACAAACACCGACCAAACTGCCCAAGACAAACACTGACCAAACTGCCCAAGACAAACACCAACCAAACTGCCCAGGACAAACATTAACTAAACTGTCTAAAACAAACACCGTCCAAACTGTCCAAGACAAACATTAACTAAACTGTCTAAAACAAACACCGTCCAAACTGTCCAAGACAAACATTAACTAAACTGTCTAAAACAAACACCGACCAAACTGTCCAAGACAAACATTAACTAAACTGTCTAAAACAAGCACAGACCAAACTGTCCAAGACAAACACCGACCAAACTGTCCAAGACAAACACTGACCAAACTGTCTAAAACAAACACCGACCAAACTGCCCAAGACAAACACTGACCAAACTGCCCAAGACAAACACCAACCAAACTGCCCAGGACAAACATTAACTAAACTGTCTAAAACAAACACCGTCCAAACTGTCCAAGACAAACATTAACTAAACTGTCTAAAACAAACACCGTCCAAACTGTCCAAGACAAACATTAACTAAACTGTCTAAAACAAACACCGACCAAACTGTCCAAGACAAACATTAACTAAACTGTCTAAAACAAGCACAGACCAAACTGTCCAAGACAAACACCGACCAAACTGTCCAAGACAAACACCAACCAAACTGTCTAAAACAAACACCGACCAAACTGCCCAAGACAAACACCGACCAAACTGTCCAAGACAAACACCAACCAAACAGTCTAAAACAAACACAGACCAAACTGTCTAAAACAAACACCAACCAAACTGTCCAAGACAAACACTGACCAAACTGTCTAAAACAAACACCAACCAAACTGCCCAAGACAAACACCAACCAAACTGTCTAAAACAAACACCGACCAAACTGCCCAAGACAAACACCAACCAAACTGTCCAAGACAAACACTGACCAAACTGTCTAAAACAAACACCAACCAAGCAGTCTAAAACAAACACCAACCAAACTGCCCAAGACAAACACCAACGAAACTGCCCAGGACAAACATTAACTAAACTGTCTAAAACAAACACCGTCCAAACTGTCCAAGACAAACATTAACTAAACTGTCTAAAACAAACACCGACCAAACTGTCCAAGACAAACCTTAACTAAACTGTCTAAAACAAGCACAGACCAAACTGTCCAAGACAAACATTAACCAAACTGTCTAAAACAAACACCGACCAAACTGCCCAAGACAAACACCGACCAAACTGTCTAAAACAAACACAGACCAAACTTCCCAAGACAAACACCGACCAAACTGTCCAAGACAAACACCGACCAAACTGTCCAAGACAAACACCGACCAAACTGTCCAAGACAAACACCAACCAAACTGTCCAAGACAAACACTGACCAAACTGTCCAAGACAAACACCGACCAAACTGTCCAAGACAAACACCGACCAAACTGTCCAAGACAAACACCAACCAAACTGCCCAAGACAAACACCAACCAAACTGTCTAAGATAAACACCGACCAAACTGTCCAAGACAAACACTGACCAAACTGTCCAAGACAAACACCAATATTCTAATGTAGACAGTCATTTTAGAATGTTTGGAAAAACAACTTGCATTGGTGTACCAGTCAAACAAAATGTCCTGTATGTGTTACTAGACAAATAGGGAACTATGAACATTTGTATGTTTAGAGACACGTATTCTGCTGCTGATCTTTAGACTTTAGAACCATGAAACATTATCATACATCTCTCTACTTTCCTCCCAAACTTTAAGAGAGTGAGGCACATTTTGCCAGCAAATCAAACAACATTCATATTCAATGCTGTGTTGAGGCGACTGTTAAACATGGAGCATTTTGGGAAGGAAAAAAAAAAAAAACAAAACAAAAAAACAAAAACAAAATTAGCTGACAAGAACTGAGCCAACAGAGCAGCTGTGCCCCTTTTTTTTTACAAACAATAATAGGACCACAATCTCCAAAAGAACTAGACTATGAACTAAATCACGTCCTGTGTGGAAGCAGCTGGAGTTTTAGTGATGAAGCTTTTCACGCTACTTTCACTCCGGTGTGACCGTTTGTATATCCTGCTGGGAGTAAAGAATCAGGCGTTATTTATACTTGTGAAGGCAGATGTATGTAAATGACCTTGTTTGTGATTGGTTTCCTGCATTGCAGCCTCGTTCGAACAGCAGCCCAGACTGAAACACTCCTAACTTCAGTGCGAACTGGAGGGGCTAAACTCCTGAAGCCAGAATAAATGGACATACATAAATGCACTTAGTGACATCACAAAAACAAAGAAATTGAAAATGGACTGCGTTTGCAGCTTAGTTTCCAGGTATGGACTTGGAGAATGAACAGCAATGTTGGTGTTTAACTACATCAATTTTTAATGAAGAAGTCCTGATTTTACAGACTTGGGGCGTGTAGGACTATCATAAGTCACTGAGCTCTGCTCTGATAGGCTACCCTGCATATACCCTGTACCTTATTCAGAAAGTAATCCATCTCCTCATCAGTTCAGCCTGAACAGCCAAATTAATGTTAATATAAAGGTTTTTATACAAAAACTAATGTAAACAAGCTTTTTTGAAGTATAGCACTGACACATAGGCTGAATGGACTAGTTTGTGAAATGGTTCCCAAAACAAACAAATAAAAGCAGAAGGAAAAAAATGGTTTATTGGCGGAGCTGCTATGATATACTGGTATGTGTCTGATAGTGGCCAAAAACACTGGATCGGATATCCGAATATCATCCATTAACCTAAACTATGATGTTAGTAAACTGAACTGAATATGCATTTTAACACTTAGGTTCAATGTTCAATGGTGCTGAAACAGCAGTTCTGCAGAACGAAGGATATTTCGTCACTGTCCAATGAAAGACTAGAATCTCCAAAATGGCAACATTTTCGAAGTATTGGAATATTTCTATTTCTGTTGGTCTATTCATCTTACAGGTTTCACACAATCTACACAGTTGGTTTCAAATAATACAGAAAAAAAGTAAAATAAATTTTTTTTCATACTCGTTTTATTAAGATATTATTTAAATGGCTGGTTTAAATAAAGTCTATCGATCCATATCAATCTATTAACAGTTTAATCATTTAAAACTGGGAAAAAGCCAGATTGGCCATGAAACCACCCCTAGTTTGCATAATATGGGCCTCTTAATATGTTTAGCACTGGAGGACGTAAGATCTTAGTTAGACCTCTGATGCAGGGAAAAGTTTCACTGGATGTCTTAGACTGGCACAGGGACCGATGAAGCAAGCAAAGCTTAAATAAAATAAAGTCTGGCTGCGGTTTTCCAGGCAGACGAGTCGTCATCAAAAGGCGAGGACTGGCTTTTATGTGCTCATCTGGGAGTGCCCCGTCTGTGTGCCGCGTGTGTGCAGGTACGTTCCAGAGATGAAGCGAGATAACTTCTTTCTACAGTTACAGTTGCTATTGCTATTGTTTGTGAGTTACGTAAACATCATGAGTCACAGGATGTTTACGTAACTAACAAGCAATAGCAATGTACAGATAGCAGGGTAGCACTGCACATACTGAGGGCCTAAATCACCACAAACTTGCCTCAAACCATGTCGAGCTGCTAAAAGGGGATCCATTCTGTTCAGTCTTATTTGTTGGTATGTACTACAACAGATTTACCACAATTACAGTATGTTTTTCACAATACGCATTGGTATTCACTCTCTGTCTGACACGCTGCTAGAGCTTCTTTATTTTTAAGTCACACCCTTTGATGAATCTATTCTGCTTTGATTGATCAGCACACCCAACTTTGGTCCTGTGGGTCCTTTGCCAGATCCTGAAAGTCAGGAAGAGCCAGTAAGTAGACCTGCTCCACCTTCAGAAACTTGACTGAGGCAGGGCGTTTTTACTTTTGTCTTTGTGTGTTATGTGGGCAGTAGTGACTGTGTTATGAGATGACATCACCTTGTAACAGAGAAAAGTCTGAAACTCCAACAACACTTTTCAGGCAGCTGAGGAAAGTGGATTTTGTAGCAGAGTGTTTCTCCCTCTGGCATTCATAGCTTTGCAGACTGAAAAAAATGTTACATAACACACTAAAGAAAAGGAAAAAATCTGGAAGAGCATCGTAGGTTTCCTTTAAGTACTCTTAAACACACTCTATAACACTCTATAACACTCAGGACATAAAGCCTTTTCACGCCTTGCATTAAAATGATTAGCATCCAGATTGTGTCTGGATATACTCTGGACACTTCCTATTTACACGCTTCACTAAAACGTGCCTCCGGTGTGACCAGGAAAGATGTGATTTTACTTTTTCTGCATAAAAAGCATGTCAGCACGTACTCTGCATCTGCTTTACCTACACAAGGTACGAAGGCACAAGTCGCCCTGGACACGTTTCCCAGACTTGAGTCCATGAAGGCCCTTTGTTTGGGGCTACCTTCCGCATTGCACATCCTCCATCTTTCATCAGATCGTTTTGTCTGTCACTGCTAGTTGGAGTTCAGTTCAAGTGTTTCCACCAATGTAATTGTATATGCACAACAAAATCAAATTCTTGCTCAGTCGTTTGAGTTGGATGTGGTCAAAATCAGTTTCTGGTTCTGAGTGATCGCAAACCAGTCCAAATTATGGGTTTTTCTATAGCCAAGGCTGATGTTTAGAGGTCAGGGTCAGCTGATGGCCGATATGGGCTGCCGACTTTTTTGGCCGATATTCTTTTATTCTGCTTTATTTGCTGCTAAAATGTCACACTAGTAATAATAACAAGAAGTGGATGCACAACATTTCTGAACCTAACATCATTTATTGAACACTGACTTAAGAAAAAAAAAATCTAATTTAATCTTTTATCTGCGCCCCCCCAAAAATAAAGTATGCCCATATTACTACTGAAAGAGGGTAACATACATCTCTTCATACCCATAATACCCATACCCGTAAAATTGCAGTTTGAGAGAGAGAGAGCGAGAGAGAGAGAGAGAGAGAGAGAGAGAGAGAGAGAGAGAGAGAGAGAGAGAAGCAGCGTGCAATGAAGGATAAATAGAAACAGCCCCCACGACGCGATAGACAGAGAGACGCTGATATACTGTGATGACTGTTGTCTTTATTCTTTCTTTAGTTACGTTTGGCTCGAGTGTCTGAAGCTGAGTAATATCTGGGAAGCTCTGGCTGCTCCGGTGAGACTCGCTGTATAACAATAGCCTATAAATGTGAGTATTACACTAGACTGGTTAGCTTTAGCCCCGGAGCTAAGGAGTAAAACCTCCGCTCTAGGGGTGCGTCCCAAATCGCCTACTTGTCTATTACTCAGTAGTACATCAGTAGGCGAGTGCGGCTTGTATGTCCGAATACTCAGTAGGTATTGAGTAGTAGGTGAACGGTACCCAGATCACCTACTGAATCGGCAGCCATGTTTATGTAGGCGAATACAGCACACTGCGCTATCCCATGATTCACCTGGAGCCGCGGATTAATTGAAAGCGGAGGAAAAAAAACTGTGAAAAGCTGAACGTCGGCTGTGTGTAGCAGCTACGGCTAGTGAACTGCTGCTACAGTAGTTAGCGCTACTGCTGAGGTAAACAATGATTCTCTCGTTTAGACATAAACAATGTTTCTCTCGTTTAGTCTTCTCAGAGCTACAGCTCGACACCGTCTGATACATATTCAGACAAAAACGCAGATCAGGGTCACAAAAAGATCTAAATCTGTCAGTAAACAGAGCTTTTAAATGAATAACAGGAATTTTATGGTGGTGGTCTAACGTCTTGTGTCCCAGGACGTTGGCAATATGGTGGACGTAGTGTGTCCGAGCTTGTGTGGCTACTAAACCTCACCTACTGAAATTACCTACTAGTCTGCCGCTCGAGCAGTACGTACTGACTCTAATCTAGTACCTACTGACTAGTAGGTGATTTTGGATGCACCTTAGGTTACGTCTAGGTGCGGAACTAGAAACACGTAACCGTGTCTTTAGAAAAGTCATTGTTTTCTATAAATTATTCATTTTCACTTGTTTGGCCAAACAGTTCCAAAGGTTTCGGCCTGGGGTCCTTCACATGTGAGAGCAGCACGTTCCACTGTACAAACATCATGGGGCTGCCGTGGACGTGCCTGACTTTAAATCGGTGCTGTGAATGCAGATATAAATACATTAAAAAAAGGCAAATATAGGCTTCATATATCGGTCGGTCGATCTCTAGTCCAAATGCATCCCAGGGGTGTTTACACTTGGCTTTTCATGCTGTCAAGTGAAATCTGAACATGATTCAAATAAACCGAAACACACGTTAATGCAAGATGTAACTATTCCAGTAATAAACAGACAGATAAAACCACTGTTAGCACCCTGGATCCTCACACACTCACATGCGTTCATACGCACAAGTTGTGAAGACACCTGGTGAAACATGTTTTGTTGATATTCTAAGCGAAAAGAAGTTCACACATTCGTTTCCAGGCATTGTACACCATGTAGTGCACAGATTATTTTCTTCATAGCCAAAAATAAATCATTTTTGCATAGAGCACATTCAATGTTTCTCACTCCTCTATCCACTTTTAGAGAAACGTGCTGATTTAGAAATGCCATTCATGCAGTGAAACACAAAAGCTACACACGTCCAATACCTGTTAGCTACACTAGCCTTATAGCTCCAGCAAACTGAAGCAGAATACTACACACCCTGACTGATCTACAAACTACTGCTTCAGGCCAGCTCTCTCTGATGCTTTCAGGCTATTCAGACTGACTGACTCTCAAACACTCACACAGGACAGGTTCTCTGAGTGATGTGGAGAGCAAACAGGTCATCGTCAGGTCAGTTAAATCTTTAAGGTCAGCTCAGCTTCAGTCATGAACTCCAGCAATGTCATCAGAGACATCAGGACAAGGATGACGAGGAAGGAAGAGCCAGAGTGACGGTTGGAAAGACGAGAGAACGAGAGGACAATGTCAGGACAAACTCTTCAGTAATTAGGAAAATTAAATGTTGGGAAAAAGGGAGGGAGGAAGGGATTGAGGAAGGGGAATGCAGATAGAGAAAGAAAGAGCTAAGGATAAGAGAGATAGAAAGGAGAGGAGGAAAGGAGAAAGGGGAAGAGAGAGGGAAAAGAGAAAAACGAAAAAGAAGATAATGGGAGAAAGTGAGGAAAGATGTGAAAAAAAGACAAGAAAAAATGATACTTTGGAACATTAAAAAGGATTAAGGAAAAGAAAGAAAGTGGAAGGGAAATCAAGAAAGTAAAAGTGAGAAGGGTAAAAAGTGGAGAAATTTAAAAAAGGAAGGGAAGAAAAAGAAATGAGCAATGAAAAGGGCAATTTTTGCATTGTTACAGGAAGAAAGAAAAAAAGGAAAAAACACAAAGAGCCAAAAGAAAGAAAGAGGAAATGAGAGAGAAAGTGGAAGAAAGAGCTGAACAGACGGAGCTATAGAGAGCTACTGTTGTGAGGACGGCGGTGAATAGGCAGAAGTGGAGTCTATAAACGCTTTTGGAGGGCAGTGGAGGGGTCGGCCAGCCCTAACCAAGTTTATAGCCTATTGTGTTACAGCCCACTCCACTTGGCCATTTAAAGTGAGAGTGGTCTGTGTGTGTGTGTGTGTGTGTGTGTGTGTGTGTGTGTGTGTATGTTAGAGGGGGCATTCAAGGAGGAGTAGAATGGGATGTTTAATCGAAGCCATCTAAAATGGTTAACAGTGTTAGAAAGAAACCACACTATTCACTCCTCTTACCCGCAGAACAAAGCACACAGTGAGAAAACAGACAAAGCACTGGGGTGAGAATCATTAGAGGCCTCGCGATACAATATCACACTTCAGGTTCGATGTGTTTACTGCGAATTTTAAAGACTAGCACTATTGTGACAGACCGCAACAACGCAAAACATTACACTTACTCTCACTTCTCAGCATCACCTGACAATTAAACTTATTAGCTGTGCTTCCAACTGGTCACAGGAGGCCATTCGCAACCAGTGGCAGGCAGGCTTCTATTAAATATGGACCACCTAGACAAGCAAAGTACATTTTTTAAAAGGTACGGGATGCAAAATCAACAAGCAGGTATAAACAAACAGGCATCCTATGTAAAAATATATAAACTACTTAATGAACTTAGCATTATTAATTATTATTATTATTATTATTATTATTATTAATAAAAATCTGCTTCTTTCACTGAATTGCTCCAAACAAATCCACACCATTATCTGGCTCTGATGAACAAACACTATGCGATACCTAAACACAAGAACAAATGTTTCATAAATGTAAACAAAGTTAGACAAACGTTACATAAACCTGGGAACAATGTGTAACAGAGACATCATACAAATGTGAGGACAATGTGTTACATGGACGTTACACAGGTTTAAGAATGTGTCGTTGCTGTTACACAAACTTGTGTATGGTGTAACATTGTTCTCACATCTGTACAACGTATAATAATGTAACACAAACATATAAGATGTGAGATTGAGTTACATAAATGTAAGAGCAATAAGCTACACCGACCTTATTAAGAACAATGAGTTACAGGGATGTTACATGGTGTTACAATTTCTTGACCCACATTAACAATTGTTACTCAAACGTAAATGACTTCAGATAATATTCTCATGTCTATAGCATCTGCGTAACACTTAAGTATAATGTGTTACATGGATGTGAGAACAATGTCACGCGGGCATCAAACGAACATGAAAACAGCTGGACGTTACACAACATGAGAACAATATGTTACACGGACACTGTTACATAAACATGTGAATGATGTCACATTGTTCTCATGTCTGTACAACAACATCTGCCGAGCACAAGACTGTGTTACATGATCGTTAGGACAATAAATTAACTGTACGTGATGTGTTTACACAGACAATGGATTGTACATGGACACTATGACCACACTGCACTGCCAGTCACAGAAATTAAATGACCTCTAGCAACCGTCAGGCTTCGGTCACTGTGCTCTTACAAAATGAAAACAATGGATTTAAGGACTCAACGTCTACCAATGGGCTTCACTCACAAAAGCACATTCAGAATTAATCCATCACATTTCAATACGGGGGGCTGTCTATTAATACAAATCTGACTTCTCTCCCACTCAGACAAGCGACTTTCACCATGCAGGAGCCAAACAAGAACAAGGGCACACACGTTTAAGAAAAATGCCTTTATTTTACAACTTTAAAAAGCAATTTAAAGCACAAAGATTGAACTCTTTTATATAAACTTCTTTTTTTCCTGCATAAAAATGGTGGCATGTGCACATTGTGCTTGCATTGCAAACTCTGTCCAGCCTCTCGGGGCTCTCGCGGTCTCGGCCGTCCGGCTGGGCGGTTTATTGCATACGTCAAACGTGTGACGTCTCACGTGTCTGCTTCCAGGACCGTGCAGAGGAGGAGGAAGAGGAGGGAGAGATGAAGAGATAAAGAAACAGAGGGAAAAAAAAGAGAAAAGAAACACAGAGAGAACCCAGAACAAATCAAACATGACACAGTGAACCACAGTAGCAGCTCTCAAAAAGAAGGCGTTGCACATCGTCCAGAGAAACAGAAAACAATCCAAAAATCAAAGAAAGTACGATTAGAATAAATTAACAGAGGACACTACAGTTGTGCTTTAGCGCTGTTCAAACAAACAGCTTACTCTAATGCAACCAATAACCCCCTTCAACACAACTCCGACTCATGTGAATATATAGCTGATACGCTGCCCTAAGCTTCTATGTATTTTTCCCTTTGAAATAATGTAGTCTCGAGCGCTGACGCGAACCAAACAGTTGCACGCTTCCCCATAGACAGCTGTGATTACAATACTCTCCTCTTTTTCTCTCTCTACTCTATAGAAATCTAAGTGTGTAAAAAATAAAATAAACTAAAGAGCATTACAAGGCATTTTCCCCTGTGACGGAAGGCAAATTCACACATTCCTATTTATGTAATAGCATCTCTCCATTTAAAAAAGAAGAAAAAAAACAATAATAAAAAATACACTCCTCTGTGGATTTCAGCACACATCACTTCAAAAAGCAAAACTAAGAAAACTAAAACTTTAAAGACTTTGGTATGAACAAAACAAGCAATTCAGTCCCTCATGGTAGCTTCATCATTATTTTCCCTTTTAAAGAACATACTAACCCCCACCCCCCCACCCCCCACGCACCACCCCCCCACCCCCCACGCACCACCCCCCCGCCCTGCCGCCTTCTCTTTTATGTAGTCCCGTAAGTGACGAGTATGAAATGTGCATAGACGTATTTATGAGTTAAAAAAGAAAAAAAAAAAGAAAAAAAAAAGATGAGTCATTTAACAAAGAAGTCCCATGTGTGAGTGAGGAGCTGAGGCTCGAGACGATACCTGGACCGCCCGGCAAACAGCAAGCAACGAACTCCTAACCCAAGTTCGCTGAGTGGTGTCCGCGTTTCCTGTACAATCTTTTCTCAGCTTGTCAGCACGTCTTCCACCACCACAGGGTCGACGCGGCTGTTTGTGTCTCCTGGGTAACGTGGCCACTGGGCAGCATGTTGTGAAAGAACACTGTATTTCTGCATGTTGGCAGACCATGGAGCCAGGCAGAGCTCACCAGGGTGAAGGTTCTGCTACCAAGGTCCAGAGGTCAGCGTCTCTGAAGACCAGATGATGACACACAAACATACAGGCTCTAAAATACATTTCTGTTTCAGACAGTGTGGGCTAGTCTACGCAGGGAGTATTCCACTCCAGTTCAGACCCGTTTAAAAAACATATTTAAAAGGACATTCCACCAATGGGTTTACTCGGCCAGTGATTTGGACACGTGCCCCTATTCTAAACTTGACTCAAGCCACGCTTATAACAGAGACCAATGGGAAGCTGCTAAATGTGCTTTGAATTAAGTGATCAAATTTTAATTACAACCGTAACGCTAAGATGAAACTAAATTGAGGAAATACTTTATCAAAGCTGTTAGGAAGTTTCCCCCAGCAGTGGAGTAAAATAAAAATAAAGATATTAAAGTTACTTTTATTTTACCTGCGGTTTTCAGAAGACCACCCAATACGTAGTAACATACTGCTACAAATACTACCACCTGCTGCTGGCTGGAAAATAAAGATCAAGACTTACAGCTACATTTACAAATAAATTTGGAGACTTTGTTTATAAGATCAAAAGCACGACAGGGACGATATCTGAGGGTCAATGCTGATATCCGCTACTTCCCATGTACATATCCATCTATGCAGAAACTGGGGATAAATGTACCTGGATTAAGTGAGAAGTCTCTGCAGAACAGAAGGGAATGCTTTTCAACCAGTTGAGAGTTTTATCAAAAACCCTGACCTTAACCTTAACCATGATGGGATGCTTGGAAAAACTCAGACACTGTTATGATTGGTTGGCTGAAATATGCCCACTCGCTCTGTTGTGTGAGACCTCCACTTGGCATTGAGGAGAACCATAGCCAACAATTTTGTGGGCTCATAAATGCAGACAAATACAGATTAAGATATAAATATTGGTCAAATCTAAGCTGTTCAAAGCCAATACAAATATGATTCAAGTACCGTTGTGCATCCTGATGATATATATTTCACATACACATTTATTCATAGAATTAAGCAGCTGCCCATTGACTTCTGTTCTAAGCGTGACTGTTCTACTGGGAAACCTTGACTAACTTATTGGCTGTGGTAATCAAGCGTACGATATGCTGGAACTGCTACTCCTATATTTCCACCCACTGGAAATGAATCTAATTTTGAATACAGCAGGAGAAAGCAAGCTTTCCAACACGCAGATGCTAATTCAATTTTTGGGCTTATTTGATAGTGGTTATAAGCACTACACTGGAACTGTTTTGACAGGTTATTGGAAATAATTCCATTTCTCCTAAAATAAGGGAAATACTTTGATCCCTTACAGGCTAATGCAAAGAAACCATTTTCATTTGCTTTGAACAAACGTCATGGTGGTTTGTCATGTACTGTATTCACCACATACTTCAGTTCGAGAGGTTCCTTTTTTTTAAAAAAAGCCCTCCCGAGGACACAAACTCAGTTTATGACGTAAAAAAAAACATGATTTAACATGTAGATAAAATAGGGAAATAGCTCTTGCTACAACACTGCAATCATCAATCAATAAAATTCGCCTCACATACGGCCAATTATATCCAGTCACAGCGAGAAGGCTGAGTAAAGAGAAAAAGAAAAGAAACGAGTAAACCGCTCCATAACCCCAATAAACCATCATCCCAGCATTTGCAAACGCATTCTCACCACACACACACACGCTCTGTGAGTAAAGTGCATGACCAGTTTACACAAAGAATCCAAATGAGGTTTGAGTCTTTGATACGACGTAAGCTCACGCTCCTCGAATCAGCATGAAGCTGCTCTAGCACTTGGTGCCGTTCTGACTGGTGTCCTCAGCGCTTTACGCTTTGCTGCTCTTACTGTGTGGTAAAGGGTTACGGTGTATGGGTTCTTCTTGTTGGGGAATGACAGCAAATGGTCACTTATGCTACTAAGATTCCTCCACAGCGCTCCAGACTCTGCAGCAACTTATTTTCATCTAGAGGACCAACGTAAAACTCATGGACTCGCATGTTGCTACTGCCGTTTACAACCCTAAGCAAACCGTTGTGGGCTTAATCCTCAATCATGGACCCCGATCAGAAAATCAGACTTTGGTGGCATCCTACCAACACTGCACCAACTGCCGTTTGACTTCTCATCAACGGATTTCTCTTCATACTACTGCACATCGTTCCTTGTGCTACTAGGATAAGAATGTAGCATTGGTGTGATCCCGCTATACTTTCATCAGTAGAGTTTAGTGTTTGATTTTCTGTGCTTTTATAATCTTTAATAACGATTCTCAAACATCGGCATATTCGACAGCTGTGCATCCCACAAATTCCATTTCAATCCATTCCAATAAACTGACCACTCAAAGGAGCAAACTGTGGCCAAAGCAGGCAAGAGAAAACCACTGGATGTAGTCGATGAGCCAAGCAATGTTTAGTGTCCAAATTTGGCTTCTGAATCCACGAGGCATGCGCTCAGACCTCCTTTGTAATTTCTGTTGTTTCTATTTATAAACATATCTTCAGTTCAACAAATATTCAACAAGTATGAATTTTGTTATTTTGTTATTATGTAGCTCACATTAAGTTATAGTGTGTTCTAAAACACATTGAACAAGTCTGCACCACCTCAATGAAGACCTGTAAGAGGTTTGACAGCAGTTATGGTTATATACTTCAAGAAAAAAAAACTGGTCGGATGTTGTTCCTGTGAAAAAGAAGCTAAATGTGGCCACCAAACCAGGCAGAGCGACTACATCTGGGGGTAAGTAATAAAAACTGTTAAAGCCATTTCTTTAAAAGCTAGTTCAGGAAGTAAGTAGTGGCTATTTGCTTCAAGTGGACCTCTAAAAATGGTCAGCAAGTGTTTCTGACAGCTGCATGCACTCTGAAGGGCCAGCCGGACCTGGTTCTAGCAGGGCTGCGAGGACGCAATCTAATTGTGATGCCTGAGGTTTGTTACGGAGGTGAGGACTGGGTAACTGTATTAGAGCCCAATGAACTGCACTGGGATATTGTTGAAATGCAGAAATTGTAGGAATGAGCTGTAGGGTTTCCCTTCTTTTCAACTTCCAAAGGCTAAAGACTGAAATCGCTCCAAAAACTGATTCTTTTAAAGATGCCGGATCAAATTCAGGATGGGTTAATGGGTGAGGCCATTACCAATAAGTGCATCTTTATCTTCTACATGTCAGCAATCCAAATCAGGTTTAATGTGCCTTTAGGGAGCGAACTTTCAACTTTCGAGTGAAGCTAATATAGTGAAATGTCAATCTGATAGGTTTTCTGTACCTTACAGCTTTACCCCCAAAAGTTTCATTACATTTCCAGAAGTCTGATTATTTACCAGAACTTTCTTTCTGATTCCACCACGCTGCCGCAAAAAGAAAGAACAGTTTGGAAGAAAGTTGCGACAGTCATTGTGTTATTCTTAATCCTGACTGAAATGTGTCCAAACACAGCTAATCTCACTGGGCACATCACTCTCCCTCTCTCAAACCTGGAGATTTAAGAAATCCCCCACTCCGCTTCTTCACACACTCCCTGCAAGCAGTTGCAGTTGTACTTAATTAGAACCTCTAGCACTGACATGACAAGCACTGCGATTACAGTTTCAAACCCCCAAAAAACCCAGAGGTCAGCCATGGCTGGAAACTGCAGCAGGCTCAGCCTAGTTGGCTGTGAACTTTAGCCTCAGTACCAACTGCACAAGCTAACTCTGCTCCCCCCACATGGAGCCACACTGTTCTGGACGAGTCCTTGGGGTTCTGTTTTCTGACCACTGCTCTGGCTCTAGTTGTGCTTGGCCCGGCCACCTTTCAGGTAGCTCTTCCAGCGTTTGACAAAGTCCCTGAAGATGGGCGAGTTGTCTATGGAGGCAAGCAGCTGCAGCTGGTTGATGTGTGTGGTGTGGTAGTCCCAGCGGGCCAGATTGGGTGCCGTGCCCAGCATGAAGTGGCGCAGGTCGTAGATTGTGCCTGAGCCTGTGTCATATAGGGGCACCATGGCTTTGAGGGACTCCATGCCTTTGCTATATAGCTGGGCTGCCTCCCGCCCGTCCCTGTCGCCCACTGTCTGGGCCAGGTCGTACAAGCCAATAAGGGAGTAGATGAAGCCATTGAGGACGAAAGAGCTTGGCGTAGTGGGATACTCCTCATACCAGTCGTACTTGTTCATGAACACTGCTTTTACCCCATGCTGCTCTGAGGGCAGTTTGTATGGGCCTGTGGCCTTTAGGGCCGCTTTCAAGTACGTCTCCTCCTTAGTCAGCAAGTAGGCCCGCACCAGAGTGGACATGGCCTGACCCTGTGCCATGGCCGAGTACCAGCCTGGCTCCAGCGGCCGGAAGCCCTCCCCCAGCTTACGGGTCACCATGATGGGCCAGCCACCCCGCTCGTCCTGGTTGCGCACTAGCCAATCGCTGGCGGCGAAAAAGGCGGCCATGTGCGAGGTGGTGGAGATGGTGATGTTGTCGATGGACCCCCTGCCTCTGAGTACGAGCTTGACCACCCGCCGCGGCATGGTCTTTGTGGCTTTGACCGCTTTGGTGTTGGACAGGCCGATGCCCTTGCGAAGGTCGGTGAGGAGGTCGCGGGTGACCGTTGTCCATGTTGTCCGAGGGCCGATGCCGTAGGTGATGTCCCGGTCCTTGAAGGCGATAAGCTGGGTGGAGGTGACGTAGTGGATCACGAACGGATGCCCTTTCTCCGTCGTTTCCAAGACGACGGACACGCTGCCGTTAGAGGTGAATTTCAAGTCGAAGGAGATGATGAAGTCCTTCGTGTTGCCAAGAGGAAGAGAGATGCCCTCGGTGTTGTCTGTTAAAGAAAGTTAAAGAGTTCTTTTAAAACACCTTAGCTAACAACTTCACAAAGCACAAACACAGACTGCTTCACCGTCTAATTGCATCAGAATTAAGTCTTGAGGGTGCTGGGGTCACATGTGTCACCGCTTTCAGTGGTTAATTAGACTTCGTGAAAGAACTAGGAGAGGAAAAGCACAGTTGGCAGACATCCTAATATGAGAGAGGGAAAAAAATAATAATAATACTTCGCAAGTGCAGAGAAGTGGTGGCTCATCATTTTTTTTTTTTTTTTATAACAGACACAGCATTACATTTCACATTAACAAGATTCTAGTTGGGCAAGCTTCAATCAGTCTGTCATCTCTTTTTAGGCCAGCTGAAATACCCAACATTCAGCTTTCAACATTAAGCTTCGTTTCCACTCAAGCATCTGTTCTTGCCTGCTGTTGCTTTACTTTGATGATTTGTCACACAAAAGTAACACCAGAAAAAATAAAGAGTTTCGAGTTTATAGTTTCTCAGACAGAGAGCAGGAGAAAAAAGACAAGAGAGACTGCAAGAGGAAAAAGGAAACCGGTTTAAGATAAGAGATGAATTCAGTAACCTTGTGAAGGATGGTCTGGCTTACGCTCACTCGTTCTACTGTTTAATGCACTCATAAATCCATTACTTAAGGCAATGCAGAGAGTAAGTGGATTTGTACTGCACTCGTCTGATTACCCCCAGTCAATGAGAGATCAGAGGAGAATACAGAGTTGCTGCGAGTTGAAAAGAGTGACCAGCATGAAAAGAAAGAGTGGTGAGAGAAACAGGAAGAGGGGGAATATGAGAAGAGAGAGAGAGAGAGAGAGAGAGAGAGAGAGAGAGAGAGAGAGAGAGGGATCCACTGTGTCCCAGCTGGCCCTACTCGAATCAATGCTCTAGGTGATGACACCAGTTACAGCTGGACAGCACAATAGCCCAGCTAATTCTAATGGCTATTGATTAGCTCAGTGCTAAAAAGCTGCACTGTATTATTAACAACAAAATACATATCAGTGGCCAATAGGGGAGGCAGAGAGCTGGCGCTTCCAGCAGAGGTTCTGGCTGGTGTCTGGCTTTGTGTGTGTTGGCTTTAACAGAGTACAGATATTGATTGTGGGGGACAGTCTATAAGATACAATGCAAAGCTGCTTATGGGGGAAATAAATGAGAACAATAACAAGAGGGAGAATTACGAGGCAGAGGGAGCAGATGAAACCCGCCGTTTAGGGAAGAGTGGCGGTAAAGAAGAAGCAGAGAATGAAGAATGAAGAAACAGATAGAAGGTGGAAAGATAAATAAACAAACAAGAGATCTCATACTGAAATATAATGCATTTTAAGACAATACATTTCTTTTTATGGGAATCAGAATAAAAATGCTGAAAGACCAATTGCAGTCTGTTACAAGAACAGAAAATGTAAGTAACAAATGAAAAAGAAGATTTACAGAGAGGGAAAGAGGTTATCAGAGGGTCCTGCTTTGTTGGTACCTGGAGTGCTGAACAGGCGGACAGACGACGAGCGCGTCTTGTCATAGCTCCTGGTCAGTGAACAGCCTCTGGGCACGCTCCACGCGTTGGGTCTGCTGTCCCGCTCCTCGGCTGTGTCGTACAACTCCACGTGTGGGGCCCGCTCTGTCAGGTTCTTACTGTAGTGGCTCAGGCCGTACTGTGCTATCTGAATGGCATAGAAATAACCCTGAGGGCCCCACTGGGTAGACAGGGGCACTCCTGCAGAGGAGAAAGACAGGGGGATGGTGTTGAGAGAAGAGGTCGTAAGACATCTGTCTTCTGGCATAAAGTCATAAAACTGAACCACACAAGAATTACAATAACTCATAACACGTTCATTCATTTTAGTTTGATATCAGATTTTAATGATATACTTCATTGGTGCTAAAAGGAACTGTGATCCGTACTCAGTTGTCACAGTCTTTAAACTCAAACAGAAACTCACAAATGACAAAAGTATAATCAATATAATAATTCTTTGCTGTTTCTGTTTCAGTCATTACCTCTCTGTGTATGCACTGCACATGATTGGTATTCTAACCGTGATGGCGTTTTGCCAGTTAATCAGCAAAGCTCATGCAGAGTTCCTCAGCAGTACATCTATTCCAGGTTTTGTCCCGTCCTTGATAAATGGTCCACATGTGACCAAGTAAAATCATATATTACTGATGCATCAGTGATATCTCCAAAAACACTGGCAAGAACCTGGCGATACAATATGTATCATGATACAGCGGTCACGATTCAATATATCGTGATATATTGCGATACTGCAATCAAAGTGATATGACAATTTTTTAAATCCTACTATTAAAACTCTCCACTGTATGAACAGGTTTGTCAAAGACCCCAATACCGTTCACTCGACCACTGCACATTGTACACTTTATATTATTTATTCTGATATCGCTGCTATGGACAATATCATCATATCACTAAGTCACTTTAAATAGATATAGATATATCTACTTAGAACCTGCCTATGCAAAATTTTTCACAGATGTCCCCCTGTATATCCTATGTTTATATCTTGTGTATGTTTTGTACAGTCCTTTATATATTTCAGTTATAACTATATGTATATTTTTAGCTTATTTTTACTTTAATATTGTCTATTTATTGTATGTTTGTACTGTTTTACATTATAATGCTGCCCTGCTGTTGAGTTTTATCTGAGCCTCACCCCAAAGCATTTCAATGCATGTTATGTCCTGACATGATGTGCAAATGACAAATAAACTTGAAACTTGAACTTGAAACTTGAACTACTTACAATAGCATTGCAGCCTTGTGCTGCTTGTTAATGTTGGAGTGAAGCTGAAAATGGAGTACAACGCTTATACACAGTGAGAAAGCCCGACAGGTGAAACGCCATCTTCTGGTGGAACAACAGTAATGCAGTCCGAACAGGTCAGGACATGCTCAGTCACACTGACCAGTAGCAGACCAGCCAGTGAGCAGACTGAAGCTGCTAGGACTTTCTGTGGGTGTTTCCCATATCTTGTGTGCGTTCTTGAGGATACGTAAGTGATTTATACCTCCTCCTTAGTGATCGATAATCTGATTAGAATTGCAGTTTGTGTTAAATAAAAAAAATATAGTGTGCGAGTTGAGTTAGCTAGAGTTGGATAAGTAGCCTGCAGCTCAGTAGTTGTTAGCTCTGCCTCTTGCTAGCACTGCAGCTAAGTCTGAATGCCTGTGATGGCCTAATAATGATGAATATTTAGTTTGTCATGCTAATATTACAACTTAGTTTATTGTTGTGGTTGTGACTAAGTCTACCTGGAGAAGTTTGAAATGTCAGATCATTTGATGTTATGCTGTTACGTTGGCCATTGTACAGTTTGTTCATGTTTAAATGTAACTATTCAATAAGATTCTGATCATAATTTCTAAAACATTGTATTACTTTCCTGTATATTTTCAGACCACACACACACCTGCACAGGTTGCAAAGACAAACAACTTTTATTAAAGGAGAAAAAGGAGATCTCTCTGTCCAAGTCCAAGTTCTTTGGCGGGGATCATAGTCCATTGATCTGACGCCTCAACCAGCAATCCTGCTTTCTGAGTCCGGTCCCTCAAACATACACTATCGATACTGTTTCACAAAACATAATATTCCGATATTTTCTTACACTCCTAAACAATAATGGACGATATTATCAGAACCCAACACATTCGCAGCAGGTGAGAAGCTGCAGGAGTCTTGCTTTGTTGCGGCAGCTGAATGAGGGGGGGCGAGAAGAAACGCAAGTGCAACAGAAACACGACTAAACATCCAAGTCATTCAGGTGAACAGGAGAACCTTAGAGTGCTTCGCGCCGTCACACTGGTATAAAAGTTACAACTCAATCCATTCAGAGAATTAACAGTTCTACAGGATGAGGTGGTACATCACCCACCACTACCTGACTGCCACAATCCATCAATCAATCAATCAAATACCAGTCAAGTTGCATCACCGCAGAAGAGACCGTGTAACTCACCGAGAAGAATCCTTATGAGTTTGCCCGCTACCGGTTACTCTGGACTCCGCGAGAGACGGAGGCTGACAGTGATGAGAAAGCTGTGGGTGAAAGATCACCTCATCTCATTCACTCTCACTCACTCTCCGCAGAGGAAGTGCTCCACTTCCAGCTTTAGAGCTCTGCTCTACAGCACTGGCTGCCAAGGCGCACGGCTCAATACCGAACCAAGGGCAAGACACCGCCGCGCTGCAGCTTTATAACTTGGTTTGAAGTATTAGGTGCACGGAGAGAGGGAGAGAGATAAACACATACAGCAGAGGACAGACACAGATAAATGGACCAAACAGCAAGCTAACACACACACTCTAATGAGAACCAGTGCATTCCTCAAGGCCATTTTTGTGCACGCACACACACAGGCTGTAAGTGGGACCCACATGAGGAGTTAAATGGAGGCCGCAGAAGCAGCGTCTGGCCTAGATTCTATTCGGAGCTCTCCATCCATCTACTGCGAGAGAGTTATCACTCAGTCTAGGAGAATCTCTCCCTTTTCCCCTCATGCTACTTTATTCATCCTGAATTTGCTCTATCTTTTCCCTATTTCTCTCATTATCCACCTCTTTCTCTCCGTCGTTCTCTCTTTCCTCATTTAGAACCAGTGCCTGGAGTACGAGCATGTGTGTGTGTGTCGTCTCTAACTCTCCAGCTCTGATAATAGGCTATCTCCTTGAGCTCCCCGCTCAGGGCTCTAATGTCTTATTACCTCTACATGAAGTGCTGCTTTTGTATCTGAAACGCAGCTCGCGTTGGAAATAAGGAACAGAACCCCATTATTTCACAGCTGGGGCCTCTCCTTGTATGATCAGGCAAACATTGCAGATGCTCTCCACACACATGCACACGCATGCTCCCTCCGCCCCTCTCCATCTTTCTCTCTGTGTCTCCAATTTCATAGGGATAAGATGCATAGAGCCCATTCTGTATCGTTACTCCCCTCTTAGCACTAGTACTGTCACCAGTGCCGTCGCCACCCCCACCAGCAGCAGCAGCAGCCCCACCAACAGCAGCAGCAGCCCCACCAACAGCAGCAGCAGCCCCACCAACAGCAGCAGCAGCCCCACCAACAGCAGCAGCAGCAGCCCCACCAACAGCAGCAGCAGCCCCACCAACAGCAGCAGCAGCCCCAACAGCACCACCACCAACAGCAGCAGCAGCACCACCAACAGCAGCACCAACAGCACCACCACCAACAGCAGCAGCAGCACCACCAACAGCAGCAGCCCCACCAACAGCACCAGCCCCACCAACAGCACCACCACCAACAGCACCACCAACAGCACCACCACCAACAGCACCAACAGCAGCACCACCAACAGCACCACCACCAACAGCACCAACAGCAGCACCACCAACAGCAGCAGCAACCCCACCAACAGCACCAACAGCAGCACCACCAACAGCAGCAGCAGCACCAACCCCACCAACAGCACCACCACCAACAGCAGCAGCAGCACCAACAGCACCAGCCCCACCAACAGCACCACCACCACCAGCACCACCACCAACAGCACCACCACCAACAGCACCACCAGCACCACCAACAGCACCACCACCAACAGCACCAACAGCAGCACCACCAACAGCAGCAGCAGCACCAGCACCAACAGCAGGAGCAGCAGCACCAACAGCACCACCAACAGCAGCAGCACCACCAACAGCAGCAGCAGCACCAACAGCAGCAGCAGCACCAACAGCAGCAGCAGCAGCAGCACCAACAGCAGCAGCAGCAGCAGCAGCACCAACAGCAGCAGCAGCACCACCACCAGCAGCAGCAGCAGCACCACCACCAGCAGCAGCAGCAGCAGCACCACCAACAGCAGCAGCACCACCAACAGCAGCAGCACCAAAAATACCACCACCAACAGCAGCAGCACCAACACCCAGTCCCATTGATTATTTTGTTGTTTTTTGTTGTTTAAAAATGTGAAAAAAGATCAAATAAAACTGCACTAAGCAGACCTATCGTAAATCCACTTTATACAAGATTTATATGTCAAATGCTTGTTAATCTTCCCAGAAAAACATCTGAAATAGAATGGGATGCCCTGCAGCAGCCACACACGAGCAGCTCACCACGCCCAATGACGGCTAGTCTCCAGAGTACAGGGCTGTGGAACTATCGTAGAACTGCATTTTCTAAGGTGAAGGAGCTCCTCAAGTTCCGCTCCTTTCACACGTGCACCTTTTATTAAAAGAGTAATTGAAAGAGAAGGGGTTAAGTGTGAATGCCTGCCGGAATGGTAACGTTAACCAGGGAATTTGTCTGTGTTAATTTTTTACCTAGGTAATTATAGCCAGGTGATTAGCAGGACAGCTCACGTGTAAACCGAAACAGAGACATTACTGGAAAACGCATCTGCATTAAAGCTGACAATGCAGAACATTTGCGAGTTAGGCTTGAAACATTTCACACGAAGACGTGAATGCAGATGGGTTCAGCGACGTACTTCAAGTAAAAACGGTAAATTAGTCCCCTTTGTCTGTTTTCCAACACTGCAATCATCACCTCACAAGCATCGTGATTAGGCTACTTCCCATCATTCTCACAGCACAAATGTTCTAGTATCTACTGTAAAGCACTTCCAGAAGAGTACAGACAACAAAGGGGGAACAAACTCCCAATTGTATTGGCAAGAACCTGCCGATACAATACATATGGTGATACAGTGGTCACAATTCAATATATCAGGATATACTGCAATACTACAAGTGATATACTGTGATTTTTCAAATCCTACAATTAAAACACACCACTATATGAACAGGTTTGTCAATGCTTACAATAGCGCTGCACCCTTGTGCTGCTTGTTAATGTTGGAGTGGAGCTGAAAATGGATTACAACACTGCCATCTAGTGGTCAGAGGTTTAAACACAACACATAATGATTCACTGTCTGTCGGAAATCTGCACATACTAGCACATAAAAGCACACTTTTACTTTTTATTCTTTAACTATAAAAATATTTTTATTTACTTCAACTTATATTATTATACTTTGTATATATATATTTATTATTTCTTTTATTTGTTATCTTTATCTATTGGTGAATGGAGAAACAGCAAAGTAAGAATTTCATTGTACAGTAAAACTGTCTGTTCTGCTGTACATATGGCAATAAAACTCTAAAATTGACTTAAATTTAAGTAAATTTTTTACATTTATTTTAATTTTTTTTTTATTTACTTTAAATTTTTTGTTAAGTAGAATTTTGCTCACCAGTCTTGCAAGCGGTACCAGTGTAGGCTAAATCTGAAAGGGGGTGGGCAAGCAAGTAAGCCATGCTGCCTGTGTACTTTATAGCAAATTGTGGCTCAGACAGACAGCAGTCAAGATTAGCCAGCGTTACAAATCACTGACAACACTGATAAACAATTATGGCATAGGGCTTCTACATACATACATCTATACACATATATTTTTGCACACGTGTGTTCGTGTGTGTGTGTGTGTGTGTGTGTGAGACTGTTACAACAATTTCCGCTATGCATTGGCATCATGCAAATGGCTAAATAATTACAGGTGATTGACGGAGAAGGGAAATGTAAATTGATTTGGTTCAATTGTGTTTAATGGATTAATCAAGACAGCCCTAATTAGTACAATCAGAAAGTAAACAGACAGACAAGATAAGGGTCTCATCTCAATTTGCATGAAAACCATTATGTGTATACGTCCCTAAAACAACAATGAAGAGCAACTCTGAAAGAGCAGAAAGCAGATGCAGCTAAAGGTGTGCCATCTCACATACCTGAGAAACAGTGTCTGCTCCTCACCTTCAACGCACATGCTTTGAGAACTTGTTTCTCAAAATAACCTTGCCACAGATACCGAAGGAGAAGCAGGAGGAAACGTTTTGCAACCTTGAACAGGCCTCTAAAGGTCTGAACACACACACCCTGCTGCAGTAATTAATACAGAAGAGCTTCTAAAAGCACACGGCAGAGTCATGAGGAGCGCACAGAGCCTACAGCTACAGCCCGTGAGTAATGGAGGCAAGAAAACACGGTAACATGCCCGCGCAAATCGGCCCAGGACCAAATGAGAGCGCTGAACCAATTCACACTCCGTCGCGTTCAACCAGGCGTCGGATTTATCTCCATTTAGAGACGGCCCAATTTCTCCACGCACCACAAAGGATTACACTACAAACCTGCCCCTTCAAGATAGCACAGCGGGAAGGAGAGAGCTTAGCCATTTAGGCACCTATGACAATTTGCTGAAAGGTAGGTGAATGAATAATGTCATGCTCTCACTACAAAAAAAAAGAAAGATATTGCCACCAGAGAAGAAAATTGCTCAATAGTGAATGCTGATGAAGGATAGCATGGAGTGAACTGTGTCCAGGAACACTTCAGCTAGTGAGGTTCAAGCTAGAAAGGTTTTCCTTGCAGAGCAGATAAGACGAAGCCGCACGTTGTTAGTTGTCAGTCTCTTCCCCATCCTTACAAGCTCAAGAACAATGTAGGCTACTTATAGAAAGCCAGTGCAGAAGCTGTCAAAAACCTGTCAGAAGCAGTCTGATCAGTCAAGATGGTGTCTAAAATCAGAGTGCAGGAGATAGAAAGCTATAGCAGCTTCAATAGGATATAGGATTTCAATACAGCATTGAAAAATGAATATCAGAAACAGTTTATGGAAACAGAAAGCCATTATCATCAGCATGCCCGTCCATCTCTCCTGAAGGTCTCCTGAATGCTGCGTTTTGTGGAAACCACATCCATCAAAGTAAAGTTGGAGGAGAGGTGGACGTAGCCTGTTACACACATGTGAAATCTACTCACGCTATAGTCAAAAGTATATAGGTGCTCCTTTAAAAGCTCTGCCTCCCAAATTCATGCACGCAAACAACCTGGGGCTAGCAAATCTCTTCGCGCCTATAAAACCTTCTGTTGTACAACAGAGTGAACAACGCCACAACAAGTTACGTAACAAACTGTGACGCTAACCATTTGCTATCATAAACAGGACAAAAATAAGAACCTGTTTCACAGAACCAGTAAAAATAAGTAAATGCTGCCCACCTGGCAAAGCAGAACCACCTCACCCCTTTACTTTACATATACTTTACATGTTCAGTTGTTGTTCAGTTTTTCTCCACCTTCAATGGCATAGCATGCTGGTGTCTCAGTCCACCTGTCCAGCTATTTGTTTAAATTTTCCAGTTCCATGTTAATTGGTGGCTGGATAGAACTACCGCACCAGAACACTACTGACGTACCACTTAAGGTGGGACAGAAAAATCTGAACAAGAAACCAACCAGCAAACAGCTGACTACAGACTTCAGGAAAACTCTGAGAGACTTCTCCACTGTTAAGAACTTCTTAATCTTTTCATTTACAGCAGAGGTCTCTAATAGGCAGACCGTGGTCTCTAAACTGACAGACCAATCAAGCAGTAGTTGGAGTCTGAGAAAGGCTAAATCAGATAGTGTGTCCTAAAAAGTTTTACTTTCTCTATAAATAAGCACTTTATGATTTTTTTTGTTAAAGCATTCTGTTTTTTTACTGTTGTACTTGAAGTGAAGAAAAAGCATTTATGTGAAGTTTTATTAATTGTTCATTCAGTTCAGCATTTAAACAGTAAATATAGTTGAAATAAACTGAACGGTATTTGTAATAAGTTTGTCTTTCAGTTGCTGATGGTATAAGATGATACTAGGCTACTTCAGTATACAGGATATGTCACTGAATCATAACACAAGTTAGAAATTATGAGGGTCCGGAAATCTCCTCTAACTGGGCCTTAACGAACTCTAATTAAATACCCCTGATTTACAGCACAAGTATCTTCATTTTAACTTTCTGCATTTCTTCTTCTAGATAATGTGTAAAGTTCAACATGTGGCCCCTCCCATTCCCCCTGTACTGTGCATAAGAACAGAACTGTTTTCAAACACCAGAGACATTCTCAGAGCACACAAAAAACAGAATTCAGTCGATATATTCACCGAATTTGACATAAAGGGTATTGATTGAAATGACATGCTGCCCCTTTAAGTCTCGAGTCTCTGAGGTGCAATTACAAGTAAAGTCCTTAGTCACGAACTTTCTGTAACTCTTAAATTATTAGTAATTAGGTTAAACCTTCAATATTACTTTAAAGCATGCTCTGTCTAGCCATAGGTCTGGACATAAGCCTGTATAACTGTCCGGTACAGATACTGGTAACCAAGTACCCATTATTTTAATGATTTTTAAGAGAGGCCAAAAGTACAAACACAGGCATGACTGAATAAAGAATAATGCATAGTCTTTACAAAACAGATTCCAAAATGCCTTTTAGAAGAGAAGGAACTAAAGATTCTGGATAGCCACAGCAACAACTCCACAATCAATCCACTAAATAAAGACTATAGTAACTTCAGGACACTGGAGCACTAAGCATTTCACAAAGCTGATCACAACAGCCAGCTATAATAAAATTAAACTGATGCAACATGCACTCTAGGATATGATAGACTGAGAGAATGCAAATGTTTGCATGACCCAGATAAATAAATAAGCCTTTTTCCAAAATCAAATATATGATCTCTGTTATGGCTGGCTCAGATGCTGAAAGCGTGAGTTCCTTGTTGTTTTCCCAAACAGCAGTTACACACAAAACAATCATACTTCGCTGCCAACTCCACGGTGAGCATGATGCAATTTTAGGACACTGTGTGGAAAGTCTTCAAGAGTGGAGGAGAAGTGATGACTGCGGTTTAGGCGCCACCCACCATTCATTTGAACGGAAACAGGAACGATTTTCAATAACCTCCTAATACATCAACGGCAAAGGTGTCTCCCAAACCCAGTAAGCGTCGGTCTCTTTATATGCATCCCTGAATTATTCAGAAGGTATATACTGTCGCTGGAGCGGCAGCGCCTCAGGCATCCTTTACATCGGCCCTTTGACTTTGATCTGCAGGCTCACTGTGAGGTGTGCATTGTGACTGCTCTGCCTGCAAATGGATGATTGAAGCAAAGGGCAGGAGACTCGGAGCGAGAGGCACGTGTGAGAGGGTGAAGGACATAAACAGGAGCGAGTCCGAGTCATTTGGCAGCGTCTCTGTGTCTTCCGGTAAGACAGGAGAGCGAGCGGGAGAGAGGGAAGACATAAATGAGCCAGCTAGCGAGTGACCGGGAGATAAAGAGAGGGACACAGAGGGCAAGGCGCAAGCAAGCAAGAGAGTAAGAGACATAAAGAGAGAAAGCGATACAGCAAGATCACAACACAAACAAACACGACAAACAGAGGGAGGAAAAAAGATGGAGAATTATCTTTATGGACGTTTTCTGTCTTCTCAGCTCTGAGCAGGACAAGAATAAGGGCTGAAATCCCAATGCCACCCCGAGAACGTTCACACTTGCAAAGCTGAAGCTGGATTCTTATTTGAATGCGTCATTTCACCTTAAATAGAGGCCAAACGTAACTGGAATGTGGAACTTCAGATAGAAAGCAAACTTTCACCTCACCTTCATCTGGGAAGGCAAAGAGACACACAGTTCAGGTAGCACATTGTGCAGAACCAGTTTCTACAAGAGCTTTGGGTTAGAAACTTCAGGATGAGGAAAGCAACCTTTGCTCAACCAAAGCTTTGCACTATGATCTGACCATGTGTAGAGCCAGTTATTTCCAGTCACCTGTCTCCTGAGCCCCCGCAAGAGAATCGCCACTGCGTTATACAAGCTGGCTGTGAGTGTGAAGTTGGTGACACGTTTGGTGTAAGCTTTGTATATGCACTAGAGATCGACCAATATATCGGGCCGATATTTGCCTTTTTTAATATATCGGCATCGGCCTACATTAGTGTTTCGCAGTGCTGATTTAAAGTCAGGGATGTCCGCGGGCAGCCCCGTGTTACTGGTGCGGTGGAACGTGCTGCCGCCGCATGTGAAGAACCCCAGGCCGAAACTTTGGAACTGTAAACAACTGTAAATGAATCATTTATAGAAAACAATTACGTTTTTAATGAGGCGGTTAGGTGTTTCTAGTTCCAGGTGTTCGATCATTACATCCTACCCATCGATCGGTCCTACCAAGGCTACCTAGGCTTATTGCGCATGCGCACATGCCGATTATGTCAAGATTTCGATGGTTGGTGCGTACGTGCATACTTTTATCCTTCATGTTTATAATGTTTTTTTTTTATGTTGATTGTTTTTTTGCGCTTGTTTTCTAAATTTTGCCTATTGTTACTGTCTGCTTTAGTGTTCCAAAAGCGTTCGTGGCAGCTCATAATCAATGACAAAATAGCAGGGGGCACTGTTTTATGACCATATTTACACTATCAAATAATCTTACCTGTGGTTTTAATGTACTTACAGTATTAATTTCCACCAATGTAAAACAGGTCGACAGATCTGCGCTGTGGTAGGACGTTTTGACAGAACACCGGCCGTAGACAGAACCAGAGCGGAGGTTTTACTCCTTAGCTCCGGGGCTAAAGCTAACTGCTCAAGTGTAAAACACACATTTGTGGGTTATTGTTAGCGAGTCTCTCCAGAGCATCCAGAGCTTCCCAGATATTACTCAGCTTCCAGGACTCAAGACAAACGTAACTTAAGAAAGAGTAAAGAGAGTCAGTACAGCATATCAGCGTCTCTTTGTCTATCGCGTCGCGCACGCTGTTTTCCTCTCTCTCTCTCTCTCTCTCTCTCATTGCCCGCACTGTTTCTCTCTTCTCTCTCTCTCATTGCCCGCACTGTTTCTCTCTCTCTCTCTCATTGCCCGCACTGTTTCTATCTATCTATCTCTCTCTCTAATTGCCCGCACTGTTTCTCTCTCTCTCTCTCTCTCTCTCGCTCTCTCTCTCTCTCTCATTGCCCGCACTGTTTCTCTCTCATTGCCCGTGCTGTTTCTATCTATCTATCTCTCTCTCTAATTGCCCGCACTGTTTCTCTCTCTCCCTCTTTCATTGCCCGCACTGTTTCTCTCTCTCTCTCTCTTTCATTGCCCGCACTGTTTCTCTCTCTCTCTCTCTCATTGCCCACGCTGTTTCTATCTATCTATCTCTCATTGCCCGCACTGTTTCTCTCTCTCTTTCATTGCCCTCTCTCTCTCTCTCTCTCTCTCATTGCCTGCACTGTTTCTCTCTCTCTTTCATTGCCCCCTCTCTCTCTCACTCTCTCTCATTGCCTGCACTGTTTCTCTCTCTCTCTTTCATTGCCCTCTCTCTCTCTCTCTCTCTCTGCCCGCACTGTTTCTCTCTTTCTCTCTCTCTCATTGCCCGCACTGTTTCTCTCTCTCATTGCCCGCACTGTTTCTCTCTCTCTCTCATTGCTCTCTCTCTCTCTCTCTCTCTCTCTCTCTCTCTCTCTCATTGCCCGCTCTCTCTCTCTCTCTCTCTCTCTCTCTCTCTCTCTCTCTCTCTCAGATCCTCCTTATAGAACCACAATTTTATTACAACACGATAAAAACCAGAGCGTGAAGTGAGGCACTCCCTGTAACTGCAGTGGACATGTCAGCTCTGTGGAAGTATTTTTCAGTGCACTTCTTAATAATTTGTTAGTTATGGGTATGAAGAGATGTATGTTACACTCCTTTAGCAGTAATGTGGTCATCCTGTATTTTTTTTAATCGGCAGCACACATCGGCCATCGGCTGACCCGTGACCTCTAAACATCAGCATCGGCTATAGAAAAACCCATATCGGTCGATCTCCAACATGCACCCTATACCAAGCAATGATCAGGCGGACCTGAATGACTTTACAGCTTGAAACATCACCATTTACTCAAAACACCCTTTTCCATCGGACTTTTTCACAAAGTCTAACATTTCCACCTCGTCCTAGCGTGGGTGTTTTGTAGATTTTCAAGCATTCCATTCAGAATTTTCTTTGAACATCTTTTGTAAGGACATTTGTAAAAAAGGAAGAGGATGAAAAACCCTCTACAGAAACAGAAGAAAGATACAGATGGAGAGAGCCAAATAATGAGGGATAGACAGAGAGCCAGACAGTCACAGACAGATAGTGAGGGACAGACAGTGGGAGAGAGAGAGGGTATAGAGTACAGAGCTAGTCAGACAAGTGTAAAAGAGTCAGTGACAGAACGTGAGAGAGACATGCGAAGAGATAGCGATAGCACGCAGGAGAGCGAGAGAGAAGTAAAAGAACTAGACAGAGACGGCGAGCGAGGTTCTAAACAGCCAGCGATGAATAAATGAAAGAGGAACTGAGAGTTCATGGACAGTGACGGAGCTCTGCGAGCGATACTTGCTTACTTACTGAGGACGAAAAGAAAAATGTGCTTTTGGACGGCATGACTTCGGCGCCAAGGGACGCGACCGAACGAGCAGCCTGCTGACCACCCTGTGCAGCCTCTTGCCCACTCCTCTATCCAATTTCTCCTCGCTCTGTCACCTCAGCGAAACAGAAGCAGCGTGTCTGTACCAGCATAAAAGCCTTCTCCATTAAGTTTGGGGTCACCACAATCAACTCCTGTAATCTAGCCGAATCAATCCCGGTTTCATTTGCTTAATGTAAGTCCATCGATGGTCCATTACTCATGAGAGGCTAGAGGTGGATTACTTAAGCCTGGCTTCCAGGAAAACCTTTCCTGTGCTATGAGGCTAAATGACTATTAATTGCCACCAGCAGCCTGTATGAGACTCTGAGGTTCTCTTTTCCTCATCTCTCTCCTTCCCTCTGTACCTGCCTCTCTCACTTACATACCAGAATGGTGTGTTATTTCAACACATGACTGACAACAAGAGAGGGAGTCATTGTCATGATTGTAGTTTATAGTTTAACTGTGATTTTTTTATGCCACTGAATTGAATTCAGTTCATTTCAAGTTTATTTGTATGTCGCTTTTTACAACAATGTTGTCACAAAGCAGTTTTGAAGAAGTTTGAAAACAGACAGGACATATATATCCCCCAGTGAGCAAAGCAGAGGCAACAGTGGCAAGAAAAAACTGCCTCAGACTGGAGGAAGAAACCTTGGAAGGAACCAAGACTCTCAAAGGGAGACCCATCCTCCTCTGGTCACACAGTTTAATGAGCTAAATACCAAAGAAAAGCTGAGAGAACATCTGTTTGAAATCTGGATGGCAAAGCTTTAGAAACGGTTTCTGGCTGAGGCAGTCAGAGTCCTTATGAAAAGTAGGAGTGAATTGAAACAGGCCCATCCTACCTTAATTCTGGTACATCTGGATAGCACAGTGATGTAATTGAAGAACTGAACTTCTACGCACCTTTTTTTTTTTTTTACCCAAGACTTCACTGCGGAGGACACATTAACACACATACAATTCTATAAAATGGGACAGTTTTGTTAATATTTGTGCATAATTAATGCTATTTAGCTGCTCAGAAACACAGGCGTCTAAACACGTGTATGTTACTAAGGCTGTATCTGTTGAGGTCAAGTCCAATAACAACAAAAACATACTTCGCCAACAAAGAACACGTTGGCACATCATCCACTGAGAGTCCTAATCGGCAGTTAGCTCTTAAGCTTATCCAAACATTACTCATCCAACACGGAAATCTTGATGAACCCCGCTGTTTTTGAATAGTGAAACATGTTCCCATGTGTGCTGCTATATTTTTGTGCAACATCAATGCTGCCACCTAAAAATATTATTTATGGCCGATTTCTGTGCGTTTATTTCCAAACAGAACAGGTGAGCTGACCAATCAGAGACACTGGAGGTTGAACAGAGGGTATGTCTCAAAAGCTAGTGAGCTGCCTACATAGACAGCATTTTACGTCATAGTATGCGCTCCCGACATGAAGGCTGTCCTAATTCTTAACCATGCTGTCTACTGAGGAACCTTATTTTGACCTGATTTTAAGGAAGCATCGGACGCTTCCTCAGCCGCTAAGACAATCCCATGATGCAACACAGGCTAATCTACGAGCAGTGAAGTGGTTTTAAAATGTGAGTTATTTTGATTCTCTTTGATGTTTTAATGTGTTTCTTGTCATATAAATCACACAAAACAGTATTTTATTCACAACTTTTCACCGAGTCATTGACCATTTTGCAGTTTTATTCTTAAGCCATTAGCATTTATGCTAGCAGATTTTAAGCCTCTTGCTATTGTTTTTGATGCCGGCTGGTAGCTTAGCAACCAGCTAAACCACCAGTCACGTGCTGCAGTGGGCGGGAACAAGCCGTGACGCAGTCTCTCTCTAACTAGAGAGTCTCAGTAATCTGTTTTATGAGGAGAGATGAGGAGAGAACACTGCTACTTAAACAGCTGCCTACATAGACAGCCTACTTAGACACTCACTAGGTTTTGAGACACGACCAGAGTGTGAATACAGATACGAAGGGAAAATAAATGGTGCTTTGAAAAATCTGTATGTGTTGTAGACGACCCCAAAACTAAAAATAAACATTTTCTTGTTAACCAGATATGTCTTAGAATAACAGTAACAATATCAGCCAGTGCAACTCCGGGCACTGGACGCTGGCATCTGCTTCACAAGCAGCACAATGAGTTCCATCGTCTCACTGGAGCTGAAGTTCTACAACACTGGTGAAGTTTCTGCTTCAGTTTGGAGAGGGTCTACAGCGTCTGTAATCACAAAGCATCTAAAAGTAGAAGTGCTGACTCGGGATCTTATTTATGATGATTTTGCTGACAGGAACAGATCTTAGATCAGCACTCCTAATCTGAGATGCTTCATGAATACAAGCCCAGGACATTAAAGGAAGCAAACAGCAACCATAAGCTCTGATATGAATGGAAATGTTGAAAAGCTCAGATAAATAGAATATATATATATATATATATATATATATATATATATATATATATATATATATATATATATATATATATATTCTATTCTAATATTCTAAAATAGATTGCTCATTGTTAAACTGTTCCTCCTGCATAACCATCACTGAGAAAATACCAAGAATAAACACGAGTCACAAATTAATAAAAAGTATTATTATTTACATACGTTGGTAGACACATACTCAGGACTACAACCTGTCAAAGTCGAGGAGCTGCACATCATCTGAACCCGACACTACATCGGAAAACAGATTGTACCAGCAAGTAAGTAAATTATCTGGAAATAACAAACAAAAAAGTAACAACGCTCACCTTCAACATCTGCATGTGTTAAACGGGAAGCTTTGCCAGCTCTTTGCTGCACTGATTGCCCAAGGACGTCACTGAGTTAAACTTCTCTTGCATTTCGTAGATGTTGTCTTCTGAGGTTACGCCTCATAAAAAGGAAGCTGCCACTTACGTTTCATTCAGATCAGAAATGTTTCATTTGGTATAGATTTAGGTAAACGTGCAAAACATGGTTTTACACTCACTCACACTCACTCACACACCCTCACACTACACGCTTTAATTTGAAAAAGTGCTTCTGCTTTCAAAAGGAACTGCCTAGTTAAAGTAAAGATAATTAAACGACTCCAGCACTCGTTGAGCATATTCAATTCTCTAAAAGAGGGTCAAGGCTTAAGAGGCACTTGATTTACTGTTTTAAGTTTTAGCTATAATAATCAGTCAATCTAACTGCATTTAACTGAAACCACCTGAAAACTTCCTTAAACAAATGCACCTGGAGTGCAATCATTGGAACTGAACCACCAGATATCAGTGAGCAACTTTCCCTGAACTGCAAGACTATATGCATTCATCGTAGCTGTCTCGTTTATAAGCTTCAGGCGTTTCGCCATATTCTTCTGAGCGAGCTTCAACTCCAAACGAGTGTGAGAACTTAAACACATGCCTACAACGTTCTACAACTTCACAGTAAGCATTGTGGCTGCAACAATGCATCCACTCAGGTCTCACTGGAGCTTAAATCGCATGTCAGCTTGATTTTGGTGAACGTTGAACATGAATACCTAGACCCGACATGAATAATAAACACTCTGGTATTCAGATTATTAATGGTGGTACTTGTTTCTAGAGATGGAAGGATCGATCGGCTATGTATTGGTATCGGCTGATTTTTAATCAAAATATGTGATCGGCCGATATTTCTCCAATTTAGCCGATCAATGGCATTAAACAAATGAGCCTAATTTCTGTACTTCCAGCTAGCGTTTTGTTGAAACCCCTTTCGGCCAGGTCATTGCAATTCCCATCTGAACCGCTAGGTGGAAACACATAGCCTTTTATTTCCCACAGACTGACTAAAGCGGCGGCCTCGCGAGAACAGTTTGCGTTGCGTTATGTTGCGTCCGGCTGGCAGCTTGTTACCGTATGTAACACAGACTCATCCACAGCGTTTTGTAAAATCTGTCAAATTAACCGTGTCTCGTTGCTGAACCAAGACAAAGACATAACACTTCTAATCTGATACAGCTTTTAGACTACACCCACGGCTGAATACAGTGAGTATCAGCTAACAGCAGAGCTAGCACGCGCAGCTAGCACAAAACAGATAACCCAGAACACCATACAGACCAGATCTGACCGGTACGAACAGAACAGCAGATTCAGATTACAGTTTTTTGTTTAAAATAACTCAGAGTCTGCGTTTAAAGACTGCAGTTTTGACTGCATTTTTTTTCTTTTTCCTTTTTGTTTTAAATTCAGGGTCTACATTTATTGATTGCAGTATTGGCGATATTTAATTTACTTTTTATTTACTGCAAATTTTGTTAAAAAATATTCACATGAGCTTTAACATGAATTTTAACATGAGCTCATTAAAAATGGTAATAAACCAGTTTAGACCATGTTTTATGACTTGCTTGCGCTAATAACTACATGTAGCCCTGCCGTGGCATATAGCCCCGCCCTCGCCATCGGTATTGGCTATCAGAAACGGCCTCAAAAACGCTAAAGGGTCTCTACATGCTTCTCTCTTAAGCGTTCAGAAACTCCATCATCGTCCATAAAACAAAAATAAAATGGAGCCTAAACTACTTTAATTAGAACAGTGATCGCTCCTCCATGGAAGAAGTTGAAAATAAATAAAAACAAATCAATAAATAAATAAACAAACAGCTGGTTTAGCTGAACGCATCATTAATTCATGTGGAATAAACTGCATTGCTTTCAACATCAGCATCTCAACTAAAAACAAAGATGCCTCCAAAAGAAATCATGTCCTACTGGACGTTAGGAGGCTTCTGTGAAGGCACGACAAGTTTGAGAAATTATCTGATATGTTAGTAAACGGATCTGTAACCCAGTACAGCTTTCACCCAATCCAACCGTATTACAGCCACATCTGAAACATCACTTACCAATTGTGCCTGAGCATGACTGAGGATTAACTAAGAGTCTGACAATCAGAGGCACAACAGGAGTTTGTGCTGTTTGACAGCAGAGCAGCCTCGTATTAAAGCGTGGAGAAGGAAGATTTAGCGTCGCGTGATGCAGCAATTCACATCTAAAATGCTCTCTGAAGGAGCGTGCCTTCTCTCTGCAGCAGCTCAGTGCTTTAGTTCCATTACTGCAAAGCAATACAACTTTTTGTTTCGCTTCCCTTTAGTTCGATAGAACTTTAAGACGTAGTTGATAGAAAGTCGATAGAATTAAGTGCCGTCTGTGATTTGAGAGACAACACGAACAGCCAATGAGAATGAGAATAGTGCCGCTCCAAACCAATCAGGTGGCTGAACTAGAGTTCCAGTGATTTCATGTTTGGTTGAAGCACACAGCACAGAGTGTAGTCGTAGCGGCAGCTTATCCCACGCGCTAGTAATAAGTTACTGCAGACACCACAGTCGAGCAGAGAGAACGAAATAAGAGAAAAAGACAGAAAAGAATAAACTACTACTGAAAGAAACATGTTACACGTGTTAATAATCTTAAAATAATCTGATAAGATAAACAAGTAAACAGGTGCTGTCCTGCTGCTGTGTTGATGAAGAGCTACAGGGTGTTTGAGTTTCAAGTACTCGTGTATAGCAGCTGTACAGTTGTGATCATCTCCACTCTACAGAGCTGACAGAGCACCACACTGTTGTGTTTCTGTGTGAAACACTCCCACAACTTTAGATGCACAGAAGCGATTGATTGTAGCTGCAGCTTGCGCTCCGGATAAATTCATGCTTTCAGTAGACGCAGCCATCATTGCGACGCATCGACACACGTCATGTTAATCAGCATAATTTCGTAATCGATAAAGATAAATATGTATGTTGTAGGAGATAGAGTAAGAATGCTGAGGCAAAGTTGACTCTAACCAAAAATCTTGATGAGGGAAGCTTTATTTTCTACCGAAAACAGAATCGTTAAACCAACTCCCCATTTGAGCCGACTCACTGCTATGAGTCCTTTCCTCAGCCCGAACTTAAAGTGCCAGCAACAGCCTGCTTAACACAGTGTCTGTGTGTGAATATTGTTTATACTAATACTGCCCCATATATATATATATATATATATATATATATATATATATATATATATATATATATATATATATATATATATATAAAAACAATTTAACAAAATTTTAATATCTTCACTTATCACTTCAAGTAAAAAGGAAATAGTGATTTGATTTATATCGTGATATATATCGATATTGACTGATATGAAAAACATGATTGTGATAAGATTTTTTCCCATATCGCCCAGCCCTAAATGTAGGAGTGGCAGGAATAAAGGTTTTCCCAACTTCATGCAAATGTAATAGTTTATAGAAGCTGCAGAATAGTAACATTAGTCCACATCATTAAAACTAACATGTGCCTCCCCTCACCTGCATCCCATAGGAGCTCGGAACTAGACTGAACATCTAAACCTGTTCAACTTGACCAACGCACCTTCCACTCCACTGATGCACTTCACTCGGTCGCGCACCTCCACGTTGTACCCTTCGAAGGACATGAAGACTCCGCTGGGACTGTAGGGCTCCCTCTGGGCGTACACTTTGGAGTAGCTGTGGGAGAACTCGAAGCGGTCGTAGCCGTCGTACTGCACCACCTTGCCGTACACCTCGAAGTATTTCTCCATCCAGCTGAAGGGCAGGTAGACCTCGCTGCCCTCTCGCCGCCCCTTGATGGTGGCGTCATCATTTATCAGGCAGTCGATTTCTTCGTATCGAACCCCTCCCACCACGGGCGGGGGCTCCGGGGGCTGGGGTTGCTGCTGGAGGCCTTCCGATCTGGGGCTGGGTGGGGGCAGCGGGGCCCGGGGAAGGAAGCGTAGCGCCTTCTCATTGGTGCACTTGTTCCACAGCACCACGGTGACGAGCGTGAGCAGGGCGCAGATCACTATCAGGGTCTTGTAGTGGACCCGGGCCGCCAGGCAACGCATCCTCACTGCTCACCTGGGGGCGAGAACACACAAACACGTGGGTAAGTCGCGGCCCGTCCGCGTTCCAGTGGCATTTCACGTTCGTCTGTTGACAAGCAATCAGTAATTCAGTTACAGTGAATTTGATGCATATCTATGTTATATTAAGCAAAGCCTAAAAGGTTCAATCGATATCATTCCTTCCCACATGAATGAGTCCTTAGAGGAGGAGAAAATATTCAATATCTGTCCCGCACCTTAGCACACCATTCCCAGGGTTCACAGCAGCATGCTGAGCAGCTTACCGTGACGGAGAGCAGCGGAACAGCCGCCAGCGTTAGTGAGTTATTATTCCACTTGCTAAATTTGTCTTTGAGAGAGAGCAATCTGTTGCACTAAATGCAGACTACGCCGGGAAGAAGTCTTAAACGGAGCGCCGTCGTTTTTCACCAGCATCCGAACTACAGCGGCTCCTCTGACAGAGACCAGCTACGCACCCACCAGGGCCGAAGTCCCGCAGCAGGCTCTCTCTTGCCCCTCCAGCAGTTGTCACCTCCAGTTGGCAGAGCTGCCGCTGTAACGGGGTGAGGCGAGCGGTGCGAGAACGAGGTTTCCGCAGCTCCTCGCTGTAAAACAGCAACTCTCGGCAAACAATGCCAATCAGCAGGGGCGGCTCTCACCCTCCCATCATCTTTCCTGGCATTTCATCTGCCGGGCCTAGAATAAAAATCAATAGGCTCGAACAGCGCTGCCTCCCACCACTGCTAATTACTGAGCCGGCTGTGGCGGCGTAGACACGGCAAGACAAAAGGCACGGCCCGCGAAACCAAAAAAAAAAAAAAAAAAAAAACTAAAAAAGAAAAAAAAGAAATCATTAAGGCTCTGTGGTGTTGGCTAAGCTGAGCCTAAGGTCAGCAGCCAGAGAATGAGCATCAATTGCACAATGGACTTGATCCATCTCGGCAAACAAGTGGCGCTGTACGCACTAAATTAAACTGATTGACCTGCGAGGATTAGCGAAGGCATGACTGGGGATTAACTAAGACTACGACAATCAGAGGCACAACAGGAGTTTGTGCTGTTTGACAGCAGAGCAGCCTCGTATTAAAGCGTGGAGAGGGAAGATTTAGCGTCGCGTGATGCAGCAATTCACATCTAAAATGCTCTCTGAAGGAGCGTGCCTTCTCTCTGCAGAAACCCAAAGCTCGAAATATTGCCTCATAAAAAAGGATCACTCATATTTGGCGAAATGACATCGCATATGGGAAAGATGAAAGACCGGGGCCGAAAGAGTGCACTCTCTCCCTCTCTCTCTCTCCATCTCCTTTATTTCCAGCCCTACTCTCTCGTTCCTGACTCCCCACCTCTTGCTTATCTCTGGCTCACCTCTGCTGAGGCTGCAGTGAGGCAGCACACAGCGACTGACTGCGCAGTGAAAGATAAGCAGCTTGTCTCCTTTCCGACGACTATAAATAATTTGATCTTTTTACAGCTTTCTCAGGAAAGCAGGCAGAGTTCAGACGCCACCGTTTCCTAAAGTGGGGTGTGGTGGTGGTGGTGGGGGGGCTTCAAGTACGAACCCTCGGCCACAGTGCTTCTGCCTGGCTGGGCCCCCTCCGTACAGCACCCCAGATGGCGTGGTCTGGACCAGGAAGCCCAAGCCGAGAGAGCAGGGCGCATCTGCAGCCGCGTTCAAGGATCATTTGTATTCAAATCCACTAATATGCAGGAGGTATGGGTGAGCCCCGTGTAATCCTGAGATCAGACCCAACTACAGTAGTGTCACACAGATGTAATCCCACCCATTTCAACAACAAGGGGCCCCATGGACTCCATGGAAAGAAAATAAATAAATAAATAAATAAATAAATAAATGAAATAACACCAAACTCCTAGAGAGTTTTATGCATGGCCGCATGGAACGAAGAGATGGGGGGCTTAGCCTCAGTAATGTAGACGCCATGAATAATTACATATTCAGAAGGGGGTGGGTGGGGGGGTGGTGGGGTGGTAGGCTACAATTGGTTGAAATCCCTAAAGCAAAACTGGCAAGGACTGCAGTCAAGATGACTGAAGACTGGATGTTATGAGTGTTATGAGGTGGGAAACACAATGTTCAGGTAACTCTGGCCAATACTGAAGTAGCCGAGCTGAACCAGTTTAAACCAGTTTAATAAACCTGCACAATGCCGGTTAATACAGTTTAATACTGCCGAGCTAAACCAGTTTAAACCAGTTTAATTAACCTGCGCAATGCCGGTTAATACAGTTTAATACTGCCAAGCTAAACCAGTTTAAACCAGTTTAATAAACCTGCACAATGCCGGTTAATACAGTTTAATACTGCCGAGCTAAACCAGTTTAATAAACCTGCACAATGCCAGTTAATACAGTTTAATACTGCCAAGCTAAACCAGTTTAAACCAGTTTAATAAACCTGCACAATGCTGGTTAATACAGTTTAATACTGCCAAGCTAAACCAGTTTAAACCAGTTTAATAAACCTGCACAATGCCGGTTAATACAGTTTAATACTGCCGAGCTAAACCAGTTTAAACCAGTTTAATTAACCTGCACAATGCCGGTTAATACAGTTTAATACTGCCGAGCTAAACCAGTTTAATACCAGTTAAATAGCCAAGCTAGTGTCAGTTTAATACTATCCTTAGCGCAAAAGACTACTGTTGGTGATGAAAGGAAGTGCAAAAATAAACATATGCTGCAATTTTCAGGCATCTATTGCTTTACTTTTGTTATTTTTCAGAATATGAGAGAAAGTGCGTTACTGTAAAGACCACCGCAGCTGTAATACCGTAAACACTGTCAATATCAGCAAATTCCAGCCACGCAATCCTAGTTGATGTCACTGATTTTTACTTTGGCCAATTGGTGTTACAAAGTATATGACTTGGCCAAGTGCACACATGCTGTCCATGCATGCGCTCAACCCACCAGTCTACGTGCTTTACGTCAGTGCATCCACAGTCAGAGAGACACGAGCTTCAGGAAAAGAACAAATAACTGTCTGCTGCAAAGAGGCTCATCAATCATAAGTCAACTGGTCTGAAAGACAAGAAATAGGAACAGGCCATAAACATTCATGATCTGTTGCGAAAACTGCTGCGCAGTCATCTAAAAGGAAGAACGGTCGCAAAACAAGCGCATCAATCTGTGAGGAGGTCACGCCCACAAACCCTCTTATTATGCGTTCGCCCAGGCATCGGGTTGCCCAGCTGCCACGCCCTCTCTGCAAACTCATCAGTATGATTCATGCCCTGTTCGCTCCTCTCTGGGTCCAGAAACTCACATAGCTAGCAATCAATTACCTTCTGCCTCTCTGCTACATCAGGATTCAGGACAGAGACTCCCAGAAAATGGGTTAAAAGAAAATAATAACAACAATAACAAATAAATACCCAAGCTTTTTCCCCCAGTATGGCTCCATCACCCTAGGCTGCAGCCCTGGTGTTGGCACCCTGGGCTCTGGGAACAGTGGGAGGTATTGTGGGCTGGTAATGGCTGTCACTGGGGAGGGGGGAGGATGGAGCTGGCACAGAGGAACTGGGAGCAGTGAATGCAGAGCTTTCAAGCACGGATGGCACCACCAGTCCCCCAGATTCACTCCAGAGAATCCACGCTTGTCCTTTCCACTCAAGCCGGCAGCGTGCTCTCTATGCACCCAGAAATAACGCCGGGAGGGCTAGGGGCTTCGGCTGTGAAGGCAGGCTTATGAATGCAGAGGCTTGTGTTGACAGCTGCATTGTTTTTGAGACCCCTTCATGTAAAACGGGAGCGCCATGGCAATCACAATCAATTTTGCTCAGGGGAATAAAAGATGTAGATAAGGACTCTCTAATTAGGGAACATTATTATGAAGTGCGAGCTCACCAGAGAGTAGAGGCTGATAGCTTATTCCGAAGCAGGAGTTTCTTTGAGAAAAACTAAGGGTGTTACAATGCTTGCCAAGGTGAAACTATATCCTGCTATTTTTAAACCCCCAACACCACCAGGGTGATGGAAGTTCTAACAAAATGAATTAAATCAGTCACCCAAGGCTGCAAACAGTGGTTCCGAGGTGAGCACTAGGGTCTTGTGCTCGTCAAAAAGCACTAGCCAACATGCTTCACCTCTCAGAAAGCTGGCGCTGTACCAGAGACTTCCACCTTTTAAAAAAAGAACACAATACGGGACCCAGGAGACAATGCGTCTGGGCTTGGAGTCGCAACTATTTACGGCCTGTATGGTGGTCTCTTCTTTCATCACTTTGCAGCCAGGGACGGCAGACGGGCCTTTGCCAACAGAATGTACGCTAGCAGCTGCACTGCATTGTTAGCATGTCGGAGATGGTTAAGAAAAGTAAGAGTTATCAGAATTCAACGCCAGCTCAGCACGAGCCCATTCCAGCAGAGTGCCACAACGGTCACTGAAGGGACTGAGCACAGGAGCCTGAGAACACAAATGATTTCTGATTTCAACCGAAATTGATTCACATGGACATCACCGATTAGCATAATTAACCAGTGGATAGACTACAAGGTTATATAAAAGGTATATAAACAACAGGGGTGCCCAAAATATCACTACTTTAGTTCCAAGTAAATACTGGAACAGAAAAGGTGTAACAAATCTGTAGTAGTGGCCAGTGCTTAATTTGTGCTGGAACAAGATCCGCCACCTCTCATATTTCAGGCACCTGCGTTCCAGATCTTATTTATGTGGATCCACCACCTCTTTGACATCTTTTTTTTTTGTAGGACATCAAAAACTACTCATCCAGTGGCATCTCTCAGATTGTATGGTTGCAGCTCCTTACTGTAGTAATTAAAGCTAAGATTATTTTATTGTATAGATTGCTACTATGTTAGATGGACACTTGAAGCACTGTTGTGCCTATGCGCTCCAGGACCTTTTCCCTCACTGCCACTTGCTGGATCACCCCACCTTTAGTGTTCCATTACCTGATGTTTTACAAATTAAGCACTGGTAGTGGCCCCACAGGGTTAAACTGAAAACCAACTGTACATAAAAAGATGCCTTATGGAGTCAGACACTGAGCCATCATGGTTTCTTTTGCATGGTTTGCTAATAAGCAAGTGTTCTGAGATGTCCTCCTGCCTGACTGACCTAGGCCTTACCTAGGATGGCCATTTTTATACACAAATGTTATTTAACTGTATGTTCAGCAATGGAATGGTTCTGTTTCACGTTTTCATTATTTGAGCTGCCATCTGGTAGAAGTTGTCTTTACAGCGGAACAGTCTCCTCTTCTCACTCTGGCTAACCGTCCCTGAGAAAGTTAGCTCAATGTTCTCTGGCCTCAGGCTCAACAGTTCAGCATTTGAATGGGCAGCCATTGCAGGTTTCGGTTAATGTTGGATCGACACACTGTATCGGTGCCGTGCTGGCACTTAAACAGAGGATGTGTATTGGCAAAGAGGACACTGATACCTACAGTGGACAGAACACATCATGTCTGTGGGATGACACGGAAGCACCTTACCTGAAAGGCTGAGCCAGGCTTCTTTCAATAAGCACTCACCTGCTGCTGTGTAGTCACTAACAGTTAAACATTAGTCCTGGTTATCTAGCCTTTAGCCCTAGCTCTGTCTGGGGTGCACCTCCACTGGTCTGAGGCATCACTCAGCATCCATATGCTTCAAGCAAGCAGGAAAAACGTTGAAAGCTGCTGTTACTGACATCATAAACGACTGAGATGTTCACTAAACTCCAGCAGTTGTTGTTCAGAGGCGCCAGCGTGAGTCATGAGTTGAGATATTCAGATGCAAAACAGCATTCAGCACTGTTTCTGCTGAGCCAGATAAGCTGCTGTGGGCATACCTGTACACAACACAGGTTTTTCTATATACTGTTCGGTTCTGTTTTAAACCATTCTACACAACAAAGAAATTTTAAATATACTTAAGCTGTTAAACAGTTATCTTTACTTATTGTATAGCATTAACATACTTAGCTAAACATACTTAGTATAGCTAAACATACTTAGTAAATAAATAAAAATGGGTTGTATTACACAAGTACATGCCATTCAGTCAAGCTAAGTATATTTTTTCGTAACAGATTTTGTCAATATAAAATATTTTTTACATGCTACTGTATAAAAATCATGACACACATGATTGTTAGGCTAGACTGAGTTAGTATCAGTACTAGGGCTGTGCGATATATCAAGTTTTTAAGAAATATCGATATGTTTTTATATGCGACATAAGATGAGACAATATTGTTTATATCGATGTAGTCTGTATTGCGCTGCAGTTACATTTGTAGATCCACCAGTTTGTCTCTCTCTCTCTCCCAGTTTGTCTAAACTTCACGCTGCCCCTCCTCTCTCCCTCACAAAACTCACCCCTCCTCACCGTAAACGCAGGCAGCGACAGCATAGAGATGGATAAACTCACGAAAGAAGCTATTGAAGAGGATGCCTGTAGAAAGTAGGGCTGCGTATCGCAATTTGATGGCAAAAAAAGGTACAGACCGAAACGTCTCCTACTACCAAATACCAAAAAGTCTATAAAAAAAATCTGGTGCCCATTTTCGATACTCTGTGTACAACACAAAATTTTAAAAAAAGCAACGTAATGCTAATGTTTGTTCTTAATACACAAAGAAGCTTATTGTTTGAACAAGATCCAAATAAAAAGATTGTTACAGTAAGAGACCGACTCATGTTTTCTGTTAAATACATCATTTTTTTTGTATTTTTTGTTACAATTCAGAAAAAAGGGTATGGTGTCAGTATCAAAAATTTTCAAAAGCGCCTGTGTGACATTTGGGACGTGTAGCTTTGACGCAGAAGTGCCTTTTTGTTATCACCTTATGGGAAGAAAAAATATAGAGATGTATTTCATGAGACGAATAAACTCACGAAATAAGCTATAAAAGAGGATGCCTGTAGAGAGTAGGGCTGGGTATCGCAATTCGATAGCAAAAAGGTACCGACTAAAACGTCTCGTACTACCAAATACCAAAAAGTCTATTAAAGAAATCTGGTGCCCATTTTCGGTAATTTGTGTATAACACAAAATAAAAAAAACGCAACGCGTGCCGTGACACGTAAAAAACGCGGGGAACACACACAGAGTTAGTTTAACATGTTGAAGCGCTCCAAAGTTTGGCTCTATTTCAAAAGAGTCTGTCTCAAAGCATCTGCAGCTAATGTTTCAGGATAGTGGCGTAAGGAACAGCTGCACTACGGCGCTGCTGGAGACGTGAGAATCTGAGCTAAATACGCTAAACGGCTAAACTGCGTCCAGGGATAAAATATCATCAGGCTAGTTAATAGTTTACTGAGCTGCTTTCTTGCTTTGCGAGAGAAACTAACACTCGTACTGCGTCTGCTAGCGCTGAACGGCGGTTACTATTCAGCTAACATTAGCACAACACCAGCATGTATTAGCTAGCTGGCTAGCGACATGGCTAACATTCAGTCAGCGTATGATCATGCATGTAACGTTGTTGGGTATCGCTCGTGTTCTGCAAGTATGACATTAACTAACAGTTACTTGCGTATCGATTTCACAGAGAAACAACCTTTTCACTGTAGCAGAGAAGCTGAGTATGTCGGGAGAGAGAAGGGATGAGCGCCACAGAACAGCAACAAATTTTATTCTTAAAGGATTTCATAGTTTTATATTTAATCGTAAGTAATGCTAATAAAGCAGCACAAAGACGCTCATTGTTTGAACAAGATCCAATGAAAAAGATTGTTACAGTATGAGACTGACTCATGTTTTCTGTTAAATACATCATTTTTTTTTGTATTTTTTGTTACAACTCAGAAAAAAGGGTATTGTATCAGTAAAAGAAAAAATTAAAACGATACTCAGCCCTAGTCAAAAGTGCCTGTGTGACATTTGGGACGTGTAGCTTTGATGCAGAAGTGCCTTTGTTATCACCTTATGGGAAGAAAAAAAATTGAGATATATATCGTATGTCGCCATTCAGCTAAAAATATTGAGATATATATCGTATGTCGCCATTCAGCTAAAAATATTGATATATTTTTTGTCCATATCGCCCAGCCCTAATCGGTACCCTGTATCGACCTATATTGACTGATCAAGTATTGGTATTGGTATCAGAAGGAAAAAAATGGTACTGGTGCATCCCTAGTTTGTTCCCTAGCTGATTTAACAACCAAATAATTTGTGACAACTCAAATAACTGTTATACTAAAAGTGTGTGTGCCATATCCAACTATAAAAGTAGTTACACTGTAGGATAAGTTCACATGCATCCTGTTAAGATATGGATACTGTACCTTCGGACATGCTAGTGTTCTGAGCTGGCAATTAATTTAACATAATTAAGGTTTAAAACTTGGCCTAAGCTGCTCCCGGTACGCTTGAGTAACTCCTTACTTGTGCAAATGTCACTGCATGACACAATGGCCATGAGCAGGTCCTCGCAGGCTCCTCTCAGGTGTTATTTTAACTGGTCCACAGCAGCAGGAGCAGCAGAGTATGAAAGCACACTTCGGCTGTGCCGCGGTGCCCTCGGGGTGGACGGTAGTCAGGCTGTCGGAGCTCAGGTGTGTCAGCCCTAACTAAACTCCTGACATTTTCCCTTCCCTGACTCAGTTCAGGAGGGGGATGGAGCAGAGAGAAAAGTCGCCCCACGCTGCATCGCTGAGGCTTGTTATCACTCAGACCAGGCAGGGGCGGGATGAGGCAACATTTGTTGACCTAAACAAAGAAAAAGCCTGATCACTGTATAAAAAAAGTTAAAAATAAATAAAAAAAGAGGTCATCGGCAGGCCTGTTTACACATCCTGTAATCTGCAGTCCTGAAAATCACATCTCCTGTTTGTCGGTAACCCAAACAGCATTAGCAGACTCATTTAGCAAGACAAATTTAATACTCGCAGTACTGTGCCAACAAGAAGCTATTACTGGTTTCCCTTTGTTGCACAGAGCAGCCTGCAATACCCACAGCGGACACACTGATAATGCTCTTTTGAGTGCCTGCGTGTCATTTAGACTAATATTCATTAGAGAGGCAGTTCAGATGAGCTCCCTTATCAACACACCCATTTAAATTAACAGATGCACAGACACACGGGTGCACACACACACACCCCCACCCACCACTTCAACACACGAATAGAATATAATTGGTTTTTTTTTACCAAAACAACTGGCAAAAAAGATTTAAGGACTTATTTAAATAAACCAAAATTTTCAATATGAATAGAATTATTGAAAGTTTAAAATTGAAAAGAAAACAATTACTGCCACAGCAGGTTGCAGAGAATTACCCGTCCTGCAACAATCAGCAACTCCGAGCCTAAATTCTAAATTATTGAGTCTTCAAAACGATGAGGCTTTAATCTTTAATCTGTCTTAAAATCTGTAAACAGCTCTTCAATGAAATCGTCAGTAGGGAAGGGTATCCAGAACCAGTACTATACTGGTTCCAGATTCTGATATACAAATAAGCAAACAGTGCTGCTATCAGTAATTAAATATATAATATTCATTCTACATAGGCATTTTTGAATGGCAGGTGTTAGACTAGATCAGGTGGAGAGATGCTTTGCTCTGTGTGATGAATAGGTTTGCATTCCTCTGACAGGCTTATGCTTGCAGCCCTGGACGCAATGGTTAACTGCTCCACTTTACATGTACTGCACTAGCCTGTATTATTGTCACGTTTAGTGAAGTGGTAGTTGGGTGTAATACTTGCAACCTCATAAAACACTTACAACAAACACAGCATGCTGTCAATCTGAAGCAGGGCAGTGTGTTAGCTTTAGCAAAGCGGCTGCTGCACCTATGCCATCAGTGCATGGTGTAACATATTATGCTACCTTTTCAAAACCATCTTTGCAGGTATTTCCTCACATTGAACTCTAGGTAGAATATTTTAAATAGCTTAAATCACCCTAATGAAAAATACTACCAGCATTAAAACTATAAAGCTGCACTGAGCTTCCTAACTCAAGCTCCTTGTTCAAAAGTTCTCATTCTACCTTCAGTGACAGTGTTTGCTGCCACCTTACGCTGCATTTACACTGCTCTGACGTGTTCAACATCGGCTATTTCATACCATATTTACATCATATTTATATATTTGAATCAGATGTAAATATCAAAAAGGGTGTTATAATTTAGTTCTGAATATCAAACTAATAACTAAACGTTGAGGACACTCATCACGCGACCACCCACCACCTTCTTATTGGATAGACACATTGCGTTGGCCAGATTGATTTGAAATAAAGTTTGTCTCGGCTGAAATTTTCGTGGCATCGCATCCCCCAAACTCGCTGCCACTTCTGACAGACCCAGCGCTTCCCATTGAAAATGAATGGGATACACTGCAGTGTGTCGAAGCGACGAAGCAGTGTAAATGCAGCGTTAGGTATCATAACAATAACTGCTGAAACAGTTAAGGTGGAACTAAAAAAATAATTGAACAAGAAAATGGTGAATACACTAGTTAACTGGTGTTAAAACTACAGGCAGGACAGTTTTATAGTCTGTCATGAGAGAAGATTTCCAGAATTAAAAGAATAATTAGGATACTTTTATATCCTAAATCAGCTTATCAGCAGGGGGCAAGCAGTAATAAGCCAAGCACTGAATAAAAACTTGGCAGCCAGAAGAGCATACATTGTAGAAGTTAGTGAGCTATCAACTGGGGTGTCTACATTTGTATTGTTTAGGGTTGTTTTTTTATTTTAAATATCTTTTTAATTAAGTAGAGCATTATCAGTAACAGTACTGATAAGCAGTATGTGTACTGAAATCAATATCAGTAAAGTCCTAATGATATCCAGGCTGACTTGTCAGTGAGCAAAAGGGTCTCGCATTATGGAATTCATATCTCCAAGTAAAGTAGTGTAGATGATACTAGCCACCCAAAGCAGGAAAAGTATTTGGACTGCACTGGTCAATTAAAACGCAAGGTTGAACACAGCTGAAGTTTTGTTATTCAAATTATCCTTTCAATTCAATTCAGAAGTTGAGAGATGTTAAAGTCAGGTAAAAACCATCAACTTTAGAGAAATGTATGAAGCCATAATCTTAACAATAAGGATCCTTTACAAGAAACAGGGGTTGCACTGTCCACAACAAATATATCCACTGTATATATAATATAAAGTCACCAGTGGACCTACACATGTCTGAGTTTTATATGTAATGCTCACAACAATAAAATGCTGGTGAAAATCTGCCACTAAATTATTTTAAGCCACAATATTTTATTAAAAAAAAACAAACAAACAAACAAAAAAAAAACTATGATGAAACTATGTGCAACGCATCAGGCAGTGTATTTGTTAGGGTTGTGTATTGGCAAGAACCTGGTGATACAATATGTATCGTGATACAGCGGTCACGACTCAATATATTGTGATATACTGTGATACTGCAAGCAAAGTGATATGTTGATATTAACACACCACTATATGAACAGGTTTGTCAATGCTTACAATAGCATTGCGCCCTTGTGCTGCTTGTTAATGTTGGAGTGGAGCTGAAAATGGATTACAACACTGCCATCTAGTGGTCAGAGGTTTAAACACAACACACATTGATTTACTGTCTGCCAGGAATCTTTGCAAGTAAATTGTTAATAATTACTATGTTTTTGAGAATTGAAACAGTATCAGTAAACATATCGCTATATTTCGATATTTTCTTACACCCCTAGTATTTATAATCACTGCATGGTTTATTGCACGTGGCTTTGTGTGCGTTTTTAGAGGATCAAACACTTTGGACGTCTGGTTCTCATCACCACTGCCATAAACAATTCTGACTCTGAGTTTCTCCAGCACAGAGCCTTTCACATTAAATCACCCTGAAAGACTAGGTTTCTATTTTAGCAAGCTGATTATGCATGCACTTTGAAAAATCAGAGGAATTATCATTTTTAGTAACTGGCTGCAAAGCCTTCCAATTGATCTGTGCCAGAGGTATGTGGCAGTCGTATCTGTAGACGATGAACATAGTCTCTGGCGATGATGTGCAAAGCCATTTTCAGCTGTTTGGCTTTAGGGGGTTTCGCCTCGAGTCTTTTCTACAGTAATTGCTCAGCGAAGTTCAGTTCAGGACAGGTCAATAACTTCACTGGTCGAAAGCATTTTCACTTTTCATCCCAAAAACTCCACAATAGGCTTTTCAAAATCACTCTCATGCTGCAAGGTTATACTTTTCCATGAACATCAGAACCGGTTATTCTGTTCTTGAGGTTTACCAGTGTTTTACGTCTTCACGCTAAACTCACGTCGAAGGTCATGTTCGACAAATACTAAATTTGTTCAGCTCATTTTTATGCCTGAAAATACTGTTTGGTTAAAAGTTAATGTAGTCTTAAAATTCACATTGCACTTGTAATGTAATTTGTATATTTATTATGTGAAAAATAATGTAAAAACCACAAATTTCCATTACCATTCTTTCATCTTGATTATTATTATAATTATAATTATTATCATTTATTTTACTATTTTTTTACTAAGTTTTGCTACTATATCTATCTATTTTTATTGTCATCTTTTTAAATTTTGTCTTATTCTTGGTTTTAGTTTCTTATTCAGTTTTTTTTTCTTTTACAATTTCTTAATTTCGTCTCTGTTTTTGTTTCTTTTACATTTTAAGTACTCATTAAAATTCATTTTAATTTATGTTTAGTCCCTTTTTGTTAAAAAGTTGTTAAGTTCGGCTATACTGTAAATGAGGGTCTCCCTCATGTATTCCCCAGTGAAAATAAAGGTTGATAGCTAAATATCAATGTTGAACTAGATTCACTAAAATATAACCAAAATTGTTGTATTTAGAGAGTTTGATTATTTTATTATATGTGATGCTAGTGACGCTTTTCTGCCTGTAGCAACTTCTCCAAACTCCAAATGTTTGCGTATATTACTATATATCATGACCATATTGGCGTCAATAATACCTTAATATTACAGCTGTATGCAAAATTTTAGATTTACGTAGTCCAGTTACATGTTTTGTTGAATTTGTATATTAAATAATTTGTATAATAAAATGTTAACATCCCCCACAGAGAACAACATTTTGCATATTTTGTTGCTGTTTAATTGAAATTAACAAGACTTTTAATTTTAAACATTCCAAAATCAACAAATTTGCAGAAATAGCAATATGTATTAAGTTGTAGAGATGTCTATTAAAGTTAGCATACTAAGCAGCTAGGCCATTTTCAAGAGTGAGTCAAGTCTGCAGCATCAAGTCTGCCATCAGTCCAACATCAGAGGATGAAGAAGTAGCACTGCTCTGACGGCGTATTCGAACCTCTCATCAATCAGGTTGAGGCTGCTGCTCCCAGTTTGATCAATTAAGAGCAGGTAGCCAAGAATCCACAAAACAGGTGATAAACAGAAGCAAAACGAGTCAACACTTGTGCGGCTTTCCACCGGTGGAAACGTTCTCGACGAGTAAAGGGGAGGAGTTGGATGCTGAATTTGCAATGTTTCTTCTAGACTGGTAAGGAGTGAAGAGGGCAATATGTTGCTTCTTATAGTTTGGAATATGAATTTGACAGGCCATCTAACAAAACGCTCCTTTAACAATAAATTAAAAACCTGAAATACAAAGTATTCATTGAAGTATGCAGATGAAAGCTCCATGCTGTTAACTTAAGCATGTGCGTTAACATATTTATAACAAAAGCAAAACATAGCTTGATCAAGTTAGGACTTTTGCATAGAGCCTATTTATTTTTTTCCCAATTCACCCAGCACAAACATAACGAAGCCGCAAACAACTGATACTGATAACTCATGTTCTGGTCGTGTTCTGGTTTTCAGCTACATGATGGCCTGCTATTGACAAAGCTTTAGTGGTCATGTCGAGAAACAAACAGCAACAGACTCCAGATGCAAATGCCACATCTAGAATCAAATCAAGACCTTTTGTTAGCTCGAGCAATTAATTATGCAACACCACACAGCTGGCCGAGAACACACTGAGCAGCCAACTGTCCAATTACTCACGATGCTCTGCAACGGAGACGCGGCATAAAAATGGATTGGGTTTTTCAATCTGGTAGATATGTACACCTACTGGCCACTTTATTAGGTACAGGCCAACGTTCACGGGACCACCACAGAGCAGGTATTATTTGGATGGTGGGTCATTCTCAGCACTGCAGTGACACTGTGGTGCATTAGTGTGTGTCGTGCTGGTATAAGTGAATCAGAATCAGTGTCCACTCGATTAAATACACCTGCCTTTTGCTGGACCACCTTGTAGCTATAAAGCCAGAGATGAAAGCTCACAGAATAGAAAGGAGGTGTTGCTGCACGGTTTGTGTTGCTCATCCTCGGGTCCTTCATCAGTGGTCACAGGATGCTGCCCACAGGACGCAGTTGGCAGGATATTTCTGGTTGGTGGACTATTCTGAGTCCAGCAGTGACACTGCGGTGTTTAAAATCTCCAGCAGCTCTGTTGTGTCTGATCCACTCATACCAGCACAACACACACTAACACGTCACCACCACAGCATTGTTGGCACTATACCTGCTCTGGCTGGTCCTGTGGGGGTGCTGATCATTAAAAAACAGGGTGAAAAGGAATTAACACAGTATACAGTAGAGACGGAAGCATCGATTGACTATGTATCGGTATTGGCCGATTTGTAATTAAAATATGTGACCGGCGATCGGCCTATATTTCTCCAATCCCGAGAGCAGATTGATGGTGTTAAACAAATAAGGTTAATCTCTGTATTTACAGCTAGCGTTTCATCTAGGAAGAGGAGACCTCCTTGAACCCCCCTCCAGCCAGCTCCCTGCTATTCCTATCTGAACCACTAGGTGGAAATACATACCCTCTTATTTTCCACAGACAGACTAAAGCAGAGGCGTCGCTAAACAGTTTACGGCGTTCACCACATGTGCTGACAGAAAACATGTCGTCCGTCTGGCAGTGTTTACCGTATGTGACGCAGACTCATCCAGGAGGTTTTTAAACTTTGTAAAATCTGCGTGTCTCTAGGGGAACCAAGACAAAGACATTTAAACTACTAATCTGATACGGCACTTAAGAGAACACCACACAGCTGAATACCAGCAAACAGCAGAGCTAGCACACGCAGCTATCACAAAAACAACCCAGAACACCATACAAACCAGATCTAACCGGTATGAACAGAACAGCAGCAACAATTCAAGATCTACATTTAATGATTGTAGATTGTCATTAAAAATGACTGCAGTTTTACTGTATTTATTTAATTAGCTTTTTAATTTTAAATTAAGGGTCTAAATGTAATGATTACAGTATTGGGGATATTTGTTTTATTTACTTTGTTTATTTGCTGCTAAATTTGTTAAAAATATTATGCGGTTTCACATGAGCTCGTTAAAAATGGCAATAAACCAGTTTAGACCATGTTTCATCTACATGTAGCCCTGCTGTGGCATGTAGCCCCGCCCTCGATCAGTATTGGCTATTGGCCAAACGACGATTGGAATCGGCCTCAAAAACGCTGATTGGTCCATCTCTAATACACAGATAAACAAAATGCTTCTATATGGTAAGCAGAGCTGATAAAATACACAATGTGTGTAGATACAGGTGTACTAACTGATCGGTGGGTTTAAATACCCCGGACTTTGTAAAATTCTATTCTGCACAAATGATACACAAAACTTAACACACGTGTGGTAGTTCTCCTCGTTTGTTTGACTGGAAACAAAAAGATAGTCAAACTGGACTCCTCTGCACAAGCAGGTCTATTTACAGTCTACTGGAGAGCACAGGCTAAAAATGATCTAATATAAATAAACAAAAACAAATAATACATCACTCAAGTTTATTTTAAGTCCTGTACCAGAAGATGGCCGGCCACATTGCACTGCGCTGGATATCTGACAGGTGGGCTGAGCGCGCAGCGTCCTGAGCAGACACCACACTGGCCTCATGTCGGTTCTGCTGACACAATCTGTGGAACACACCTGTTCTACTAACATTTGGCCATTAAAGCGGCATAAATAGGCCAACTTCACTGGGACACCCAATCTGTACACATTTGTAAAAGCAGAATTCCTGTAAAAGCCAGACACACAAATTATTATAACCTTATCTTATGATCTGGAATAGACCAACATTAGTTCTAGAAGGGCCTTCACGATGGACCACCCAAACATGCCTAATTAGTTTCTTGATTTATATCTTAGTTGCTACCAACCGATTATAGAACACTCATTAATCACTACTGGTCCCTACAGAGGTCACTGTAACAGTCAGTCAGAAGATTTGCTGATGTCGTGTTGGTGTTGTATTCTTTTATCTGAACTTAAACAGCCTCAGTCCAACAAACTAGAACATTTAATACATTTGTAACTGTAGTCAGCTTAAATAGGCTGTTTACAAATACTGCTGCTCTGCTTTCACTCATATGATCTGAACTAGCACGATGTGAACCTCCTTCTCCTTCTGCTTTTCACTTTCTGCCCTCCATCTGGATACTGCATGTCATCCGAAATCATGTGACTGCAAACAACCTATCACAATCAGGCGGCTGTAATAATGGGGACAGGCCTAGTAATGAGTCTTAGCCTCAAAATCCAGGAAATTCTGGATTCATCTCTGCTGTTGAGCTCTTCTTGAATGATGGGCTACCGCCACAGCAAATCTCCCGAACACAAAAAAGAGGATTCACGCAAGTTTGGTAAGAAGTCATAAAGGTTAAACCAGACTTTCTGCTGACAAACAAGCAAGAAAGCTCACCACGACTACAAAGATCCTCAGTAAAACTGTGGAACTCAAGGCATCTGGTGCTAAAGCTGTACATAAGCCTTCCTTCAGCTATAAAGCAAACGAAGTGACCATGTCCCCCACTTTACTGTTCCGAAATTACAGAGCGTGTGGCGTCCACGGACATTTATAGAGTGTGCGGTTATCTTTTAATTAACCCAGCGATGCCGAAAAAAACTTTGCTGAGTAAAACGGCCACAAGGCTCAAAACATTTCTACAGGCCAAAAAAAAAAAAAAAAAAAAAAAAGTCCATTCAAATTAGTAAAGCACAATGAAACAGTTTTTAATATCTCCTCAAGCAGGGGGCGGACAGAGAAAATTGCTTTGAAGCTAATGCCCCTCATCCAATTCATCAGTAGTCGGGGGATTAGAGCTGTTATTACCAAAAAGCTTACGATATTACGGCCCGGGAAGGATTAAACACATTTCTCATCAACCGAAGACGAGAGACGGGAGAGAAACAAACCGTCCGATGGAACCATTATGATCGGCGCGCTCCATTTACGAACCCAGGAGTTCACTTTCACCTGCTCGAAGACCTGAGAGAGAAATCAAGCTTCAGTTGAGCTTAGCCTAGGAGAGGGCTCCACAACCTAAACATTCCTTATCCACTCCAAGGCCATGCGACATGCACAAGCCCTGAGGATAAAGCTCCAGCGGGGAGAGGTGATTCATAATAGTTTCCTACAGATGACACGTTGGACCTGCAGGGAGTAGGAGGATTATTCTTTAATCAGATGGTGCTCCACCATTCCAGCCACCATGATTTTTTTTATTTTGCAGGGAAAACCTAAAAAAGCACCCATCTGTACTAATTAACTTGGTTTTTCCCTTTCTTTCTTTTTTCCTGGATTCTTCCTTTGGGGGAAACCTCTACCACAATCTATAATGATTAAGAAGTTCTGAGGCCAGGCTTGAGGCTGTTTGCACAAACTATTTTTCTTTGTGGATTAGATAACTACAGGCTGGAGAACCCACAGTGTATGTTTTATGATACTTACCCTGCTCCATTCACAAGAGAACACACTTAGGAGCCCTCATCTCCTCTGCTGCTGCTGCTTTAGGCTTCTATGCTAGTCCATCTGGACAGGTGCTCCAAGGAGTCTCCTCCCACCAACCTGCAATGGAGGATATAGAAGTTATAAAACACTGAGGAGACTAAACTCATGAGGCATCAGCAACTAGAGATTTCATGAGCCCATATTCGCCAAGGTTTCTTGTGCTCATGTTTATCCCCCCACCCACTTGTAAGTGGTACCATTGAATGAGTTTTCTATCAGTGAGAGATCTATCAGTGTGTCCGATTCACTTGTGTTTGCCTCTAGGGAAGTATGAGAAATTATTAATTAATGGGAATAAAATGGGAATATTCGAAACTAATGGTGAGAAACTTGTATATAGCTGGTAAAAAAAATAAATAAAGCATAATCTTGGCTAAAACAATTGGATATGACACCAAAACAGTTGAATAGCACAGATGCTCCTCAATCCCAGGCACATGACACATTACACACTGAAGGGCAATTGAGACCATGCCCCTGCACGCACTGTTCATTCCACCATCACATGTACAGCATATGTGTAGATGATCTCCAGAAACCTGACACTCACCACTACTAGAAGCACACATTTGGAGCAAAGGACCACCTAAAGTCAGGCAAGGTTCAGATTTTTATTGTTTTTTGTTCAGTAAAAATTAAGCATTTAAAATTCTGCTCGCAACTATAAGTGTGTTATAGTTATTATGTGCATCGTTATGCCTTCATGTCTGCTGAAAAAAAATTTGATGACAGCGTATGATATAGTTCCTTTAAATGATCTAATATTTCCTATTAATACAAATCAATTCCCATATATTCCCAAAGTTTCCATGGAAAGTTAAATTTTTGAATATTTCCAAAGTTCCTGAGCTAAAGTTCCCATAGAAAGTTACCGGTACTTCACTGGAAATTGATCAGAAATTTTCCACCCCTTCGCAACCCTAGTCCTCCCAACACACAGCGGCCACTGGAGACTGAAACGCATTTAAAACGTTTAAAACATTTTACTGTGTGCGCGGCAGGACGCTGCTACAGCTTTCAACCACTCTGGTGTTTGACCAGTAAGAACAGAGTGGGCGTTCTGATCGGCCAGAGCGCGCTGAACGCATCAGGAGTGGGGGGCTTAAAGCTTTAACGGCGTGTTTTAGACAGAGGATGAACGCAGATGTATGGTGAGAGGAAAACATTGTGCTTTGGGAAAACTGAAGCATGTAAATCTATTCTAGGAGACTCCAAAAATACAATGAGGAACAGTTCAAATGAGCATAAAAGATTCTCTTTAAAGCACTGCTGCACAGCTGTAATTACAGCGCATGACGGTACAATGTACAGATTTTTTAGATCATCCACCAAGTACTCAGAGTTAGTTTGGTTTAGTTGGCCCTTAACTGAAGAATACACTCTTTAACACATTTTAGGACTCCTCAGAATATCCATGCATGTGTTTAGTCACACTATGCAGTCAAAACAGGGTTGTGTGATACTGACAAAAAAATTATATCTGGTTATTTTCTATAAATTTGTTGATAACGATAAACAAATGGGCTGGAGCCCATCCCAGTGTCATTTGGCGAAGACATTTTAGTGAATAACCCAACTAAAAATTCGACAGTGGGCTCCTAAAGCATGTCATACTCTGTGTGGTGGTTTGTTGGGAGATGATGGAACAGGTTAGTGAATATGATACCTGCCTAGGAGTTAAATCCCCCAGTCAGTAGCATACTTGATAACGTCAGCTCTTGCATCGGTACCACGGCAATTAAGATATTATCATACACAATATATAACATATTCAACAGAAACTACACAGCGGACTCATAATACACATAATATATCATTTCTAAACATTCAGTATGTACACAATTATCTTTGTTACAGCTTCCATTCTTTTTGTGACCTGTTACTGAGTGATGTGCAAGTCTCGAAGTTAAAGCCAGCCTACAGTTCTGGAAACACCAACACCTCCTTTGCTTGCTTTCAAATGGCTTTGCTTGGTCATTCCAGCGTTTAGCAGGATACAAAGCCTCTAAGAACTCTTAACAACCTCACATCTCTTATAATAATAATTTTCCTTGAAAATCCTGTTTTTTATCGGTATAACTAGATTATCTTATAGCCAACCTCTTCAAAAATACCTCCTGAAAGTAGCTTGTACAGTGACCTTCGCACAGTACTGTATATAAATTGGTGTATGTGACAGGCTCAGTTTCTTACCATAAGCAGAAGAATTCAAAATATGTATTATCATTATGCAAATCAGTCATGTATTAACTGTGATGGCCGTGGACAACCATTTCTGAGATCTCTAGGCCTACAAAACACTCGCCAGGCATCAGAATACTGGATATGTCTTAGTTTTATATAATGTAAACCCATTAGAGTAACTATAAGCCTTTGTCTGCTCTCTGAGCTGCCATAGACCAGAGTATATTAGCATATATTTCTCCCTAAATTCAATTTTAAACAATTATAAAATAACTGGTTGTGATGGAGCTCAACCTGGAGTCAAATGCAATGTTTTTACATCAGGACCTCGTGGCGCGGAGGCTATAAATAGACTGCAAACGATTGCAGAGAAACAAATACATATTTGTAATTGCGTCTATGATGAAATTACAGGCTTGCCGACAGCCAGGTCATTAATGTGCTGGCGATCTATCAGTAGCAATACGCCTGGACTGCCTGAGCCTCTTCACACCATAATTAATCTCCTCCATATAACCTTCCACCAGCACATGAGGACAGGGCTGGTAAATAAAAAAAACTGCACTAAATCATGTCACAGAGAGAGTATAGATTTTTTTAAAAAATAAAACAAGCTTATTGGCAAAACACTTCCGGAAATTAGGAATCAAGACTCTTTGGGATACAAGGCAACTAATGACAGGAATGAGAATAGTGATTTATGATATGGGACAAGAGGGAAAAGTAAAAGAACGTTGAGAAAAGTAATCATAATCGCAGCTGTGTTCAGAAAGAAATAGGTGTTTAAGGGAAGATAAACAGAGGTGTTAGACTAGACTAACTGGCTTCCAAGCAACAATCCAATAAAGCTATTTAACCTATAAATTTCCAAATCAGCACAAGACCACACCTGAGAGGAGCATTCAGCTGACTATCTGGATGTTTTAAAGGTGTGACATAAGATTTGTAATATATAAACATTACAAAATTAATCAAAATGATCACAGAGTGTGAGGAAAATAACAGTTTTCATGTTAAAGGCATCTGTATCATACCTCACAAACATCTAACAGCCAGCTATCCCAGCCTGGTCCTCTCTGGCAAGACTATTTTATATCTTAAGAAGAAATAGAGAGTCAGTGTAGTGTAGAGGTGCAAGAAAATATTGAAATATCGTGATATTATGTTAAGTGATACAGTATCGATTCTCAGAAACGATTCTTAATAAACAGTTTACAGGTACAGATTGCTGGCAGACAGTGAATCCCTGTGTTGTGTTTAAACCTGTAATCCATTATCAGCTCCACTCCAACATAAACAAGCAGCACAAGGACGCTACGCTATTGCAAACATTGGCAAACCTGTTCATATAGTGTTGCGATTGTTTAAAATCCTTACAATATCGCAATATATCGCAGTTTACTGAATCGTGACCCCTGTATGATGTGTATCGTATCACCAGGTTCTTGTGAAAACTGTACCTACTGTAGTGTAGAGTAAAATCAGAGTATGAAGCGGCACTGCCCCAACTGCGCACTCTAACCTGCTGTCAATAAGGTTGAAGGCACATCCACTAGTTAGATAATTTAAAGCTCTTGACTAGTGACTATTATAACACTGGGCCACACCGCACGCTCTATACAAGACTCCACGCTGAGCAGCAAACAAAAGAAGTGATATAAACAGAAGCTAGAGTTACATTGCTCTCCAATGAGTAAAGATGAAGGTCCAAGCAGAACTCTTAACGTTTTAATTAGACAGCCGGCATCCTCTTAGGGTGTACTCACAACAAGAGTTCTGTACCGTGCCTGATCAGGTTTGGCCCCCAAAGTCCTGTTCATTTGACTAGTGTGATAACTCTGCTGAACCAAGCCCACCAGAAGTGGTTCAGTTGCACTGTATGCTTCTCGTGTGATCACTAACCACGCCTGAGCACAGAACCGAAACACGCAAATGCTGCGGCTGTCCTGTTACACAACTGTGAAAGTCCGCCGCTGAGATTGCCAAACGGATAACTTTGGTCTATGATGGCAGAATGTAACTGATGGATTATTTAAGGTGGAACGGGAGAATTTGAAACAAGAAGCTGACGAATAGGTCAAATTGGGCGCATGCATACCTGCAACACCTACAGCTCCTCAGTACAACAAACCTAAAAAATGGTTATACAACCCTTGGAACCCTGACATACGCATGCTCAGGTCATCGCAAACACAATGTGAGCACAGGCCAGCGGGTAAACAAGAATGCTCTGGCACAGTACAGGGCAACCAGGCATAGTTTAACACCAGCCTTATAAATGTCCTCTTTAGGGTTTGTGTAATTGTGGAGTTTTACACCTACACTTCAACTTACTGAATGATACTGACTGACATTAGAGGTTTCTAAAGCCAAAGTATTCTCTCCTGGCCATGTTTTAAGGTCACTCTTCATCTAGCACATGGGCATGTACATCATCCAAGACCAAAGAAGAAGAGAAGTCCAATGAAAAATATGTATTTCTATGTTTGTCCGTTTTTACTTTTCTACCTCATTTGAACTCAACAGCTGCCATTCACATTGTCTACAACTGCCATGATAAATGGACCAATAGAAATGCTTCAAAATCACAATTATGGTTCCATTGACTTGCATTGAAAGTAAAGAAAGAAGAAAGTAAAGAAAGTAAAGACTAATGTTCCTATTTCGGAGATACTTGTTTTCCATTGGACAGCGACGATATGTGGATCATTGTTTTGTTTAAAATAAAACACAGTTCTAAGTTTCTAAGCTTCTCTGAAAATATGCAAACGAAGTATGATGCAGTTCCCAGTAAAGCCAAGAATCCTACTTAGTCAATTGTCGCCCTGTCATAGTGCCGCACTGTTAAGTCACAGCTAGAAGTTGGAAATGACTGAATGCCTGTCAGTATGTGGAGCAAAAAGCAACAAACAGAAAGTGTAATAATTAATTTACGTATCTTAATAACAACAATAATCTAACATTTTTTATTTCTGGTTTATCATACCATATTGTTTAGACTGTAAAAAAAAAAAAAAATTAATTAATTAATTAATTAATTACTCACATCACATACATCATTTTGCTTCCCAGGTTTTTATATGCTCATTCCAAATGCAAGCACCACTGAAGGAAACATTTCTAGCTTTCTGGGCTTAGTGTCTGGCTCACAGCTTCACTGGTTTATAATCAGGGTGTGGCATGTTGAGTACAACCACTCAGTACACCTGTTGTGCATATACACCTCCAGATTGAAGCTTTACAGTGGCTGCATTGCACTTGTGTAGAACATACTAACTACCAGCAGAAGAACTTTACCTAACCCACTAAAGCTCAGCTCGCTGGTGTCACTCGATCATTTTAAACCCCTAGTGTCTAACCACCTTCAGACAGCCTGCCACTGTTCTAGCAGATTTTAGTTTTTCCCTTTTAATCTTGTTATTTTAGCTGGTTTCTTTTTATTTTTTATTGTTTCCTTATTTTCTTCTATTGTTCTTAGTTATTGTTTATTTACATTTTACTTTATGTATTGAGTTTTATTTATTTTTCTGTAGTCTTTATTATTTTTATTACCTTCAATTTTCTTAACTATTATTTTATCTTATTTGTTTTATATCTTAAAATATTTTACATCTTATTAAAATGCTGGGTCTTAAAATTTTTTTCAACATTTCACTTTGACAATCCCTTTACAATGCATAACTGCTCAGCTACATTATAAATGATGTACTCCGAGTTTAAATAAAGGTTGATCGATGGATTGATTGATTGATTGATAACCCCTCCTGCTGGAGCACAGTTTAACACTAGTCAACCCAACTAGTTGAAGGACGAAACATTTAGTAAGTAATGAAGCAGAGTTAAATATTAAATTTCATATGTTCTGTGTGGGAACTGTATCCTTTCAAATAAACTAGCAGATTCAAATCGGACCCTTATCTTTATCAAACCCCTCAAAAGGGAAAGAATGTTGACAATTTCAGAGACTCAACGTTGCTAGCGGCAACACTGGCCTGCTTTAGCAGCACCTTCGCAGCCTACCTGCACTTGTGTTTGATGTTATTCCTCTCCACAGTTCCTACATGCACAGCTGCCTAGGTTTAAGCAGGCCACCAACGAAAGTCAGGCTATTTAGGCATTCCTTCAGGCCGCGCTTAGCTTAGCTCTGGAGCTCCGGGAAGGATGGGGCGGATGGGGGCCGCGAGCTCAAGAAGCGTGACATTAAACAGGCTTTTCAATTGCCCCGGCTGTCTCCAGTAGATCACGCAGGCTTTAGCAAAGCTCATTTCACCATTGCGGAGGAACACAGCGAGTCCCCCGGCTACAGCAGCGAGACAGAACCCTTAACACACACTAGATGAAGTTGAGCCACTGCTCAGAAGTGTGTAAGTGGTGCGTAACATGCTCTATTACAAGGCAAGGCAGAAGCAGCTCTGTCTATACTTGACAACTCAAAAATAATATTAATAAAATAAATAAGCTAAATTGAAGACACTCACCTCATCGTCATGGCAGCCACGTGAAGCTGTTCAATGTGAGCAACATGTTCAAAATAAGTTTGTCCTTAAGCCAAATCAGTACTACAAACTTGATTATCCATTAAACAGTACCAGTGCAAATGCTAGGACGGCCTTTACAGTGTTATTATATAGGGTGAGCAAGCAGAAAGCGAGAGAGCGAGAGCGAGAGAGCGAGAGAGCGAGAGAAAATGCGCTCTGCATGCTAATGTGGCGGTTCCCTCAGGATAACTAACTCTCCCTCTGGTATGTGCATCTGGATGGACATAGGCAGCTTAAAGCCTGCTGTAACAGAGCACTCGCATGTGGCCACACTAACAGGGTCTTACATGCTGCAGTAATCAAGCCCACAGAAGAAGTGGTGGGGGACCTCTAACAAGCACTGTGGCCATTTACAAACGGGAATAACAAGAGAAAGAACAAGCAGAAGCCTGCGGCTGAGCTCAAATTGTCAATAAAGCAATGCACTGAAACTTTTTTTTTTAAAAAAGGGTCCATATCATGAAAAAAAATGATTCCCTGTCACTACCTTTTCTTTTTTTTCCTTTTTCTTTTTAAATAAAAG